>CM047429.1:75608094-76208094 GCA_026168455.1 Theocolax elegans
CGAATGTTTGATAAACGATCGATGTATATTATATATGTATGTATGTATGGACACATACAAGCACTGAAAGAATATACCTTGACCCCGAGAACATCACCTAGAAAACTGGATATATATATATAGAAAATAAGGAACGACCTTTCGCACACTTTCAAATTTTCTAATCGTGTAGTCGAAATTTTCTATTGTTCGTATGTGTGTGTGTACAGAAACGCACTTGTTCCAATGACCTCACGGAAGTAAAAAGAAAAATAAAATAGAAAATGAGGAAGGAAGGGATGTGGTTCCCTTTGATTCATATATATATATATATATGTATGTATTTACATTGTTTCCGTATCATGCTTTGTTTCATATGTGTATACCTCTTCCGCTGCAATCAAAAGTAGCGCAGTTGTATACACTACTATCTCTTTTCTCTCTTAAACGCTCTACAGATACAAAACTCAGTTTAATCTTTTCCCTTAAAAAAAAAAATAGGTTTTACCGTACATTTACCTGCGGAAAATATTGCAATTTTGGTTTTCATCAGAACCAAGAGATCGTTCTTCTTTTATTTTTTTTTATTTTTAATTTGCATATACGCACGTTGATCGTAAAGTATAAGTGAAAAAAAAAAGTGAAAAATTATGTTACGAAACATCGTCATGTGGACGCAGGATTATTAAGTTTTCATAGAAATTTAATTTTAAAAAAGTTTTCATATGATAGATGTGGTTTCACAAAAAATTGTATTTAAACAATTTAACATTTTTCATCGATGCGCGTACCGCGTTGTTATTTTTATGTACGTTTGAAAATTATGTAAATGAAAGATGGATGTACACAGATACTAATATATTAATTGTAATAATTGAAGAATCGAAGGAGCTTATTTTTAATCACTTAACTTAATAATAATCATGAACAATAATAAGAGTACGAAAATGTTTACATGATTATTATCAAATTGAGCGACATTAAAATAATAATAAAAACAAAACTAATAGTAACATAAATAAGTATTAAATAACGCGTGTCTGTGTATAAAGTAATATACGTAAATTACACCTATATCATCGTCGTTGTGCACACACACAGACAGAGACTTATTTTGTGAAAAGTAACTGATCCTTGACCAGTAAATTCCTCTTTGAAAGAGTATCCGCCGTGTACAATAATAATGAATAACGTGTATATATGCAAATATTTGATTGTACATCGCAGGTTCGTCGGTGTATACTTTGGAAAATTGGTATACGACCTGGGTGGTCTCTTTACATACGAAACAAGAAGTTTTCCTATATATATATATCGTATAACGATGTATGTCGTTAATAAAAGAAAATAGTAATTCAATTGTATAGATTAAAAAAACGAATTTATGTACCGAAAAATTTATAAATAAACGCATTAAAAATAGAATCAATATTATATGTGTACTAAAAGTAATAGTGCTTAAAATTTAGAATGATGAACCCATATTTTTACCGTTACATGTTTTTAAAAAAATTTAATTTAAGATATATATATTTCTAAATCTAAAAAAAAAGTATTTGGAATCAATTATAAAGTTAGATAAAGGTAAGATTGATGAATTTGAAACAATAAATGTGGTATATGAATTGACTTGCGAAAATCGTTCAGCTATAAGCTTATGGGATAAACAAAAAAGATCTACAAACAAAGTAATTATAATAAAGATTCTGTAGTGTCGTTATACAAGATTAATTTTTCACATGATTATCATTAGAAGAATATTAAAATTTTTTTTAGATTAATTTTAAAAACATAATTTCTGAAATGTTATTTATTAATGATAATATAAATTCTCAATAAATAAGAAGGAAGATATGTACAATACAATGATTACATAGTATGTGTATAACAAAATTCTAAGAAAAGTTTAAATCGATTATGTATAAATCATTTCTAACGGTGAGACATTTAATTTCTACTCGTTATATATATATATGATATTTGTGTTCACATCTGATTAGTTTGACATTACGTGGTTCATTGAACCATGGGACATTATTATACACAGACAGAAATTTTGTATTAAAACTTACAAAAAAAAATTTTTTTATAAATAACAATAGTTTCTTGTATGAATTTGAAGTTTCTTGAAATGCTATAGTAAACCTTACAAGAATTATAGTAAAGGAGTCCGCCAACGGGTAATGTAAATTTGCCCGTAAAGAAAGACGAATGAGACCTACACTATCGAAAAGTACATGAAAAAAGATGCAGATTAAAAAAAAAATTGACCTTTTTAAGTGGCGGGAACCCTTCAAAACAAAGGGTCAAAGTTTTCATCCCCTAAAATAGAAAATCATAAAATAAATACCCTTAGCAGTACTTTCCGATGAGCTGTTAAAAACAGATCGATTACTTTTACAAATACACATACAATTAGCATTCAATTGAATCAGCGCTACTCGTTTGTTAAGTAAAAAATACATTTATTTAATTGTTAATGGGATACTTAATAGATGTAAAAATTTGTTTACTACCCTTAGCAGTACTTTTGAAAAATTTTTTTAAGAAAAATCAATTCTACAATGTTAGCACTTACTACTGAAACAAATTTTCAATCAGCGTTATAGCTTTAAAACAACCCTTAAACGAGAAAAAGTGTAAAATAGGTATTGTTTTAATTTGGCAGAAGCTAACGATAAATAAAACATCATAGCAGTACTTTTTTGGAAAATCCTCGAGGGCAATCGAAAGAAACAAACAAAATCTACAAAAAACAACGTTTTTTAATTCAGCGCTAAAGCTTTCTTAAAAAATATACAATTTTTTGCAAAAAAAGCTTCTCGTTACTTACGCTTAAAAAAGCTTTAGCGCTGAATTAAAAATTATTTATTTCAGTACGTATCGTTAATTTCTTTCGATATCCGTTCGATTTTTGTCAAAAAAGTACTGCTTAATTAATGTTTTCCATTAAAACGTATAAGGGTTGGTTATTACGCTCTACGACGCACTATGAGAGCTTGCGACGATTTTAGTGGCTCGGCAGTACTTTTTTTGAAAATTCTCGACGGCAATCGAAAGAAACAAACCAAATCTACAAAAAATAACGGTTTTTAATTCAGCGTTAAAGCTTTCTTAAAAAATATATAATTTTTTACAAAAAAAAAATTTTTGTTACTGGTGCTTAAAAAAGCTCTAGCGCTGAAACTAAAATTAACTAAAATCGTCGCAAGCTCTCATAGTGCGTCGTAGAGCGTAATAACCAACCCTTATACGTTTTAATGGAAAACATTAATTAAGCAGTACTTTTTTGACAAAAATCGAACGGATATCGAAAGAAATTAACGATACACACCGAAAAAAATAATTTAGTTTCAGCGCTAGAGCTTTTTTAAGCACCAGTAACAAAAATTTTTTTTGTAAAAAATTATATATTTTTTAAGAAAGCTTTAACGCTGAATTAAAAAACCGTTATTTTTTGTAGATTTGGTTTGTTTCTTTCGATTGCCGTCGAGAATTTTCAAAAAAAGTACTGCTAAGCCAATAAAATCGTCGAAAGCTCTCAAAGGGCTTCGTAGAGCGTAATAATCAACCCTTATACGCTTTAATGGAAAACAATTAATTAAGCAGTACTTTTTTGACAAAAATCGAACGGGTATCGAAAGAAATTAACGATACGTACTGAAATAAATAATTTTTAATTCAGCGCTAAAGCTTTTTAAGCATAAGTAACGAGAAGTTTTTTTGCAAAAAATTGTATATTTTTTAAGAAAGCTTTAACGCTGAATTAAAAACCGTTATTTTTTGTAGATTTGGTTTGTTTCTTTCGATTGCCGTCGAGAATTTTCAAAAAAAGTACTGCTAAGCCAATAAAATCGTCGAAAGCTCTCAAAGTGCTTCGTAGAGCGTAATAATCAACCCTTATACGCTTTAATGGAAAAAAATTAATTAAGCAGTACTTTTTTGACAAAAATCGAACGGGTATCGAAAGTAATTAACGATACGTACTGAAATAAATAATTTTTAATTCAGCGCTAAAGCTTTTTTAAGCATAAGTAACGAGAAGCTTTTTTTGCAAAAAATTGTATATTTTTTAAGAAAGCTTTAGCGTTGAATTAAAAAACGTTGTTTTTTGTAGATTTTGTTTGTTTCTTTCGATTGCCGTCGAGAATTTTCAAAAAAAGTACTGCTAAGCCAATAAAATCGTCGAAAGCTCTCAAAGTGCTTCGTAGAGCGTAATAATCAACCCTTATACGCTTTAATGGAAAAAAATTAATTAAGCAGTACTTTTTTGACAAAAATCGAACGGGTATCGAAAGTAATTAACGATACGTACTGAAATAAATAATTTTTAATTCAGCGCTAAAGCTTTTTTAAGCATAAGTAACGAGAAGCTTTTTTTGCAAAAAATTGTATATTTTTAAGAAAGCTTTAGCGCTGAATTAAAAAAACGTTGTTTTTTGTAGATTTTGTTTGTTTCTTTCGATTGCCCTCGAGGATTTTCCAAAAAAGTACTGCTATGATGTTTTATTTATCGTTAGCTTCTGCCAAATTAAAACAATACCTATTTTACACTTTTTCTCGTTTAAGGGTTGTTTTAAAGCTATAACGCTGATTGAAAATTTGTTTCAGTAGTAAGTGCTAACATTGTAGAATTGATTTTTCTTAAAAAAATTTTTCAAAAGTACTGCTAAGGGTAGTAAACAAATTTTTACATCTATTAAGTATCCCATTAACAATTAAATAAATGTATTTTTTACTTAACAAACGAGTAGCGCTGATTCAATTGAATGCTAATTGTATGTGTATTTGTAAAAGTAATCGATCTGTTTTTAACAGCTCATTGGAAAGTACTGCTAAGGGCATTTATTTTATGATTTTCTATTTTAGGGGATGAAAACTTTGACCCTTTGTTTTGAAGGGTTCCCGCCACTTAAAAAGGTCAATTTTTTTTTTAATCTGCATCTTTTTTCATGTACTTTTCGATAGTGTAGGTCTCATTCGTCTTTCTTTACGGGCAAATTTACATTACCCGTTGGCGGACTCCTTTTATTATAAAAACTATGGCCACTTTTACTGGAAACTATTTATACAGTAAGTATTTTCCGAGTTTGTTGCTCTCTACGATCTATTTATTAGATACTATTGTAATTTTTTAATCTAAACTTTTTCTCAGTGTGACTCTTGTCTAAGTATAGCATTCGGAATGAAAGATTGAGTTAAAAATTCGGCAGAAGAGTTGAACCTTAAAAAAAAGAAAGAAGTCATAAAAATCTATTATAAGCAATAGCAATTAGAACGGAAAATATAGTGAACGCTATATATACATTAACAGCAATTTTTTCAATTTTTTAAATATGTCCTCCGTTTACCATTAAAATATAATTTATATATATATATATATATATAATATTATAATGGCACCATCGAGGGAATGTTACTATTATAATGATGGCAATTTTTACGATTATTAATAGCAATATTTTCAATAGTTTAAATCTGTCCTCCGTTTACCATTAAAACAGTAATTTGTAGTAATAAATGTTTGTCTCAGTGTATTCACACCCAGTGATATAAACACATCGAAACGCGTAAATTCCAATAGAAATTTTCCCATATCATCAGAGAATAATAATATCGTCGTCATCATCCCCCTCACATACACGCACGTATATATATATATGGAAACCGAAGGAAACATCCAATTTGAAACTTTTGTTCGTCGCTCTCGTATTACATCACTGTGTATGTGTCTATGTGTGTCCCCCTTCCAACATCAATAATGAGCTGAGATTTCGAAAACAATGTCCCGAAGCGCTTCATGAATGTTTCATCGCCTTTATATATATCGAAGAGAGAAGTGACGGAGAAGGGGGAAAACAGAGTGAGAGAGAGGGAGAGGGAGGGAGGGAGAGACCCCTCGAGTTTCCATTCACTCGTATATGTATATGTCCGCATCAATGCACGAGGTTTATGTTATACCAATCTCTTGTGTACGCGCAAACCCGTTAAATGTTCAAAAAAAAGGAAGAGTGAGAGAGAGAAGAGAAGCGACAAAGGGAATGTATGAAGAAAATTTCTATACATCCTTTTTTTCGACGTAAACATATTATTCGTATACATAATTTAATATTATTTTGAATTATCCAATGTATGCATAGTATAGAAAAAAATTTACGTAACATTTATTTGATTCAACAATTTATTTTATTTAATATAGTTGCTTGTATATTGTTTAATTGCGTATTTTTATCGAAATTGTCAATTTCGATAATATGTTCCAAGTGTATGTTATTTTAAAATTTAACGACTTTGTTATATACTGCAAGGAATATATTTTTTTAATCGTGAATAACATTTTTCTATTTTATTACAATTATTGGATAATTATTTATTATATATTACATTAGTTATATATTGTCAATTCTATATTTTATTTAATATTTAATTTTCTATCTTATTAAGTTGTTTAATATATCGATATATTTTTTGTAAAAAATCGTTCGTTTTATATACAAATTTATTACTTTGAGCGTTTCCTTCCAGTTTGACTATTTACTTTTTCTTCCCAAGGAATACATATATACACTCGTTACGTTCGCGCGCTCACGTAGGACGTAAGCGTGTACGCAGCGTATCGTAAGAAAAATATTAAAATCGTTAAATGATGTAGAACAGTGTAATTATACGATGAATCATAATAAATATACAATTAACTGTAATAACGCGCGTTTAATTAATTCAAGCGCGCGCGTTTTTTTTTAACCTTTGAAAAATTATGTTGAACAACGCGTGTATATTCTTTATAAATATATTTTAAAACATATATGCGTATATTTTACTAACGATATATTAATGTATAACAGTGAATTTCAAGGTAAAGTATCCGAATGCGGGAGATAATTTAAATGGGATGAATTGATTGTTTAAAAAAATTATACTGTTTAAAAATATAATATTTGTGTATTTACGTTGTTAACTGAAATGATACGGTGGTAGTTGACGATTAGTCAATTGTGAAAAGGAAAAGTTTATTAAAAATATTTGAGTATTTGATAAAAATAAGAATTGTCTTTGACTTGTACAATATTGGAAAAATTTTACGGGACAACGAAAATGCACGTGTTGGACGTATGTAAAAACTTATTTGTTCGAACATTATAAGGAGTTATCGAGATTTGAAGGTACGTTGGGCAGAACCTATAGCTTTTAACCTCCAAACATTTAAACACTGATTTTTAAATATTTAAAACTACTGACAATGCAATAAATGCTTATTTAAGGTGTTGCCAAAGCTTCTTTAGAAATTTAAAATTTCGCATGAAAAAGTTACGTGTATACTCAAACATCGCCTATAAACGAGGAGTTTATGTTTTAACATTTCTTTATTAAGTTAAACTTTTCACAAAAACGTAACAGATAAACGCAAAATAACCAATAAAATTATTGGCGCGAAATTTAAATTTTTTAAAGTATGGCTTCGGCGTTACGTTTAATTTATTCAAACATAAATTGTTAGTATCAACAGTTATTTTTTATTACATTTAATCATTTATTTATTAAATACCTATTAGCTTCTAGTTCGTCGCACATTTGTATACGTACTCTATATACCTTATATATCAATATCGACAATTTTCAAATTTAATCGTAAGCGAACAAATTCTAACGTTACACCGATTTCCTCTTCAATTGCAAAAGTCACCGATAACGATTTATCTTCGAAACTGCAGTCGTCGTCCTATATACATGTACATTCGCACGTTATAAAATAATAAGTAAAATCGATTTACACAATTGTAAATGATTCAGCGGCCACATTATCGTAAATTGAATGTATACATCACCGCGTCCGTGTAACAAAGAGCGTGTATATATATATATATATAAATGACCAAAAAAAATATGGCCTGGATACTATACAGCAAATCTGCGAATAAAGCAACGTAATCCCGTTATTAACCATAAAGGATACAAAAAAATGAGACGAATCTAACCTGCGCTGAATTAGATAAGCAGCGCGAGATAAAACTCGTCTCTCTCTCTATATATATATATATGTATATAAAACGCAATCAATCGCAACCCAGATTCGCAAAGCCCGGATGTCGTCCACTCAATTACGACGGTCATCCGTTCGGAAATGCGCGAAGCGTAACGGAGGAGCTATGCCTCGTTATGCGCACGTGCATTCCCCTTTGTCGTCGTTGATTTTTTTTTTTATTGTTATTTTCTTTTTTTTTTCCTCGACGGGAATTAAGGATGTACTCGTAGAGCGCACGCGCCGGACGATTTAACCCTTTGACGGGAGGGATGTATATACAGATGTACATATATACCGTCGTGTTTACGCTCGAGCGAATTTTTGTGCATTGGTCGTTATACTCCTTATATATATATATGTATATACGAGTTTTGGAAATAAATATATTTCTTTGTTGTTGAAAATTTGTGTATTAGTAAGGAGCACGTGTATGTGCGCACCTTTTGTGCACATGGGTTATTCAATACGTTGCTTTTATCTTTAGTCTCAATGGTTTTGAATACTGATGCGTATATACGTATATATGTGTGTGTATATATATATATAATGATACTTGTTTGTTTGGAGTACGTGTCTAGAAGAGAATGTAGTAATTAGGTTAGCTATTTCAGAGTGTTTTATTATGTTATTTTTTCTTTTTTTTTATTTCTATAGGACCGTATACATATATATTTCTTTTTCGTTCATGATGCATTGCGTCTTCTTTGCGTTGTTTTGGTCAAACGCAGTCGGTTATATATTATAGGAAAATTCGGGCGTTGAAAATGAAAATTATTGTTGGGTAAGAGGGTTAAATTTAACTAAATTTTTAATTATTGTTTTAATATTTATATCGTCCATGGAAATTATGTAAGGGAAGGAAATTTGTTGATGTTGATGTTGATGAACTAACACAATATTGTTTTAATTGCCAATGTTTCGATGGGTATCCTTCATCCTCTTCAAGCTATACCTTTCTTATTCGTATATACACAATTTATTTAACATCATTCCATATATACGTACACGTATATTTATCTATAATATTCATGATATATTTACAATTTTTCGTGAAGGTTGCGTCATTATTTGCTTAATTGTTGCACTGACGCGTCGGTCTATACTTAATTAAAGACATAAAAAAAATTTTTTCTGCACAACAGTCGTGATACTTTTACCTTTCTTCTCACACAGGTTGTCCGTAAGCAGTAATATGAAACGCATTTTAATTTTAACAAATCGTATTAATTTTATAAATATAATAAATATAGAAATAAGGCAAGTAAAAAATAAACACAGAATTATATTCTATAAATTTTAGATATTACTATTGTTCAAGATTAATTTTATAGTCGTTTTTTATTATATTTATTTACTATATTTACGGGATTAAACCCTTTGTACAAAATCTTAATAAAATTATATAATAGGTGTACATAATAAGCGGTATCAGATTCAATTATATTATAAGTTCCTCCCTAACCTTCATTTTAAACGAACCAATCGAGCAATCAAACCAGTCCACATTAAAACTTAATCATTTGCCGATTTACATGATCTGGTAACATAAGACCTTAATGATACTTTGACGGATTACATTCACGACAAAAGTAGCATTCGTTTCCGCGCAACACTCTACCCGGAACTCGCAATCCAACTAAAGATAATAAGACGGAGAATCCACTAATCCTCTTAAAATTTAAATAAAAACATAAGTCCTGATAACTCCCTTATGGATCGCAACGACGCAACACAATAACGCTGTGCTATATCTATATAGTCATTGTGAAAATCTCGGCATGGGTACTCCGGCCTTATAAGAAAGAGTACGTAAAAATCTATGCTGGACAGATTCAATCCTATCGGAATATACATCAAATATAGGTGACTAAACTACCGAAGCATAACACAAAATAGGTCTAACAAGAGAGTTATACAAAGTTAAATAAGTATGAGGGTTTTAAAGTCTCTAGAAAATCTCAATATAAACGATAATACCCTTGATGCTTTATTGCAGATAAAATTGACATGGCTATAAAAAGGTAAATTTACTATCAAAATAAACCCCAAATCTTTCACCTCTGAAACTCTTTCTAACATAAATCCCGATATCGAGTAGTTGAAACTTAAAAGAGACTTCTTATAAAAGGAAATGAAATTACATTAGTAGTGTTGAACGACAGTCCATTTACGCTACACCACTCATCCACTCTATTCAAATCATGCTGAAGATCAATTGCATCCTCAATAGTTGTAATAACGTTAAAAATTTTTAGATCGTCCGCAAATAGCAGACATTTCGACGTCTTACCACCTTTTTTACATCGTTCATATAAATATTAAAAAATAAAGTTTTAATTAAATTTTATTATTATTTGACTTTTATTCGCAGATACGGGAAATTTTTTTCGTTATTTAAAAATGTAATAATTGAATTTTATTTGTATTGGCATTTCAGGAAATTTAATATTTAATTATTATTAATTTTATTATTTCAGAAATATATAATATTTTAATTATAATTTTTAATATATATCTTCTTTTAAAATGAATTAAAAATGTATATTAATTTTATTGAGATCCAGAAGATATGTAATTTAAATTTTACGTATTTTATGCTGTTCCAATATTTTGTAATTAATTAATTTTTTTACTACTTCCTTTTCAATGATTATGCACAAAGCTTTTTAAATGAATTCAAGAGTATATATTTTTGGAACTCAAATTACAGGGATCTTTACCCTTTTTCGAACCGAAAAATTGTGTTGAAAGTATTACATTAAAAATCTGAAGCAAACAAAATTTACGAGATAAGTTTAAACACATATAGTATACAGCGACACTTTGAAAATAAAACAGTTTTTTCGCATTAAAAAAATAATTAACAACAATTCGTTGATAATTTTTAATTATAAAATTATACAGACGAACATCGTATCGTAAGTTATTAAAAATATTATTCACAAATAAATATGCCATGCGTTATTTAAATATAAAGATCTATCGGAAAGATTTTTCTAAAAACTATATAAAAAAGTAAAATCTATATATATCCATCCATTTTGAAGAATACTATTCTCCATCGCATGAGAAAAATCTACGATCACAAATGCAATTTTCATTCGTTACAATAAGAAGAGAGGCACAGTGAAAAATAAAAATAATGCACAACGAGAAAAAGCTATATTTATATTTAAACAAATAATTCACCAACGTAAAATCTAATTACACGAAAAAGTATAAAAAGCTCATAATATGAAAAATTCACCGAGAAAATTACAAGATCCATCTCGGACGAAATATGAATGACTTCCCTTCGTCGTTCTCATCCCTCTTTTTTTTCCTCTTCCTATATCTCTTGGAAAAATCTTATGCACTTTTGACTTTGGGCAAACCCGAGAATAATAATCGTTTGCCCTTTTTTTTTTATTATTAAACACCAGAACGTCATTACACGAATCGTTGAGAGGAGAAAGCGCGAGGAGAGCAAAAAATAAAGAAGGAACGATGAATAGCGGATCAACACTTTTTATTCACTCGATTCTAATTAACGTCGTTAGGATAATATTTTTCACGTTGTCATTTTCGTCGATAAAAAACGTGAAATTACGAGATGTAACCGGACTTAATTTTCTTTTCGCTTGTATACAAAATGTAATTCTATGTAAACAAAAAAATACACACGCACACGCATGCTATTGTAATATACATATGTATGTGTATATTTAAATATGCATATAAAATATAAAAGAAAATGTTTAATATTTAAATTTAATAACTACAATTATAATATATATTTTTTGTTAAAGAAGAATATTTTTATCCAAAGAAAATACGTATGTCATCGATATATAGGATATATTGACAGTTTGATTTCGGTGTGGGCGTGTTTTTTCCGGTTTTAAAATTTATCATTTGTATATATCGTTTTACCCCAGGTTGCGGAACATATGGCCAACCTATTAAACGTGTATATATATGTATATATATATCCTCGAATAATACAAAAGGAACGCACACTGCGGTTCATATGTAGTAATTTCGAGACCTCGAAAACTTGGGCTAATTGTTCTTCCCACCGTATATCCCCCCTTGGTGTATATATATTTTTTCGCGAGTTGCACACACACACACACATAAATATATTGAACCTTATATAATTTAACTAAAAGGAAAGTGATCGCTACAAAATGATTTTTCATCTAGTGCGCGTCGATAAATCAAATAGTAATGAATTTTGTAACAATGTTTGTGTGTGTTTGTATATATATGTATAGGAAAAGAGAAGGAATAGAAGACAAAATTAATCTTCGAATGTATATAGGATTTTAGTCGACACTTCCGATGAGCAATAATTCTTCGTATTTTTGCACGGAGATAAAATTTCTAGTAAACATTGGAATATTGTTTAGTAGAGGAGAAGACAGACTTGACAAATGATAATACTTACCATTTTGTTATAGGAAAATGTTACTACGTATGTATTAATTATTTACTATAAATCTCGTGAATTTTTGTACAAAATAGTATTTTTATCATTTTTCAAGTCTGCAGTCGCTCCATTACCAAACAATATTCTAATTTTTACTAGAACATTTTCTTAATATACGTTTATTTATTTCAAAATAAATATATTTTAATTATAATTTTTAATTATAAAATTATACAGACGAACATCGTATCGTAAGTTATTAAAAATATTATTCACAAATAAATATGCCATGCGTTATTTAAATATAAAGATCTATCGGAAAGATTTTTCTAAAAACTATATAAAAAAGTAAATCTATATATATCCATCCATTTTGACGAATACTATTCTCCATCGCATGAGAAAATCTACGATCACAAATGCAATTTTCATTCGTTACAATAAGAAGAGAGGCACAGTGAAAAAATAAAAATAAGCACAACGAGAAAAAGCTATATTATATTTAAACAAATAATTCACCAACGTAAAATCTAATTACACGAAAAAGTATAAAAGCTCATAATATGAAAAATTCACGAGAAAATTACAAGATCCATCTCGGACGAAATATGAATGACTTCCCTTCGTCGTTCTCATCCCTCTTTTTTTTTCCTCTTCCTATATCTCTTGGAAAATCTTATGCACTTTTGACTTTGGGCAAACCCCGAGAATAATAATCGTCTGCCCTTTTTTTTTTTTATTATTAAACACCGAACGTCATTACACGAATCGTTGAGAGGAGGAGAAAGCGCGAGGGAGAGCAAAAAATAAAGAAGGAACGATGAATAGCGGATCAACACTTTTTATTCACTCGATTCTAATTAACGTCGTTAGGATAATATTTTTCACGTTGTCATTTTTCGTCGATAAATAAAACGTGAAATTACGAGATGTAACCGGACTTAATTTTCTTTTCGCTTGTATACAAAATGTAATTCTATATAAACAAAAAAATACACACGCACACGCATGCTATTGTAATATACATTGTATGTGTATATTTAAATATGCATATAAAATATAAAAGAAAATGTTTAATATTTAAATTTAATAACTACAATTATAATATATATTTTTTGTTAAAGAAGAATATTTTTATCCAAAGAAAATGCGTATGTCATCGATATAGGATATATTGACAGTTTGATTTCGGTGGGCGTGTTTTTTCCGGTTTTAAAATTTATCATTTGTATATATCGTTTTACCCCAGGTTGCGGAACATATGGCCAACCTATTAAACGTGTATATATATGTATATATATCCTCGAATAATACAAAAGGAACACACACTGCGGTTCATATGTAGTAATTTCGAGACCTCGAAAACTTGGGCTAATTGTTCTTCCCACCGTATATCCCCCCTTGGTGTATATATTTTTTCGCGAGTTGCACACACACACACACATAAATATATTGAACCTTATATAATTTAACTAAAAGGAAAGTGATCGCTACAAAATGATTTTTCATCTAGTGCGCGTCGATAAATCAAATAGTAATGAATTTTGTAACAATGTTTGTGTGTTTGTATATATATGTATATATATATCCTCGAATAATACAAAAGGAACGCACACTGCGGTTCATATGTAGTAATTTCGAGACCTCGAAAACTTGGGCTAATTGTTCTTCCCACCGTATATCCCCCCTTGGTGTATATATTTTTTCGCGAGTTGCACACACACACACATAAATATATTGAACCTTATATAATTTAACTAAAAGGAAAGTGATCGCTACAAAATGATTTTTCATCTAGTGCGCGTCGATAAATCAAATAGTAATGAATTTTGTAACAATGTTTGTGTGTTTGTATATATATGTATATATATATCCTCGAATAATACAAAAGGAACACACACTGCGGTTCATATGTAGTAATTTCGAGACCTCGAAAACTTGGGCTAATTGTTCTTCCCACCGTATATCCCCCCTTGGTGTATATATATTTTTTCGCGAGTTACACACACACACACATAAATATTGAACCTTATATAATTTAACTAAAAGGAAAGTGATCGCTACAAAATGATTTTTCATCTAGTGCGCGTCGATAAATCAAATAGTAATGAATTTTGTAACAATGTTTGTGTGTTTGTATATATATGTATATATATCCTCGAATAATACAAAAGGAACGCACACTGCGGTTCATATGTAGTAATTTCGAGACCTCGAAAACTTGGGCTAATTGTTCTTCCCACCGTATATCCCCCCTTGGTGTATATATTTTTTCGCGAGTTACACACACACACACACACACACACACATAAATATTGAACCTTATATAATTTAACTAAAAGGAAAGTGATCGCTACAAAATGATTTTTCATCTAGTGCGCGTCGATAAATCAAATAGTAATGAATTTTGTAACAATGTTTGTGTGTTTGTATATATATGTATATATATCCTCGAATAATACAAAAGGAACACACACTGCGGTTCATATGTAGTAATTTCGAGACCTCGAAAACTTGGGCTAATTGTTCTTCCCACCGTATATCCCCCCTTGGTGTATATATTTTTTCGCGAGTTGCACACACACACACACACACATAAATATATTGAACCTTATATAATTTAACTAAAAGGAAAGTGATCGCTACAAAATGATTTTTCATCTAGTGCGCGTCGATAAATCAAATAGTAATGAATTTTGTAACAATGTTTGTGTGTTTGTATATATATGTATATATATATCCTCGAATAATACAAAAGGAACACACACTGCGGTTCATATGTAGTAATTTCGAGACCTCGAAAACTTGGGCTAATTGTTCTTCCCACCGTATATCCCCCCTTGGTGTATATATTTTTTCGCGAGTTACACACACACACATATATACATATGGGTCGTGTATACATATATAGGCATACAATTCTTCGTATTTTTGCACGGAGATAAAATTTCTAGTAAACATTGGAATATGTTTAGTAGAGGAGAAGACAGACTTGACAAATGATAATACTTACCATTTTGTTATAGGAAAATGTTACTACGTATGTATTAATTATTTACTATAAATCTCGTGAATTTTTGTACAAAATAGTAATTTTTATCATTTTTCAAGTCTGCAGTCGCTCCATTACCAAACAATATTCTAATTTTTACTAGAACATTTTCTTAATATACGTTTATTTATTTCAAAATAAATTTTTTGTATATTGTAACAATTATTTTTTTACTTGATATAGAAAAAAAATTTCTATTTTTTTTTTCTTTTTCTTTACATTTAATTTTCGTAAATTTAATTTTATTGAAATATATATAGAAATGTTCATGACGAATAAATTATAATGATTAAGCAGTTTAAAAAGCAGGTAATTATGTTTACCTCTGTGGGAGATGTCAATGTATACTTCTTTTGGTTAAATAAATAATTAATTAATGAAAAATTGAAGAAAATATTTAAAAATAAATATTGATATTGAGAAAAAAATATAACCATTTTTTAAAAGACAACTCTATTACCTTTCTACCATTAAGTTTTCTGTACGAAAATTAGTATATCAATGGTAATAAAAATTAACATTATTTTATATTGTGCTACAATAGTCTGTAGCAAAGAAATCACAGTTAGACAAAGTGAGGACAATTACTATACGATTTCCAGTAAAAATTAACGACTACAGTTTATACTAAAATTTACTGTAATCCTTGTAATATTCACTATAACTTTTTTTGTAAATTTTAATATAGATATATGTACAGTAATTTTCCTCAGTTTGTAACTGTACGATTTATTTACTAGAAACAATTATAATTATTTATGCAAAATTTCCCTTTCCGTATACGTACATGGTTTATCGATGTATCAAACACTTAACGATATTAAATTAAATTCGCAGTCGAAGACGCTGCTCACTTGGGCATAAAATCGTTATCCACATAAGTACAACAATAACCTCAAATATTAGACAAAAAGAGCGTTCCCTTGCTCTTTTTTTCACTTTTACCTATCATCATTCTACAATGCGCTCTTTTCGTTCCATGAATTTTACCAGGTGCTCATCACCGAAAACTTTCACTCTATACGTAATATAATGTATAACTCATATGTGATTGGCAAAAAACACGTATCCTCGATGGCATATTTTCTCAATGTGCCTCTTGACTTTTTTTCTCGTTGAGAACCACATACGATTAATCAAATTCTTATTCTTTATTTCACTGTGCGGTATAATGTATTTGGACCGGAAGTAACAATATACAGTACTTTTGAAAAATAAAATAATAAGAGCGAGGTGGTGTGAATTAAGGTTACGGAGATAGTGTAAGGTGTGACATATAAATATGCCTCTCATCAATTGTTTTAAAATATTAATTTAAAGAAATATAATATTCCTATAAGTAAGGATGAAATTTATTCATAAATTATAGTTGTACATTTGTGAAATTTGAATTTAAAAACAATAATGTGGTCACTGTCTTTATATAGTTTAGGTTGAGTTTGGTTTGTAGTAAAGTAGTTGGTCTATAATTTTTGTCATTGACTAACTGTGGTTTTTTAGATTTAAGAAAATTTGTTTTCTGAGCTGTATCTTGATAAATGAATAAATGTGTAATAAAAGCTTTTAAGAATGAGAAAACCGTTTTTTTTTGCAAATTAAAATGAAATAAATATATGAAACTGTTCCAATGGTAATGTTAAATTATATTATATATATGGACCTGACGGTAGCCGAGAAACGACACTTAAATTATTGATTTAAAAGGGTCCATGTCAACGCGCCAGAATGACATTGCGCCAGAAGCGTATTACGGACGGTTCCAATTGAGAAGAGAAGGTGTCATTGCGCCAGCAGTGCCGACAACTTTAACGCGGCGAGGGTGCCAAATTCAAAATTGTATGCTATTTTGCATATATCTTACTTATGTTTAGATGCGTGCCTATATGTATACACGACCCATATGTATATATATGTGTGTGTATATATATATATATATAGACACACACACACACACACACACACATATATACACAAATATATGTATGTATGTACATATGATATATGTGTGTATATGTATATATGTTTGAAATAAAACAATATATATATATATACATATATATATATATATATATATGCGCATTATTTATTTTCTTTATAATTTAATATGATTATTAAATGGTTGAAATAAAGCAATGTGTACACACACACACACATGCCATTTAATAATCATATTAAATTATAAAGAAAATAAATAATGCGCATATATATATATATATATATATATATAAACATCAGTATCGGTACTTATGGTGACATTACGTGTTATCTTGGTGTTTTGAGGTTATAAAACATATGTAACGACTCAGATATAAGGGGGAGAATATTAATTGATAAAATAATGCATAAAAAACCAATAACCCAAATATCCAATAACCCAAATACCTAAATACCCCTCACGGGTAAAAAAGCACACTTTGACCTTATAATATTAATGAAGGATTGAAGTTATAACCTCATTCGAAGTGCCGGAGGCCGGAGGCCTCCGGCACCTCGAAAGACGTTATAACTCCAATCCTTCATTAATATTATAACGTCAAAGCGGGGCTCACAAAGCTAATTTTCCGATTTTTTGTGTGTCGGCATAAGTACCGATTCATCAATTTATATATATATATTGTTTTATTTCAACCATATACATATACACACATATATACATATGTACATACATACATATATTTGTGTGTGTGTGCGTGTGTATATACACACATATATATACATATGGGTCGTGTATACATATATAGGCATACAATTTTGAATTTGGCGCCCTCGCCGCGTTAAAGTTGTCGGCACTGCTGGCGCAATGACACCTTCTCTTCTCAATTGGAAACCGTCCGTAATACGCTTCTGGCGCAATGTCATTCTGGCGCGTTGACATGGACCTATTTAAAAATCTTGAATAATTGACGAAGAAAGTGTAAAAAATGTACACGGAGAGAAATATTTAGAAAATATTACAAAGGAGTTTGGTAAAAATTCCCAAACTCCCAAGTAATGTGGTAACAGACCGAAAAAACCGAAAAAATTACCAAACTGCTAAGTAAAATTTACAGTAAATGTAGTAAAATTTACTCTAAATGTAGTAAAATTTGTGGAGTTAGCGTACTAAATTTTACAATTAAGCTTGTAAATTTTATTAACTCTGATTTTTTCCTATACTGTTTACGAAATTCTATAAACAACAGTACAGCACGAGATACCGAAAAGAAGCGATAAATAAAATTTTTATTGGAATCGCGTCGTTCGTTTGTTTACTTTAAAAGGACGATTCGATGAAACACATGCAAGTGACGCGGTGGCGCAATGGTATAAGGACTTGGATTCTCAACCCAAACTTCGCAGGTTCGATCCCGATGACATCCAGAATTTTTTTCACTAATTAAATTTCATTTAAATATTTAAAATTTCCATAACACTCGAATAATATACATAAACTCAAAATAAATAATATGCGGAGGAATAAAATTTTTTTTCTGATGTTAAAAAAAAAATTAAAATTACAATTTAGTTTGGTAAAAATTACGAGATTCGCAGTTTGTTACCACATTACTTGAGAGTTTAGGAATTTTTACCAAACTGCTTTGTAATATTTACAAATTATTTCTCTCCGTGTAGAAGGTGACGGACCTACTTTTCAAGAAAAATGAACATTTCAATTACTAAACCTTTTTTCGGATACAAAAAATCTTAAAAAATTTTTACGGAAACGTATAGTCAATAAATGACACTTAATTATTTAATTTTAATATTTTAATTTTCACTTTAAATACATTAAAACAAAAGAAAGTATAAAGTACATACTGATAAAGAACAATCTAAACAAAAATTTGAGAAAATATTACATCTCGCACTGAAACAATCGTTCCGAAAATTCCATATTATACATTCAAATTTCAAATACACGCGCGTAAACGTCTCGATCCTTTCTAAAACTCTACAATTACTCTCGTGTACAAAATATTAACTTTCTCAAGGAAAAGAAAAGCGAAAAAAAAAGAGAAGGAAGTGTCCATTAACAAAAGTAATTTCGATCAGTTCGAAAACAGCTTTTGGTAACCCGTGAGAAAAAGTCGAAACGCGTATACATATGTTTATGTATATATAGAGAGAAAAGAGGCAGGTGGAAGTCGGAAGAAGGAAGGAGCTGTAACGACATCCCATGCACAAGAAGGGAAGCCAAGTCGTTCTACTCTTATTTTAATCCACGTTCCCTAGAGGATCATTTTGCTGGACCACCTAAGGCTATATATATATATATATATATATATATATATATATACACCCTCTTTTCTTTCTTCTTTCGGGGGTCGGACCAATGTGTTACGTTTTTTTTTCCTCTTCTCTTTTTACTCGAATCATGGGGGCGGAGTACGTCACGGATTTTATTTTCAATAGCCATTGACGATTTTTGAGGTTATAAGCTTCGTTTCTCTGTCATGGGAATACGTGAAAGGGAGATTCAGAGCACGTTACATACTCACGAATGGGTGGAAAAATAAAATCTATTGTGTGTGCGGTTTTTTTTCTCTTTATTCTTGATTTTGAAAAAAATACATATATAGTACTGTTGAGAAGCGCACGTGACTGAATTTAATTGTTACGATGAATCTTTATTTTACTTAATTTAATAATTTATATAATTTGAAACAACGATATTTCTTTAATTTTATCGATTAACTGTTGCGCGGTAAAAGCGATAAATCAATGTAATCTTATATCTCGATTAAATTAAAAAAAGAAATTAAAAATTAAAATGTTTTTAATTAAATATCTTTATAAATCTATAGAAAATTACTCAAAATAGGTTTTCCTAGTCTCAAAACGTAAACAAATAATTTAGAGAAATTATTTAGAAAATTAAAAAATAAATTTTTAATTTTGTCACAATAAATAGTTTAATTATAGTATCCAAGAACGTATTTTCTGTGATCAACTGAAATCGTCCAATACAAACAAAACACTTTTAATTTTTAATTAACAATTAATCTTATCTCTTTGATTTTTATATCATAGTAACATCGGTCACATATAAATCACACAACGGACACCAACAATTTATTACGGATAATCATATAATTTTTCATCGAGTTTATACCTCTCGACGTTAAAAAAAAAGAAAGAAAAAAAAACTGGCACACACAATTCTCATTGAATGCAACCGGTGCACCACTTACATCCAAAAAGCTAATTACTCCGACATGGAAAGAGAGAGATCAGGTGAAATTCTCGAGTACCACTCTTGCGAATCGATATACAGTTGATGCGCTTGAACATCGTACACGCCGTTTCGAGTTTCCGGTCTTTTACCCTCTTCTTCATTGGTAATTTTGCCTTAGGATATTTCTCGTGTATATACACATTGACAATTAAGTATTTTCTCGGTCTGCGGTAGGTCGGGAAATGTAATTTTACCTTTGGGATTTAAGAGCCGGTTGTTTATATATGGATTCAAACGGTATTTAATTCACGTACCTCTCTGTGTTTATTGATTTCAAATTGATGTAATTTAGAACCTTTTTTTCCCCTTTATTTCCTCTCGTAGAATTATCAGTTTTTTTTCCCGAATTTATCGTTGAAATTTGGCTAATTTTTTGTGACGAATGTGGGTAATCGTTTCGTTGGTTAATTAATTAAGTAAATGTATTGGAATGAGTTAGTTAATTTATTAAATATATTAAATTGATTAAGTTATATTATAATTAAATTCCGTTAATTTATTAATATAGCGTTCCAGGTACATAAATGTATATAATAAATATTGTTCATACATTCGTTTCGATTCGATTGAATTTACGTTGATTATTATTTGCACATTATTTATAACAATCGTTCCTTGACAAATTTTACAGGGTAATAACATTATTGTCTTTAATATGATCATCCGTTTTTCTCGGCAATTATATGTGTATAATCTTAATGTAGAATTTTTATAAAATCTTTATTATACCTTTTCTCGTCTGGGGCCGAAGTAGAAATTAAACCAAGTTGGGAAGGTAATTTTATTTGTACTACGTTAAAGTTAATAAACTGATGTTAATGAGTTCAACCCCTTTTTTAATTAATCCCAAGGCATTTCGCATCGCGCGCATGTCACAGTGAAGAAAGTTTCACGACCTTTTTTTCTTTCTTTCTTTATCTCTATTAATGGACGTTGAGGAGCCAAAGTTGAAATTAAATTGTTTTATTACGAATTAAATATTTTTAGAATTTCTTTTTTGTATAAATCAATTATTGTACGAATAAAGATTTTTTTTTATTACTCGAAGTAACATAAACTTAAGTTTGTTATAAATAATTAATAATTTATTATAATGAAATGACTTTCAAGTACATATTTTAATTATTTAAATTAATTTTAATAATAAATTCATATTTTAACTTTGAAGAACCTGGTCAGGAGCTTGGATTGTAAGTTAGAAAAATTAACGATTGCAGTTGTGGTTGGTAGTTTGGGGATAATATATTTTAATTATAGTATGATGACTTTTTAGGAGCAGATTTTTCAAGGAAGTAATTTTTTATTTTTTAATTTATATTAATAGGGAGTGATTGTAAGTCTGGGCGGTGGCCAAATTTTTTTTCAGTTTTGGTAATTTTGTCCGATTAATTATTAATGTTTTAGATATTGGTATTTTTTATACATTTGGGAATAAGTGTTTAATTTCGACGGTGAGTCCGAAATAATTGGAAATTGTAACTGAATCCATGAAAAAAATTTATTTTAATTATTATCCTGTATCGTTTTAATTACAAATTAAGAAATAGCAAAGAGTTTAATTTATTTAATTTTTTATCATTTTACTTTGTGGATAAATATTCATACTTTCGCATAAGACGGAAATATAATTGTTTTAAATTATATTACTGGACGGTCGATATGATACTTGAATATTGATTTAATAATATAGATGGAAATGAAAAGAATAATTGTTAAACTATTACGTAAACAACTAGATAATGTAATATTGATACAATTATATAATTAGATAATTTAATATAAAAACAATTAATTGCTTAATTACGTTTTTACATTATTTATTGCAATCGACTCCAGAGTTTTACAGGGAGCTACCCTTACCAACCCAAAAGTGTTGTTCGAAAAAGTGATTTAAACATTTGAAAATATTCACCAAGAGAGTTTTAAACAATTGGGACAGTCTGATGGTTCGATGTTTGTAAAAAAATAATTTTTTTAATTATAATTGAGAGCGATGTTGTGCCGGTAATTTTCAACCGAAAAAATAGCAATATTTCCAACCCAAAAAAAATCACGATGAAATTCTTGACTAAAAATATTGAAAAAAATCACATTATATTGTTTAAAGCAAGCCCGAAGGCCTAGCGTATTCCACTTCTTAAAAATTAATCCCTATTACATTTAAAAAATTAAGAAAATTGTTATTTTAGGTTTCGACATCCACTTAACAATATTCTATATACCTGTAAATAAAAAACAAGAATTGATTACGCAATTGCCGTGCTTACAAAATTGAGTTATCAAACATGTACATAAATATATCAATCATCGTCTGCACTTGAAATCGTATACCAAGTACAAAATTAACCCCACGATCTCTCTCTTAGGATTGTAAGTAGGTGAGCCAAAAATTTAAGGTGCGTACAGTGCCAAAATATGCCAACGCAAGGAATCTGGCGTTGTAGGTCATTGCTTTTCAGGCTCGCACGTGCAACTATATATATATATATATATATATGTATTACTCTTTAACAACGATTCGCACCTGCTACGGTGGTTTCCTCGGGAGGCTAGATATTTTTTTAGTTACATTGGCTCTCTTCGCGCAATCTGCTACTTCTTTTCTTTTATTTTCCATCTCCTTTTTTTAATGAACGTGTCACGGGCAACGAGATTAATGGTGCCACTGCTGCGAATTAGAGATGTTCGTCTGGGTTGTCGTTTGCTTATTCTCATCCACGCCCAGATGCTTTCGGTTTAAAACGCTACTGTTGCATTTCACGCCCGAGGTTTATTATCACGTCTTTTTCTCTTCTATCCGTATCTCTCTCGTTTTCTTTTCCTTTTTCTTTTCTCGAGTTCGACGATTTTGTTTATATTCTTCTTCTTCCTTTTTCCGAGGGACAGTATATATCTAAATGTGTTTTTTTTACGCACAGGCTTGTGGTTTTTTCGGGGGATAATAATATACTAATTCGCTTCTGTTTTTTCAAAATTTCGAGATTCCTTGATTTTTTTTTTCAAAATTTATGTGTACACATCGAATCGATCGTTCGAACAATATTTTTTTGAGATCGTATACACCGATATGTATTAATCAGTCGCATTGAATTTTGAAATGGTTCGTTATATATTTTTCGCCTTTCGCTATCCGCGTGGAAAAGTAATCCACTGTCGTAAATTCCGAGAAGAGATAAAGTTGAAACACATCGGTGTTTGTTGAATCTGCTTTTAGAACAATATTTTTGTACATGTTACGGATAAAGTAAAAAAAATTGTGTACGCGTTCGAAAAGAGATGTATTTTATATATGGCGCGACAGTAATAATTTACTTTTAATAATTCATTGATATAATAATAATAATATATATTTTTAACAAGTATTTATAAAAAATGGAAGTATTTTTTTTAATTCAAATAATTTTGAATTTTTTCCGAACAGCAAATATATCTTTATTGTAAGGTGTATCATAGAAATGTACATTGAAATAGATCGATTATATAACAATTCAAATTTATTAAAAAAAACTATGTATTTTTTATGAATCTATAAGCTATATAAATTATCGCCATGTGAATGTATTGGCGTTTTTTATTGGAAACATATAAGCAACAACCGAATAAGTTAGGAGGTATACATTTTGTAAATCAATGAATCATAAAAGATAATTATTTTACTTTTTATTTTTTTCTCACCTTAAGGTGATGTCGTAGTCTATACAAAACTGCACGCTTACCGATATTTTCTAAACTTTCATTATTTATTTACAATTCTTAATGTGTACTGATTATTGTTATCAGCGCTTATTCTCCGATTAACAACAAATATGTGTAAAACCATCAAGAATTATGTAAAAATCAAAGACAAATTTAAATGACGAAAAATATATATGCAATATAGGAAACTGTAATTAACTACGACAACCATTTTTGTTACCTAGCGATAAAATAATTAAACGTGAAAAAAATAAAAATCTTATTAATGCTTCCATAATGAATTACCAATTATTTCTTACAATCAACTATTTTTTTTTTAATTCCAACTCTGGCTCGTTCCCTCAATGAGTACGTGACGCGACAAAAATATATACAGGGTGTCCAAAAAGAAACACCTACAAAATGTCTCAGAAGTGTATATTAAGGCAATGTCGGACCCTAAAAACGGTATGTGTTAATGTAAAATGGGTTATTATTTTCAAACATCTGACAACGCCAGGTTCTTGTACTTGCTCTAAATGATATGTATGATTTTCTTTAGATTTTTAAATTGTTAATATCAATATAATATTTGTGTTCTAAATAGTGCTTATTAAATTAGTGCCGACTAAATCTTGTTTATTTAAAATTAATGAACAAAATAATTTCTTTCATAAAGTCGCAACGTCAAGTCCTTTGTTATGTTTCAAAATATCTTTATGACTATTTTTAGTTTCATATTTTAAATATAATTCTTGAGTTGAAAAAGGTAGATCCCTGCAATATGGGTCCGACATGCCCTTAATATGGGAAAATTCTTAGTGTTTCGCTACTTCTTGGACACCCTGTACACGTAAAACATCACCTCACTACACACTTATATTCAAATCTAACATCATTCTTCTAGAAAAATCCTTGGAAAAGAAGAAATAATAATAATAAATCACCAATGTTTCAACCGTGTATAGTCATTTTCTCAATTTATTCTCAAAGAATGATTCTATTATATTTTGTCTTGATCACGCGAGAACGCAACACGATTCCTCCGCACACCTCGTCGTCATCCGTAAAAAAAGGAAAAATAACACCGTGCATCGAAATTCAAAATAAAAAAGTTCATTTTATAAAAAAATAGGAAGATAGAGATAACGTATAATTCAAAGAAAAAAAATCATCCGAATTTATATATCGCGTTGGATTATTTACGTTATCAGATAAAATTTCCCGCGCCACGACGAAAAACGGGGCGAATGTTTATAACGGCGTATATTTATAGAAGGAAAGAGCAACATTTGGAGGGAGCAGAAGAAGGAGAGAGAGAGAGAGAGAGAGAAAAGAAAAAAAAAGTTGCTCGATGCACTGTTGCTTTTAAAGAGGACATTAATCTGTCGTGATTCAGAAATAGCTATACGTACATGCACACACCGGATGAGCAGTGCATCTTCTATACTCTTTGTCGTCATGTGTTTTTAATGGATCGCAACTCTGCATAAAGCCTTTTTTGTACACGTATGTATTAACTCTCATATATATATATATATATTTTTTTTTTAATTTTATTCATCGAGCGCGTTTCGGTGCATGTGTATACTCGCGGAATAAAATGATGGTGAAGAGACTCGTAAAATCGCTGTTTTTTTTGGGTGGGTTTATAGCATTGTGGTTTGAGGAAAGTGAAGTCGACGAAAGTAATTGTAGCGAGGATATTTTTACTTGTGGTGTAGAAACTTCAACGTCGCTCGGTTAGTTTTTGGCGTGTACAGTGTCGTATATATAGATTTTTCGATAAAGTATGGTATGATTTTGAACAGGGTACAAGTTAATGTGATATTATTATTGTTTTCGAGATGTTTGCTGCAGTCGATTGTTACAAAAGAGTTTTTTCCTTTTAGTATTGTTTCCTATAAAACTGTTTATTTCGTTTCAGGAACTTTAATATTTTTAACGCTATCACAAAATATTTGCGAAACGGAAAATTATTTGCAATCTATCGATATATGTAGATTTAATTTAATTTAAACATAGCATACTGAAAAAAAATTTATTTTGAAAATATGATCAAAAATTTATTTTCTAGTCGACTGTCCAATAATATAAATTAAAACATAATATTATTCCCTTACAGTCCATTGACTGTCAAAAATAACAAAATATTAAGTATACAAAAAAAGTCAAAATAATAAAAACTTCAATTAAATTAAATAATTGGACACTCGCCTCGACTTGTACTCACCTCCGTAGATTAATAAATCTTAAATTATTATTAAGAAAAAAGAATCAACATCACCTCCATTGATGAAATTGCTCCTATAAAAAAAGTTTTTCTTACAATTTGTATCAACTGTTTTGTTGCGTAATATTACTTATACATATTAATAAAATTATAGTCTAATAAAAGTCATTTAATATGCACAGTAGACGCGTCGTTAACTAAAAGAAACGAAGAAAATTTCAAAAACTAAATAATAATTAAAACTCCTTTTTTTTCTTCATCTTCATTTTTAATCAATCTTCTACATTTCTATTTTCTCTTCCAAATTTTTTTTTCTTCTCAATACGTATACACTCGCGACGCGCATCAGACGACCGTATATACACACAAAAAACAAAACAAAACTGAATGCAATCTTTCATCTATATATAGTGGTAAGCTTGTCAAAACCAACGAAACGATTTTTTTTATCCCTTGGTGCTTCGTATGTATTCAAAGGGATCTAGCCAAGAAAAAAAAAGAGTATGTGTGTCCATACGTTGTGTATGCATAGTGACGGACGTCGTTGGGGTTAAAAAAAGAAGAAGAAGCAAGCAACCTTTTCAATCGTATATATGGCGTTATGTAAAACCATAGAGACTTAACTTATTTTTATTTGCAAATATATCTTTTGATTAAAATAGTTTATCTTACTTTTTTATTCGATATATTGTTAAATAACTTTCATAAACGGCTATTACACATTACGATACGTAAATTAAATATTAATATTAATTTTATTTTTATTATGCATAATTATTTTAAATCAATAAACTATTTAGTTTTATTAAATGATGTATATTACATTCGATTGGTTATTAAGAAATTATTATAATTTTTTTTATAATTTTATCTGGTAAATAAATAACTAAATAAAATAAACAAATAGATAATTGGAAGAAAAACTTATAAATGTAATCGTGTATTTTTTGTCTACGAAATGTACGATAATGATTTTGAATAATAAAAAAAATCATATAGGGCTATATTACAAATTCTAACATCTATTTATATTTGATACTGTGCATTTAAACGATATACCTCTATATATACTAGACAAATTTTTTAGATTTTTTTTATTTATTTTTTTTTTTGTGCTTACAAAAATCGCCTAATATCTTTATACATAATGTGAAATATACCGTGTCTTATTCTCATACAAAAATTAATGTTAAGTACAACTGCTATAATCATTTCAATAACGAAAAAAAAATAGATACATAAAATTTATTACAAAGAAATATAAAAACATTACAATACAATATTATAAAAACTATTATTACTTACCACACGAGATGTGGATATGTATATACACAAATTAAAACATGAATACCATATCACGCTAAGTAACGATATAACCTTAACCATTTAACATAATTTTTATTCATACTTACATATATGTATATAACGATCTCAACACAATTTTACGCATTTAAATATATAACATTTTCTTCTTTTTCTCATAATAATAAATTCCACAGCTCTCTCTCTCTCTCTCTCTCTCTCTCTATTTATATGAAATTATATTCCATAATTTTATAGGCATTACATCTTAATTAAAATATATATATCTCGAACGTACATATAATTTTTATACCTATACATATATATATATATATATAGATAGATAGATAGATATGATATGTAGCGATATGTAGCGTTACAGCTCAGTATTTAAATCATTATTATTGGGAAAATTAAAATTATTTTTACTACGTGTATATAGGTAATAAAGCTCAATCTACACACGCGTTCTATAAAGCATTTCGTTTCAATAAACAATTACTTATAAATCTTACACAGCGTAGCTATAAGTGGTATACCACACGAGATGTGGATATGTATATACACAAATTAAAACATGAATACCATATCACGCTAAGTAACGATATAACCTTAACCATTTAACATAATTTTTATTCATACTTACATATATGTATATATAACGATCTCAACACAATTTTACGCATTTAAATATATAACATTTTCTTCTTTTTTCTCAATAATAAATTCCCACAGCTCTCTCTTTCTCTCTCTCTCTATTATATGAAATTATATTCCATAATTTTATAGGCATTACATCTAATTAAAATATATATATCTCGAATGTACATATAATTTTTATACCTATATATATATATATATAGATAGATAGATATGATATGTAGCGATATGTAGCGTTACAGCTCAGTATTTAAATCATTATTATTGGGAAAATTAAAATTATTTTTACTACGTGTATATAGGTAATAAAGCTCAATCTACACACGCGTTCTATAAAGTATTTCGTTTCAATAAACAATTACTTATAAATCTTACACAGCGTAGCGAGTTACAATCTTAACGAACGATCCTTTCACTCGTTATTTATATATACATATATATGTATATACATACCCATTGGAAATGAAAGAAGAAAAAAATGTTGAGAAGTATTGCATTATATATATATATACATATATATATATATACATATACATGCCTTCTATCAATTCTTCGATTATAAAATCACACAAGGTTCGCGAAACGATGTCGCAAAAGGTGACTCTACATGTGATGGTTAACTCTAAGAAAAAGTCTATTTTTCATCTTTTTATTATACAAATTATGAATTATGTTATTAATTCAGTAAATTGTTTTTTTCTTTTTTTATATATAGTATTATTCTGTTATATTTGGTATGTTTAACAATTTTTTTCTTTTTCTTTTTTTTTTTTTAATTTTCTTAAAAATTTGATTAAATCGTATAGAAATCGTTGATGACGATTATTGAATAATTTATAACGATTTAGTTAAAGATTTTAATTTTTAAGCATACGTAACTGTATTTACCTGTGTGAGAGAGGTCAATACATACTTCTTTTGGTTAAATAAGTAATTAAATAAATAAATAATACATATATAATTTTTTTTCTTTTTGAAATATCTTACTATGTATGCTGGGTTAAAAAATATGAATTTATATATATACACGCCTAGTTATTTACAGCGTTCGAACATTTATTTAAAAATAAATTGTTTAACAATAATTAATGAAAATTAGATAAAAGAGTGTGGTCACAACGACGACTTCCTGCAATTTCTTCTCACGAAGTAAAAAAAAAATCAGAGACGACAACCATCTCCATTTCGAGAGAGGCCGCAGAGAGAAATATAACTGTTATAGTACTGGCTGGTGGACCGCTATACAGGCACCGCAAGGAAAAGCGAGAGGCGCGCGTCGGGAAAGCGCGAGTGAGGTTATTTCTTCGTTGTCCGGGATTCGCGGCAATCCAAGAATTTATGTATATATATATATGCACCGTGTGCTTCCTGTACGGATACTTTTATTGATCTTGACCGTTGAACTTTAACTTGTATTCCTTTTGTTGACCCGGTATATTGATTTTTTTTTACTTACGGTGAATGCTTAGCAATAAAATTACAGATATTTAAAGAGAATAAGGAGGTAATTTTTTTATTTTTTATTATTTATATTTATTAATTAATTAAAAGAGATTTTTTCAGGTCTGCCATATTAATCTATGGTGGTGATTATTTGGGGTTGTACCCAAAATTTTATATACTCTTTTCATTATTCGTAATTTTCTCCGATTTAATTATTACTAATTTTTTAGGTCTTGGGTTGTTTATATATTTGGGGATAAGCGTTTAATTTTGACTGTATATAATCGAAATAATTGGAAATTGTAACTGAAATTTATGGCAGTTGACAAAATAAGCAATTTTTATGTGAAGGAAAATGTAGTAAATAATACTGTGTCATTGAGTAATGGGACAAATTTGACAGATAGTAAAAAGTGATGTAAAGTATAGCAAAATTTACTATGTATCTATTAAATTTTCACAAATTTGTAGTAAGTTTTATTACAGTAAATTTTACTATTTGTCAAGTATGATAATGGAGTGTACTCAATCACATAGTAATTTTTATCACAACATATTTAGCTCCGTGTACTGTAGGAAAATGAAATGTGTTTTATTTTTTACACTTTTTTTACACTAAAATATGCTTTTTAAAATAATTTTTCATCTTACGTTAAATATAAAATTAAATATGATTACTATTTAATATTTTAATTTTTTTTCGAAACTATGAGTGAATTTTCTTATAAAAATTATGCCGCTACAACACGGTGTAAAAATTTTGGTGATGCTATTGGTACAAAATTAACCTTTCTACCTAAATTCGCACATAGATAATAATTAATTTTAAGCTAAATTTTATATCATAATGAATCCAACTTTAATGGCTTGTTCTTTCAACACAATTTATTTTACATTTATTTTGCGATGTATAGAAAAATCGAACTTAACACTAAACTGATCAGTTTTATTAGCCAACGAAATAATTTTTATTGTGAACATAATTTATAAAAATCCAACCAAAATGTCAGTTTGATAAATAATCTAGCTAAATACAGTAAACGTAAAATTCAATTAAATAATTTTTTGACCAAAATTTCATCAAAAACTAAATAATACATACCTGTAAAAACTTGTAACGATTTCTAAAAATGGTTTCTCTCCAAATATATATATCATAAACTTTTTTCTTTAACAGCTGATACGTCTCGGCTTATTAGAAAATTTCCACCAAATAGCAAATATAATAGAATTCGAATTTTCTATACATCACAATTTATATAAGAATATAAATTGAATTAATTTTACGATAGTTGTTTAACTTGTTTTACGTTGTGTCACTTAGGTATTTCAAATACCTGTTCATGTACATAGTTTCCGTAAGCACGGAATAGAATAAACTTTTTTGTTTACAAACATTTTTATTAACTTTTAAAGCCGTTCCGGAAACTTTCCCTAAAACTTGCAATTACAATAATTTCATTTCACTTTTTTTTAATTCCTCCAAACATCGAAGAAGAAAAGAAATAACGAGATATTACAAAAATATGTTCTTTTATACACTTTCCCTACAAATTCTGCGCTAGTACGTTTAACACGTTTATTAAAACAATTAGAGTACTCTCTAACGGTTAATAATTAAAATTAGTGTTCTATACGTAAGTTTTAAAATAGTTTAACTGACGAAAAAAATAAAAATCTTATTATCTACAGTAGAAGAAAAAGGCACGACGGTTGAGGAAAGAGTTTAAAGATTGTGTGTGAGTAAGCAATTTGAACAAGAGAACTAAGAAGTAGAAGATGGGCTAAAAGATAACAAAGTTAAATTCGTAGAAAATAATTGTTAGAACTCTCTTTCTCTTTATTTTTTTCTTTGAAAAATATATAATTGTAAGAAATATTTTTTTTAATTATATCAATTGAGCGGAAAAATATAATTAAAAAGGTGCCTATAAAGTTATCTCTTGAAAAAAAAGCAATACACACAAAATATTTTTCACTTAATATACCGCAAAAATATATCGAATATATAAATCGTATTTATTAATTTATTTATCCAAAAGAATTATATAAGTTACCTATTTTACATCAAAATAGAAATTCAAAATTAAAAAAATCTTTAAATACAAAGTAAATCATTTTAAAATCATCACCAACATTCTATATAATTAAATAAAATTAAAGTTAAAAAAATTAAAAGATAAGAAAAAAAATAGTTTTTTTATGTATCAAATATAAAATAACAAAATACTATATAAAAAGAAAAAACAATATACTCGCAATTAATAATATAATTCATAATTTGTATGATAAACATGAAAAATAAAGTTTTTCTTAGAGGTAAACATCCAATATTATCAATTCTTTCAATTTTCTTTTTTTTTATTTTTCATCTATACACTTTAACTTTATTTTATTTAATGCATGTATTTATTTATTTACATATTAATAAACGCGTTACAAATGCAAATTATAAATGCACATATAATACATAAAAATAATATTTACAACAATTGTATAACTCAAATCCAAAAAAATAATTAAATAGTAGGCCATCATAAAATTTTTTATTTTTGCAATAGAATTTTCTCTTGCTCAAAAACAAGTAACGTTACTGAATGTACTCTATATTATACAATCTGCATAACCAAATGAAACAGAATCAAATATTTAGACGAAAAAATATACATAAAATATTAATACAGTATGTACACATATGCGCACTAAAAAAAAATAGCGTCAACGTTCGTTTTAAAAATTGAGGCGTTATACATCCCAGACGACGTCGTGTATATATATATATATATAGATAAAGACGAAACTTAAGGGAGATAAAGTAGATATATACTTTGCAGGGCCGACGAAAAAAAAAGGAAAAAGGAGAATACCGCGCGCAGGTAGAAGGAACGAACGAGAGAGAAAGGAGAGAAAGATGACCCACTGTATAAGCGTCCTCTTGGCATTCTCGATTCGCCTACATAAGTTTATTTCCTTTATTTTTCTATAGGCAGGTTTTTAGCCGTTGAGTTTGAACTCGGTTTCTTCTTCTTTTTTCGCCTTTGCGCTGGATGATGCACTGCCGGAATATTCCGTCCGTAACGTCTTTTGTCCTTTTCAAATTTTACTTTTGGGAAATTTCGTATATAGGACCTTGTATATGCAGATAAAGTTTTGTTTCTTTTCGGCGGTTTTTCTTGCAAAGTCCTTAAATAAAAAAAGAGTTTTTTTTTGTTGATTTATTTACATTTTTCTATTTATTTTTTACATTTTTGGGTTAATATTGTTCTCGTGCGGAATGGTATATATGTGGAAACAAAAATTTATTTCATCTCTCTGCAATATTCAAGGACGCGTTTGGATTTGTATCTATGTACATTGTTAATGCGTATATACACGAGCGTGCGAAAGAGTATCTGGAAATAAATAAAATATTCAATATATATTTTTTTAGTTTTTAATAATTTAGCCGAGCCCGCGCGTATATTGTTGAGTCAGTATTCTGCAATATTTATCAAATAATATTTTATGCGCGTAATATATATACACCGTGTTCACGAGACTTGTATACTTTCAGAAGGTTTTAACGCTCTAAATAAATTTACCGTAATAATGTATATATATATAATCGTAATGAATCACGTTTTAATTAATAATTTTCTTACACTACATTAAAAATATTTATAATAAATATTTTAAAAATTAGTACATATTTTAGTAAACTAATTTTTAGTACTTATTACATTTATTTATTACTTTTTTATTATTTTTTTTTATATTATACTTTTTGTTATTATTTGGTTAAAAATGAATGCGTTCACATTTAATTAATGACAATAAAATATATAGTATTTATTAATATACCAATTTTCTCATTGCGAATAATTAATTTAACTGCTATAGTCCAGCTCATTTTAACCCTATGTGTCTACCTTACCGACTGAAGGTATCGCATGAAATTAAGGAAAATTAGGAAAGCATATTAATTAATGCGAATTTTATTGTATACCCTTCATTTATAAATATATGCTAAATTTTAATTACTTTTATTATCGTATCAAGATTTATTTGAGAGGTTAGGTTTTCAACGATTGTTCGATATAAATGGATTTCTCAAACCGTAATGGACACTTTTTCCTAAAATTTAACACGCGAATATACCTCATTACTAAACGAAGTTCAATATATATTTTTATAGATTTTCTAAAATTTTATATTATATAGTATAAAAATTTGTTCGCTCCTTACATTATTAACCAATATATACACACACATCAGTGTATACATTAAAACGTCACGGACAAATATATACTTAACAATCAGTTAAATTTTCTTTTGTACCAGGAAAGTGACCGTCTCTTTCTTTTTTTTTTATTTTCTTGCGTATGTATATACTTGTTAACTTAGTCTTATAGCGACGGATTTACTTCCTTTATATATATATATATAACATATATACCTGCTCTTGACAAACCAGTTTTCGTTAAGTGAAGTGTGGTGAATTGTCAGTCAACTCGTACAACTTGTCCTCCAGTTAGTTCTTTCTTATACACTCGAATGTTTTGTCATTCTTTCTTACCTCCTCCTACCCTTCATCAAGCAGATATCAAACTGCAACCTAAAATGGCAAACTCGCGTTTTATATATATATATATATATATATATATTTTTATATATATATATATATATATATATATGTAAATTGGTATATCCTTCAAAATTGAAAGTTATACATGTTTTAAATTATAGTTTATATTTTATTTTTATTTATGTTTATATTTTTTATTTTAACAAAAAAAACATGTTTACAAACGACTGTTTACGATGACATCGCAGACCTCCTTCACTGTTTAGCACCAAGCTGCTGGTGGGATCAAAAATATAGAGCGATGTTAAAAAAAAAAAAGAAATTTCAATTATAGTACTTCGATCCGATGCGGTCGAAAATTAGGAAACTCGGTGAACTGCTGCACTCGATAGATTTAGATCTTACGCGCGTGCGGTTACGCTCGTATTTGTATATATATATACCGAGTGTAAATTAATTTGAAAACCCCAGAAAATTTATACGTACGTTTCATCTGATTAAATTAATTTATCAATAATAATGGACATAAATAGATTTCACTTCTCAACTCAATTTATTTATACTCTTTTTTCGTTTATTTATTTATACGCTATATATATATATATATTGTATTATTTATTATTTATTTAATATTAAACACTTTACGTATCTATGTATAAATAAGAAACGTTAGTGTAGCTGGAATTTCACGTGAAGAAAAAATAAAAATTTTTACATCGCGTTGACACAATTGAAATTCCTGTACAAAGGTGTATATTTATACGATACAACGGCTCTATTATGTACACAACGAAAATTCTCTTTCGTTATCTATGCAAATTGAATTAAATATAAATATTTTTATATCCATTCAATTCCTCGCAAAAATCAATTTTCCAGAGAATAAACGAATAATCGAATTTCTATGATAAAATATTGTTATGTATGTATACGTATATATATATACATCTCAAACTGAATAAATTTGCCGCTTCGATAGTATAACCTATAATTCTGTATATCGTTGAGACGTTATAAAATTTTTTATTATCGAATAAAATGAAAGTGAAGATATATATTATTTAATATAATATTTTCGTATGTTATATACTGTTTTTCGGGAAATTTTGTCAAATCTGAAGGAAGTCAATGGTCTAAAAAAAAATTAATTTTGAATATACCATTGGCCACCTTCGGAATAAAAAAAGTACAAAATAAGAAATTAGATAATAAAAAAATGAATAATATAATAATATACTAGGATATACTTAAAATATGCGTAATCAGTTTTTTTTTATTTGAGTAATCAGTGTTTGCCAAGGTAAAACTTATTATACTTTATAATAATACATATTTATTTTTATTTATTTATTTGAACCAGAAAAAAATGACAATAGTACATCACGTAATGTAATTCCTACAGGAGGCAAATATTAATTGCCTGTGCGTAGGTCTGGAATATTAACTACTCTAAAATTAAATATAACTTAATTTAAAAACTAACAATAGAATAATATTTTTACACTGTGATATAAATCTCCGATATATTTAACAGTTCATAAATTTATTTTTAATCCAATTGTTTAGTTTCGTTTTAATCGAAACAGTACATGTATCTAATTTTAATATATATTAAAAAAATGTAATATATTGAATTTATTTCCTCCTTTGAATCGTCAGAAAAATTTAATATTTATTAAATATAATTAATATATAACTAATTTTTACCCACCTTTCCAATATGACCTCTTTTATATTATTAATAAATAAAAAAAACCATGTCATTATATGTAATAAAAATAATGATAATTAAATACTACTCGTTATAGATATAAATTATTCTAACTATAGATAAAATGTCTTATAAACACAGAGAAATATGACCATTGCGTAATTTTAACATTGCAGATAGTGCGTTGGTGAAGCGGAAGAGTTACCGGTGATGGAAGTTCGAAGATCGCTCGAGTGTCGTCCGGCACTTCTTCCCACGTCCGACTGAGTGAGAGGAGGTTCTTCAAAGTTTACTTTTACCTATATATCGGCTACCGTAGTCGAATCGAGGAACCCGGAAAACCGCGAGATACAGGTATGTTTTATAGTCATTCAATTGATTCGTACACGGATATACTTTTCACGGGAATCTCGATTGGTCCATTTCTCAAATGATTTTGGTACAAATATATATGCATCATCAGGAGAAAAAAATTCGTTTGTAATTAGGGCGACAAGCCTTGATTAAAATTGAAAAAAGAAACGATTCAATGTTTGACAATTGATTATTTTTGGTAATAACAATCGAAAACATTTCTTAATTTTTTAAACAAACTGTATTATTATTAACTTTTATTTACAATTTTTTGGACAATTTGTTTGTAAAATCGCTGTTTTAAGTAATTATGATACTCCGTACTCTGACTTTTTTTTCCATAATGGACTGTAGGTTGAAATGTTTAAAGTAACTTTTAAATAAGATTTTAATTCATTTGAATGAAACAGAGTTTTGAAAAAGTCTAAATTTTATTTTAAAAAATTATTTGGCTGTTTTTTACACAATTTTTCAATTTTTTAAATAATTTAGTAAAAATAATTTTTTTATTACAATGTTAACGTAGTTTGTTCCATTCGAGTGGATTAAAATCAAATGTAAATGTTACTGTTAATCAGTTTATTCAATGAAGTGGTTGTTCGATGAAGATATCCGTCCATTATGGAAAAAAATCAGAGTACAGAGTCTCATAATTAATTAAAATGGTTTTGTTAAAAATAAATTGTACAAACAATTTTAAATTCAAGATATTAACAATATTATATGTTTAAAAAAATAAGAAATGTTTTCGATTGTTTCAACAATATTATTAATTGTTAATATTGAATAGCTTTTTAACCCAGGTTTGTCCCCTATAACGATATAGAGTTAGGTAAAAAAAAATTTATTTTTTTTCCATCTTTGTGATCTACAACCTGAAAATTGCATTAAAAAATCACATATATTTTTTTTTTAATTATGATCTTTCAATTATATCTAGCAGAATTATTATATAAGAAAAAAAGAACAATTTTTTTGTAATAAAAAAAATCAACAACATTATGTCAGTAATATTTAGTCATAAATAAGATATGCACAAAAATTGTAATTCAACATATTAAAATTATTTATTTATAAATCTGACAAAAAATATTTATAGATTACTTAGAAATAATATTCTTATTTATAAAAAAAAAACAAAAAAGTATGCTTGCAATCTCCTTAACAACTGAAAATCGATTTGTTCGTCACGAGTAATATTTACATTTTCTCACTGTGTTTATAAACGGTATTATAATTCATATTGTTAAAAAAATAATAATATAGATGCTTTTATCTTTATTAAAAAAAAAGTTCATTTATATACAGAGCGTATAATTACACTTTCTTTCACATTTCATTTTTATTTTCTTTCGCGACTTTCGCTTTACGCTTCTCCGTATATATGCCACTTGGCAACGACGAACCGATGATGTGCTTAAGTAACGTTTCCGCGAATGTAAATTGCAATGGTTAATCAGAGAGTTCCATGGAATTATCGATGCAACGAAACACTCGGAAAGTTTTTTAATTTGCACACTGTTCTAGTTTCGTTTTTTACGCGTATTAACGAAAATTTCTATATACATCTCATTAAATATATATTCAAACGATTATACTTGACATTTTTTTAAGTAATGTGTGTGTATCTATACCGTTAGAAAAAAAATATATGTGCGACACGTGTGAGGCTATATATGTGAACTAAAATGCCATCACGTTGATCTACATCGCGCAGGTAGATAATAAGTCAATTAATAAATAAATAAATAATCGAATAATTAGGATGGAATTAACCACTCCAAGTCAATAAATAGATTTTAAAGCGCTCTTGAAACCTGCCATCGAGTGCTGGTTCTAATTTTCGCTGGTAGGAATTCCATAACTCGCTCCCTGAGTGCGAAAGGATGTCTTTGCAACTCAGAACGCACCGTAGAAACGAGAAGATTACCATTGTCGCCTCTAGAAGGGCGCACAAGTTGTCGAAACTTAAACATTTCAGCCAAGTATGACGGAGCATTAAAATTGATTAACTTGTACATAGAACAGCGGTAAAGTATAGTCGCCTGGCTCCGTCCTTAACCAACCTAAACGCCGTCGTAGGAGTCAAATGGACCTCTCTAGCTACCCCGAATATGTATCTAGTGCAGCATCTGCAGTCTTTTGGAGGCGGATCCTCTGCTCAAGCGTTTGCGTCAAGTAGAACTGTGCTACAGTAATCCAAATGGGGAATCTAGTGCTTGCTCAAGTCGTTGTCTAAGTTTCTCAGTGGGTGCATTTGCGAAAACTGCGCAGAGAGTACAGAGCCCTATTTACCTTTCGTGTGATATGATCAATGTGACACTCCAGGACAAGTGCGGTGCAGTACAACTCCAAGACAATGACCGACTCAGAGAAGGTACAGTAACCGATCCAATGCGGATACCAGACAACCCCGTTTTGTCAATAAACCCACGAAACGGCTTAAGAAAAAATAATTGCCTTAGTTTTGCTTGCATTTAACTTGAGATCGAGTGGGATGCCCATCCGATACCCGTTGCGCAATTGTAGAAATTTCCGGACGCCTTCTTGAATTTCATTGCGAGGTACTGCAAGTATACCTGCAAATCGTCAGCATAAACCAATGATGAATATCCCCATCAAACAGTTTCCTCACCTCATTGCAGAGGCAGAGAGCAACGGCCCAAGAACGAACCCTGCGGAACACCGAGATTTGTGTCAACCCAGTCGGAGCATCGATCTATTGATACCATTTGCTGCCTACCACACAATATGAATGGATCCATCGTAATGCAGAACGGGAAATGCCCATACTACTCAGTCACGCAACATGTGGGAGGTGAGGTGTGTCGAAAGCTTACTAAAATCGAAACAAATTGCAATCGTGACACAACGTCTATCAAAGCCAGATCTGACATCTTCTGTATATAATATTATATGTTTAAAAAAATAAGAAATGTTTCGATTGTTTCAACAATATTATTAATTGTTAATATTGCATAGCTTTTTAACCCAGGTTTGTCCCCTATAACGATATAGAGTTAGGTAAAAAAAAATTTATTTTTTTCCATCTTTGTGATCTACAACCTGAAAATCGCATTAAAAAATCACATATATTTTTTTTTAATTATGATCTTTCAATTATATCTAGCAGAATGATTATATAAGAAAAAAAGAACAATTTTTTTGTAATAAAAAAAATCAACAACATTATGTCAGTAACATTTAGTCATAAATAAGATATGCACAAAAATTGTAATTCAACATATTAAAATTATTTATTTATAAATCTGACAAAAAATATTTATAGATTACTTAGAAATAATATTCCTTATTTATAAAAAAAAAGAACTAAAAAGTATGCCTATCTTCAAGGTTGCAATCTCCTTAACAACTGAAAATCGATTTGTTCGTCACGAGTAATATTTTACATTTTCTCACTGTGTTATAAACGGTATTATAATTCATATTGTTAAAAAAATAATATAGATGCTTTTATCTTTATTAAAAAAAAAGTTCATTTATATACAGAGCGTATAATTACACTTTCTTTCACATTTCATTTTTATTTTCTTTCGCGACTTTCGCTTTACGCTTCTCCGTATATATATATATGCCACTTGGCAACGACGAACCGATGATGTGCTTAAGTAACGTTTCCGCGAATGTAAATTGCAATGGTTAATCAGAGAGTTCCATGGAATTATCGATGCAACGAAACACTCGGAAAGTTTTTTAATTTGCACACTGTTCTAGTTTCGTTTTTTACGCGTATTAACGAAAATTTCTATATACATCTCATTAAATATATATTCAAACGATTATACTTGACATTTTTTTAAGTATGTGTGTGTATCTATACCGTTAGAAAAAAAATATATGTGCGACACGTGTGAGGCTATATATGTGAACTAAAATGCCATCACGTTGATCTACATCGCGCAGGTATATGAATATATCAAGTTTTTAAAAAAAAATGAAAGATAGATCTTAATCTTCCTAAGTTGTTGCATTCATTGTAACCGTGACCATGACGCCGACGCCAAGTTTCCGACTTCCCATGTACCGTCTTTATATACACGTATTTTCTTTTTCTCACGCGAATAATCATTGTTAGATCAGTTCGCGTGGAATTGTATTTTTATATTCCGTTATGAAAATTGATAATCAATTCTTTTGTTGACTGCCGTTAATTTCAGTTACAATCCCAATTATTTCGTGCTTACAGTCAATATTGAAGACTTTTTCCATGTGCAAAACACAACACCTAAAAAATTACTAATAAATCGGGCAAAAATGCGAAAAATGAAAAAAATTCATATTTTAACTTTGAAGAAGGGACAAAGTTTTCTCGAAACGAAAGTTAGAAAATTGAGCATTGCAATCGTGACACAACGTCTATCAAAGCCAGATCTGACATCTTCTGTATATAATATATATGTTTAAAAAAATAAGAAATGTTTTCGATTGTTTCAACAATATTATTAATTGTTAATATTGAATAGCTTTTTAACCCAGGTTTGTCCCCATAACGATATACAGTTAGGTAAAAAAAAATTTATTTTTTTCCATCTTTGTGATCTACAACCTGAAAATCGCATTAAAAAATCACATATTTTTTTTTTAATTATGATCTTTCAATTAATCTAGCAGAATGATTATATAAGAAAAAAGAACAATTTTTTTGTAATAAAAAAAATCAACAACATTATGTCAGTAATATTTAGTCATAAATAAGATATGCACAAAAATTGTAATTAACATATTAAAATTATTTATTTATAAATCTGACAAAAAATATTTATAGATTACTTAGAAATAATATTCCTTATTTATAAAAAAAAGAACTAAAAAGTATGCTATCTTCAAGGTTGCAATCTCCTTAACAACTGAAAATCGATTTGTTCGTCACGAGTAATATTTTACATTTTCTCACTGTGTTTATAAACGGTATTATAATTCATATTGTTAAAAAAATAATATAGATGCTTTTATCTTTATTAAAAAAAAAGTTCATTATATACAGAGCGTATAATTACACTTTCTTTCACATTTCATTTTTATTTCTTTCGCGACTTTCGCTTTACGCTTCTCCGTATATATGCCACTTGGCAACGACGAACCGATGATGTGCTTAAGTAACGTTTCCGCGAATGTAAATTGCAATGGTTAATCAGAGAGTTCCATGGAATTATCGATGCAACGAAACACTCGGAAAGTTTTTTAATTTGCACACTGTTCTAGTTTCGTTTTTTACGCGTATTAACGAAAATTTCTATATACATCTCATTAAATATATATTCAAACGATTATACTTGACATTTTTTTAAGAATGTGTGTGTATCTATACCGTTAGAAAAAAAATATATGTGCGACACGTGTGAGGCTATATATATGAACTAAAATGCCATCACGTTGATCTACATCGCGCAGGTATATGAATATATCAAGTTTTTAAAAAAAAATGAAAGATAGATCTTAATCTTCCTAAGTTGTTGCATTCATTGTAACCGTGACCATGACGCCGACGCCAAGTTTCCGACTTCCCATGTACCGTCTTTATACACGTATTTTCTTTTTCTCACGCGAATAATCATTGTTAGATCACTTCGCGTGGAATTGTATTTTTATATTCCGTTATGAAAATTGATAATCAATTCTTTTGTTGACTGCCGTTAATTTCAGTTACAATTCCAATTATTTCGTGCTTACAGTCAATATTGAAGACTTTTTCCATGTGCAAAACACAACACCTAAAAAATTACTAATAAATCGGGCAAAAATGCGAAAAATGAAAAAAATTCATATTTTAACTTTGAAGAAGGGACAAAGTTTTCTCGAAACGAAAGTTAGAAAATTGAGGATTGCGGTCTTGGTTATCAATTAGTATTATAGGGATGTCAGGCTTAAATAATAGTCATTGTTTAGTTTTTTATAAATTAACGAATACATTTTCTAAAAAAACCTTGAATGTCAGTTTTTAGACATGTTTTAAATAAAATAAACATATTTTTCCAGATTTTTAGATCCATAATTTGATTACGATGTTTGGGTTAAAAGTTTATGTTTTTAGTTTTGACTACACGGAGTAAAATTTACTAGAAATTTTTCTCCGTGTAATAATTACCAATCCAAAAATTGTTTACTCAATTATTTTTTATTATTTAAAAAATGCTTTTTCGTTAAAAAATCAAAACGTCAAGCCCTTCCTTATATTTTCAGCTGTTCGTATGAATTTTTTCAGATTTTTAATACAATATTTTAGATACAATTCTTGGGTTGAAATCCAAATCCTAAGAAATAATTTAAGTAGTGTGAAGTAGTATTTATTTATTCAAGAGAGCCATATTAATCTACGAGGGCGATTATAAGTCTAGTCACTTTTTTTCATTTTTTTGGAAATAAGTGTTTACTTTTGACTGTAAGACCGAAATAATTGGAATTGAAGACTTCTAAGGATAAAGGGCTTTAATCCTAAACAAACATAAAAAATCAAAACAATTTTTTTTTTGATTTTTTATTATTTTTTGTTATTAACTGCAATCACGATTAGTTTTTATTAAAATTGATGAAAAATTTTTATAATATAAATGAAAAAAAGAGCACTCGAATCAGCTTCCGTAATTTAAAAACTTTTTAAATAGAAAAAGGGCATACTTCTAAAATTACTCATGCGCTTTATTGTTTATTATATAAAGTGTTGATTATATCCTCAAAAGCTTTGAAATATTTTTGTTTAATAATTTTCGTTATTGTGGTAACGTAAAATGCTTAAATGCGTTTTTCTGAAAATCGATTTGTTCGTCCACGAGTAATATTTTACATTTTCTCACTGTGTTTATAACGGTATTATAATTCTATTGTTAAAAAATAATAATATAGATGCTTTTATCTTTATTAAAAAAAAAGTTCATTATATAAGAGCGTATTAATTACACTTTCTTTCACATTTCATTTTTATTTTCTTTCGCGACTTTCGCTTTACGCTTCTCCGTATATATATGCCACCTTGGCAACGACGAACCGATGATGTGCTTAAGTAACGTTTCCGCGAATGTAAATTGCAATGGTTAATCAGAGAGTTCCATGGAATTATCGATGCAACGAAACACTCGGAAAGTTTTTTAATTTGCACACTGTTCTAGTTTCGTTTTTTACGCGTATTAACGAAAATTTCTATATACATCTCATTAAATATATATTCAAACCGATTATATTTGACATTTTTTTAAGAATGTGTGTGTATCTATACCGTTAGAAAAAAAATATATGTGCGACACGTGTGAGGCTATATATGTGAACTAAAAATGCCATCACGTTGATCTACATCGCGCAGGTATATGAATATATCAAGTTTTTAAAAAAAAAATGAAAGATAGATCTTAATCTTCCTAAGTTGTTGCATTCATTGTAACCGTGACCATGACGCCGACGCCAAGTTTCCGACTTCCCATGTACCGTCTTTATATACACGTATTTTCTTTTTCTCACGCGAATAATCATTGTTAGATCACTTCGCGTGGAATTGTATTTTTATATTCCGTTATGAAAATTGATAATCAATTCTTTTGTTGACTGCCGTTAATTTCAGTATACAATTCCAATTATTTCGTGCTTACAGTCAATATTCAAGACTTTTTCCATGTGCAAAACACAACACCTAAAAAATTACTAATAAATCGGGCAAAATGCGGAAAAATGAAAAAATTCATATTTTAACTTTGAAGAAGGGATGAAGTTTTCTCGAAACGAAAGTTAGAAAATTGAGGATTGCGGTCTTGGTTATCAATTAGTATTATAGGGATGTCAGGCTTAAATAATAGTCATTGTTTAGTTTTTTATAAATAACGAATACATTTTCTAAAAAAACCTTGAATGTCAGTTTTTAGACATGTTTTAAATAAATAACATATTTTTCCAGATTTTTAGATCCATACTTTGATTACGATTGTTTGGGTTAAAGTTTATGTTTTTAGTTTTGACTACACGGAGTAAAATTTACTAGAAATTTTTCTCCGTGTAATAATTACCAATCCAAAAATTGTTTACTCGATTATTATTTAAAAAATGCTTTTTCGTTAAAAAATCAAAACGTCAAGCCCTTCCTTATATTTTCAGCTGTTCGTATGAATTTTTTCAGATTTTTAATACAATATTTTAGATACATTCTTGGGTTGAAATCCAAATCCTAAGAAATAATTTAAGTAGTGTGAAGTAGTATTTATTTATTCAAGAGAGCCATATTAATCTACGAGGGCGATTATAAGTCTAGTCACTGCTTTTTTCATTTTTTTTGGAAAATAAGTGTTTACTTTTGACTGTAAGACCGAAATAATTGGAATTGAAGACTTCTAAGGATAAAGGGCTTTAATCCTAAACAAACATAAAAATCAAAACAATTTTTTTTTTTGATTTTTTATTATTTTTTGTTATTAACTGCAATCACGATTAGTTTTTATTAAAATTGATGAAAAATTTTTATAATATAAATGAAAAAAAGAGCACTCGAATCAGCTTCCGTAATTTAAAAACTTTTTAAATAGAAAAAGGGCATACTTCTAAAATTACTCATGCGCTTTATTGTTTATTATATAAAGTGTTGATTATATCCTCAAAAGCTTTGAAATATTTTTGTTTAATAATTTTCGTTATTGTGGTAACGTAAAATGCTTAAATGCGTTTTTCTGAAAATTAATTTTTCGAGATTCGCCTCATTTTCTTATAGAAGCGTTCAAATGTAATTGAAAGAAAATTTAATATCGTTTATGCAAATCGATTAGTTACATGTGTATATAGCACTTCACCTAGATTGAAACTGCTTGTGAATCTATATACAATTTCTAGGCAAAAGCAATGCGCGCAACCAACCAACCAACTTGACCAACTTGTTACTGACTGTTTGAATTTCTACATTGTGCAGAGCCAAGTCGTACTTAGTGGTCACTGGGTTAGACAGGTCATTTACTTATGTACGAGAGAGAAATGTCTAACTTGTTTAATACATGTTCTCTACCTAAATTTATCGCTCCCCTTGAATTTCGGTTTACATTGTCACTGTGTAATTAGCGTAAATGAAATTTGATTTATTTATACGTAATATAATTTTAATTAACCATTGTTTTTTTTAATAATTTATTTGGGTTAATTGTAATTGATCCCCTGATTTATTGATAAAAAAATTTCAAACAATTCACATATTGTCTTGAAAAGAAGCATGACACTGTTACAGAGCGATTTTTTTTCGATAAACTGGATTCCTCGTTTAATAAAAAATAAATTATTTTTCTGTTTTTTGGGATTCATATCGCTCGTTAACTGTTATAAATGAGCTAAATATATATATATATATTAATTGATTGATGTATTTAATTATTAAGAAAATATATACGGACAAATATAGTCTTTCTACATACAAAAAATGTCAAACCAATTGTCGTTGGAATTGTGAGAGATTATTTTTTATAAACAGTTGATGACAATTAGTTAGTCACCATATAAATGCATCAATTTTTTCCATAAAAATATTAAAATTTACCGAGTTCGATATCTCACTCTTAATTATTACCAATTTTAAATTTGGAATATCTCCCTCTTAATTCTCTATTCTTCGTCCAATAAACCCATAAAAAAATTTTTAGTTTTATCATAATTTTTCAAGGGTAAATATCTCTTTGTAGTTTAGCTATCGCGTGCATATAGGTCCGATAATACAAAGTCATATTCCGATCATTTTTTTTAACTTCGATTAATACATTATACATGCTTATTCGTAACAAATAAATAAAGAAATCCCGTTCCACATTCGCATGCTACTTTTATCTCAAATCGATCACAGTCTGTAGACTGCGATTCATATAGTATATAAATATTATCCATACATACATATATATATGTCGAAGACGAAACAAAAAGCTAATGCGTCAGAGAAATAATCGACGCTTGTGTAATAGAAGAAGTGTAAATGTGATACGTTGATTACACAAAGGTAATTAAAAGAAAACGATCAAAACGTAGATAATATATATATATATATATATATAATCATGATTATGATGAGTTGCTTAGTATACATTTAAATTTCGAAAAGAATGTTCTATTAAAAATTAGAATATTGTTTAGTAATGGAGAGACTGCAGACTTGAGAAATGTAAAATACGAAAATTTACGAGATTTATAGTAAATATTAGTAGATACGTAGTAACATTTTCCTATAAAAGAAAACTAGTAATTTTTATTATCATTTCTCAAGTCTGCAGTCTCTCCATTACTAAACACCATTCTAATTTTTAATTGAACATTTTTTCTAAAAATTAAATTACAATTAAAATTAGTAATTATAACATTTAAATTTAAATTAAAAAACATTTTTCTTATTATCTTTACTTTGTTTACGAGTTTGTGCACGTGTATACATTATAAGCTTTATTTATTAGTGAACCCACTGGAATACAACCTGCGGAAACCCAGATTAGTTGTAAATACTCGTCGAGCCGTAATTTTAATGTTTACTCCCCGTAGTTTAAGAAATTCTGGTTCAGTATAGGGAGATTTAAAAAAAAATTACTGTAATTCTTCATTGGTTTTTCCTTGTACTATATGTCACCTAGTTCAGTCTCTCTTTTGTAAAATCGCACATTTCAGTCCGTCTAATCTGTTAAATAAAAGAAAATAAAAATATATAGTGACATCACTGTAGTATAATAATAATTTTGTAATTTTTATCTGATAAATAAATAAATAAATAAATAAAATATATATAAGTGTGTCTGTCTTCAGACAGAGACACGTGTGTGTATACCGGGTTCCGTTAATTCGAAATTAAACCCATTATTCATCCCGAGAGCGAAATGTAAATTTCACGAAAAGAAATCGGTCCCGATATAAAAAGTCTCATATATTCATTATCCGCGAAAGCGATTGCCCTGATACTTAAGAGAAAGAGAGAGAGAGAGGGGAGATAAAAAAAGGAGGTGAAATCGGCGCCGCGAGCAAATTCAAATTTGGCTGATCCGTGAATGATATGTGTACAGGTAGATATAGAAGGCGATGGGCGCGGGGATGGGCAGGAGTGGAACCGGGGGCGGAAGCCTTCTGGAATCATTGCCCACGGGTACGCCGCTCCACGTCGCGATGCTGGGCCTCGACAGCGCCGGGAAAACCACAGCCCTCTACAGGCTCAAATTTGATCAGTACATCAATACCGTACCTACCATTGGATTCAATTGCGAGAGGATTCGCGGTAGTATCGGAAAGGCTAAAGGTAAGTCCTTTCGATTTTATATATATATTTTTTTTATATTTTACTTTTTCTTGGGTTTTTTTTTTCTTACGCTCTCCGCTAAACGATGATCGGCTTGTATATCGTGAAAAATTAGATAGGAATGTTTGCTGGGATTAAACGTTTTATAAATGTTTGTCGCAATTTTCTAAAATAATTGGTATTATCGACTGAGCTGATAGAAACGAAGGGCAGTGTTCATTGTTATTTTTTCCTGATATTTTTAATATAAATAAAAAATATACATAATTTAAATTCTTTTTTGGTGATTTTGACATCGATCGTACATGCTATTAACTCGGTCAGCTACAATATTTTCAAATATATCTAATTAGAAATTTTTATATTAAAAAAAAGTTAGCTTATGTACGAAGTGAAATGATTAATAAAATTTATGTTCAGGAATCTTATTTTTGTCCAGAATTTTATGTAAATCAAATTTGGATTAAATTTTTTCCCATAGGGTGCTTCAAACGTTCACTTTGTATAAGAAATTTTGCCATATACTGAGATTGCAATCTTTATTTAAAACATTTAGGTATTATTAGAACGTATCTTCTCTTCACGTGTCTATAAAAATTATGAAGAATTCAGTTAAGATCAATAATTTATATACGTGCACTAAATTTTCGAAGCATAAATATTTATTGACATTTCAAATAATCATTCCTTTATCACAATTTGAGGATTACGTTGTTTAATTTAAAAAAAAAAATTTTTCCAAAAGATATTAATATTTTTTGCTCTGAATATTTATTACACGAATAAATTATTATTTATAAACAAAGTAATGAAATCTCATTGTACTCCCAGGTGGCAATTTTGATACATTTGTGTTGAGGTTAGGAATACTGATATTTAAAATACGATTAATAAATTTCTTAAAAAAGCGTTTCAATCCCCAGTAAAAAACTCCCCACAATGTAACGTTTTTTAAACCAAAAAATGGCTGTTTTATATATATAACAATTACCATTTTATATATATATATATATATATAATTCATAAATTTCGAAAAAAAATGTTCGATTAAAAATTAGAATATTGTTTAGTAATGGAGAGACTGCAGACTTGAGAAATGTAAAATACGAAAATTTACGAGATTTATAGTAAATATTAGTAGATACGTAGTAACATTTTCCTATAAAAGAAAACTAGTAATTTTTATTATCATTTCTCAAGTCTGCAGTCTCTCCATTACTAAACACCATTCTAATTTTTAATTGAACATTTTTTCTAAAAATTAAATTACAATTAAAATTAGTAATTATAACATTTAAATTTAAATTAAAAAACATTTTTCTTATTATCTTTACTTTGTTTACGAGTTTGTGCACGTGTATACATTATAAGCTTTATTTATTAGTGAACCCACTGGAATACAACCTGCGGAAACCCAGATTAGTTGTAAATACTCGTCGAGCCGTAATTTTAATGTTTACTCCCCGTAGTTTAAGAAATTCTGGTTCAGTATAGGGAGATTTAAAAAAAAATTACTGTAATTCTTCATTGGTTTTTCCTTGTACTATATGTCACCTAGTTCAGTCTCTCTTTTGTAAAATCGCACATTTCAGTCCGTCTAATCTGTTAAATAAAAGAAAATAAAAATATAGAGTGACATCACTGTAGTATAATAATAATTTGTAATTTTATTAATAAATAAATAAATAAATAAATAAAATATATATAAGTGTGTCTGTCTTCAGACAGAGACACGTGTGTGTATACCGGGTTCCGTTAATTCGAACTTAAACCCATTATTCATCCCGAGAGCGAAATGTAAAATTTCACGAAAAGAAATCGGTCCCGATATAAAAGTCTCATATATTCATTATCCGCGGAAAGCGATTGCCCTGATACTTAAGAGAAAGAGAGCGAGAGAGAGGGGAGATAAAAAAAAGGAGGTGGAAATCGGCGCCGCGAGCAAATTCAAATTTGGCTGATCCGTGAATGATAGGTGTACAGGTAGATATAGAAGGCGATGGCGCGGGGATGGGCAGGAGTGGAACCGGGGGCGGAAGCCTTCTGGAATCATTGCCACAGGGTACGCCGCTCCACGTCGCGATGCTGGGCCTCGACAGCGCCGGTGGAAAAACCACAGCCCTCTACAGGCTCAAATTTGATCAGTACATCAATACCGTACCTTACCTTGGATCAATTGCGAAGAGGATTCGCGGTAGTATCGGAAAGGCTAAAGGTAAGTCCTTTCGATTTTCTATATATATTTTTTTATATTTTACTTTTTCTTGGGTTTTTTTTTCTTACGCTCTCCGCTAAACCGATGATCGGCTTGTATATCGTGAAATATTAGATAGGAATGTTTGCTGGGATTAAACGTTTTATAAATTGTTTGCCAATTTTCTAAAATATGGTGGTAGTATCGACTGAGCTGATAGACGAAGGGCAGTGTTAATTGTTATTTTTTTCCTGATATTTTAATATAAATAAAAATATACATAATTTAAATTCTTTTTTTGGTGATTTGACATCGATCGTACCTGCTATTAACCGGTCAGCTACAATATTTCAAATATATCTAATTAGAAATTTTTTATATTAAAAAAAAAGTTAGCTTATGTACGAAGTGAAATGATTAATAAAATTTATGTTCAGGAATCTTATTTTGTCCAGAATTTTATGTAAATCAACTTTTGATTAAATTTTTTCCCATAGGGTGCTTCAAACGTTCACTTTGTATACGAAATTTTGCCATATACTGAGATTGCAATCTTTATTTAAAACATTTAGTATTATTAGAACGTATCTTCTCTTCACGTGTCTATAAAAATTATGAAGAATCAGTTAAGATCAATAATTTATATACGTGCACTAAATTTCGAAGCATAAATATTTATTGACATTTCAAATAATCATTCCTTTATCACAATTTGAGGATTACGTTGTTTTAAATTTAAAAAAAAATTTTTCCAAAAGATATTAATATTTTTTGCTCTGAATATTTATTACACGAATAAATTATTATTTAAACAAAGTAATGAAATCTCATTGTACTCCCAGGTGGCAATTTTGATACATTGTGTTGAGGTTAGGAATACTGATATTTAAAATACGATTAATAAATTTCTTAAAAAAGCGTTTCAATCCCCAGTAAAAAACTCCCCACAAATGTAACGTTTTTTAAACCAAAAATGGCTGTTTTTATATATAACCAATTACCATTTTATATATATATATATATATCTACCATTGAGGTGGCCAGACACTGTTTTACCTGTAAATTCATTAAAATTAAATATATTTCAATTTCTAAGTTTAATTTATTGCAATACATAATATGTTAATATAATAAATTAAGATTTTATTTTTTGACATTTTGAAATTTTAGGTTAGGAAAATTGACAACATAGAACATCAAAACCTTAGTGAAGGACACAAAATTAGCATGAGGAGTACTCACCGTAGTATTAAGTAATGTTTATTTTTGACTTTTCACAGAGTTGGTCTGAAATTTTGAGGCAAACCTTCTCATAAACTCATTGTTAGAATACAATTAGGACATAAATCGCAAAAATAAGATATCTTAATTTATTTAAAAACAATATTTTAAGAAAAATTAAAAAAAAATTGTAAAAAAATCAAATTCCTTTTGTAAATAACATTAATTTTATGTTTCTATAATTCTATTCAATGAATTTAGAGAAACTTTCTTCAAAATTTCAGACCAATCCTATACGAAAAATCAAAAATTAATCTAACGGTACAAACACTGAATATGGGTCCTTCGTTCAACCAAGGATTCAGATGTTCTATCTCGTCAATTTTCCTAACCAAAATGTTCACAAAAATAATATCTTAATTTATGTATAATAAAATATTCTATATTATCATGAATTAAACTTTTAATTGAGATTTTTAATTTTAATGAATTTTTTATAGGTGAAACAGTGTATGAACCCCTTAAACACAGGTAATTTAAAAAATTTTCTTTGAATTCCCCCGTTCGATAGATAAAAAAACAACGCTACATAAATTTTGACATATATATATATATAACCATTGAGGTGGCCAGACACTGTTTTACCTGTAAATTTCATTAAAATTAAATATTTCAATTTCTAAGTTTAATTTATTGCAATACATAATATGTTAATATAAATAAATTAAGATTTTATTTTTATGAACATTTTGAAATTTTAGTTAGGAAAATTGACAACATAGAACAATCAAAACCTTAGTGAAGGACACAAAATTAGCATGAGAGTACTCACCGTAGTATTAAGTAATGTTTATTTTTGACTTTTCACAGAGTTGGTCTGTAATTTTGAGGCAACCTCAAAATCGCAAAAATAAGATATCTTAATTTATTTAAAAACAATAGTTTAAGAAAAATACAGGTCAAACACAGGTAATTTAAAAAATTTTCTTTCAATTCCCCCCGTTTGATAGATAAAGAAAAACAGCGCTGCATAAATTTTGACATATATATATATATATATATGTATATGTCAAAATTTATGTAGCGTTGTTTATATATATATATATGTATATGTCAAAATTTATGTAGCGTTGTTTATATATATATATAATATATATATATATATATAATATATATATATATATATAATATATATATATATATATATGTATATGTCAAAATTTATGTAGCGTTGTTTATATATATATATATGTATATGTCAAAATTTATGTAGCGTTGTTTATATATATATATATATATAATATATATATATATATGTATATGTCAAAATTTATGTAGCGTTGTTTATATATATATATATGTATATGTCAAAATTTATGTAGCGTTGTTTATATATATATATAATATATATATATATATATAACCATTGAGGTGGCCAGACACTGTTTTACCTGTAAATTTCATTAAAATTAAATATTTCAATTTCTAAGTTTAATTTATTGCAATACATAATATGTTAATATAAATAAATTGAGATTTTTAATTTTAATGAATTTTTTATAGGTGAAACAGTGTATGAACCCCTTAAACACAGGTAATTTAAAAAATTTTCTTTCAATTCCCCCCGTTTGATAGATAAAGAAAAACAGCGCTGCATAAATTTTGACATATATATATATATAACCATTGAGGTGGCCAGACACTGTTTTACCTGTAAATTTCATTAAAATTAAATATATTTCAATTTCTAAGTTTAATTTATTGCAATACATAATATGTTAATATAAATAAATTAAGATTTTATTTTTATGAACATTTTGAAATTTTAGTTAGGAAAATTGACAACATAGAACAATCAAAACCTTAGTGAAGGACACAAAATTAGCATGAGAGTACTCACCGTAGTATTAAGTAATGTTTATTTTTGACTTTTCACAGAGTTGGTCTGAAATTTTGAGGCAACCTTCTCTAAACTCATTGTTAGAATACAATTAGGACATAAATCGCAAAAATAAGATATCTTAATTTATTTAAAAACAATAGTTTAAGAAAAATACAGGTCAAACACAGGTAATTTAAAAAATTTTCTTTCAATTCCCCCCGTTTGATAGATAAAGAAAAACAGCGCTGCATAAATTTTGACATATATATATATATATATAACCATTGAGGTGGCCAGACACTGTTTTACCTGTAAATTTCATTAAAATTAAATATATTTCAATTTCTAAGTTTAATTTATTGCAATACATAATATGTTAATATAAATAAATTAAGATTTTATTTTTATGAACATTTTGAAATTTTAGTTAGGAAAATTGACAACATAGAACAATCAAAACCTTAATGAAGGACACAAAATTAGCATGAGAGTACTCACCGTAAGTAATGTTTATTTTTGACTTTTCACAGAGTTGGTCTGTAATTTTGAGGCAACCTTCTCTAAACTCATTGTTAGAATACAATTAGGACATAAATCGCAAAAATAAGATATCTTAATATATTTAAAAACCAGGGTTAGGTAAGTATTCGTCAACCACCCATTTTCGAATACTTTTTCAATAATAAAAGAGTATTCGAAAATGGGAGGTTGACGACCTGAAAAACAATATTTTAAGAAAAATTAAAAAAAAATTGTAAAAAAATCAAATTCCTTTTGTAAATAACATTAATTTTATGTTTCTATAATTCTATTCAATGAATTTAGAGAAACTTTCTTCAAAATTTCAGACCAATCCTATATGAAAAATCAAAAATTAATCTAACGGTACAAACACTGAATATGGGTCCTTCGTTCAACCAAGGATTCAGATGTTCTATCTCGTCAATTTTCCTAACCAAAATGTTCACAAAAATAATATCTTAATTTATGTATAATAAAATATTCTATATTATCATGAATTAAACTTTTAATTGAGATTTTTAATTTTAATGAATTTTTTATAGGTGAAACAGTGTATGAACCCCTTAAACACAGGTAATTTAAAAAATTTTCTTTGAATTCCCCCGTTCGATAGATAAAAAAACAACGCTACATAAATTTTGACATATATATATATATATATATATATATATCCTTGAAAGAAAAATATCTAAAAGAGCAAACGTAGAGAGATGCAGGCACAAGATTCTTCTCGATGTGTAATACACTGCACATACAACCTCGAAAAAGATGAGTCAGTATGTTTTACTGCAACTTGAAAGATGGGTGATCAATTTCTTAGAACGGAAAAATGTGTTGACGGTTCTTGACGCCGTTATTAAATAAATAAATAAACTATTAAGAAATATCGGCCATTGACTGATAAGCGCATTAAAAAGTTGGCTAGGGTAATAAAACTTATATAAATTGTTTTTTTTCCAATTTTTTGCGCTATATACACCGTTACCGAGGATCGATTCCTATACGTAGAGTCAAAGTTGACATTTTAGCACTTTGTTGCATTATATGCCATTTTCATGAATTTTAGCTCCCAGGGGATGCATTTTTCACTAAAACATAACTATGACTTTTTTGTGAAAAATTTTCCGACTTTTCATTAAAAATACTTTTAAAGACATGTAATGTATGCTGTCACACTCTTGTAAGCCATTTAAACCTTAAATAGTGAAAATCAGCAATTCTGCTCCGGACTCTGGTAACCTAATACTGTCTAAAAGATGTCTTTTTATAGTCAGGAAACTGCCTAAAAATTTCCAGAGTGGGTCTAAAATCATTAAGATCACTTATGGTCAAAATATCCGGGAAAAGTGCCCGAAATATTAATAGAAATGTATATTTGTTGCCTTATAACGATGAATCTAGTAGCATGATCATTGCAAAAAAATTTATGCACTTACCTTGGAGTGGTAGAAAAGTATCTCCACTTGTTTCAGTATCCATCTAGTCCCCTGTAAGCTGCTAAAAATACAAATATTATTATAAAATTATAAAAAATTATTTTTTAAACATTTATAATGCTGGAGTTTTTAGTTTTACATCCCTTATAAGAATTATAATACTAATCTGAAGGATTACTATAAAGTATCAACATTATTATTATTATTATTCAGCAATACATTGTTTAGATTTCACAAACTTGTCACTGTCACCTTATCATATTATTCATTATAATTATATATCCGATTTATTTATAAAACTTTTGTATTAAATACGTATATTCAGTTATTGTAATAATGATGTTTATATTTATAGTAATCCTTCAGATTAGTATTATAATTCTTGTAAGGGATGTAAAATTAAAAATTCAGCATTATAATGTTTAAAAATTAATTTTTTTTACATTTGTATAATAATATTTGTATTTTTAGCAGCTTACAGGGGATTAGATGGATACTGAAACAAGTGGAGATACTTTTCTACCACTCCAAGGTAAGGCACAAATTTTTTTGCAATGATCATGCTAATAGATTCATCGTTATAAGGCAACAATATACATTTCTATTAATATTTCGGTCACATTTCTCAGGATATTTTGATCATAAGTGATTTATGACCCACTCTTGAAATTTATAGGCAGTTTTCTGACTATAAAAAGACATCTTTTAGACAGCATTAGGTTTCCAGAGTCCGGTAGCAGAATTGCTGATTTTCACTATTTAAGGTTTAAATGGCTTACAAGAGTGTGACAGCATACATTTATGTCTTTAAAAGTATTTTAATGAAAAGTTCGGAAAATTTTACAAAAAATAGTCATAGTTATGTTTTTAGTGAAAAACTGCATCCCCTGGGAGCTAAAAATTCATGAAAATGGGCATATAATGCAAAAAGTGCTAAAATGTCAACTTTGACTCTCTGTAACTTAAAATAATGGCCCAGAAAAAATCTGAAAAAATTCAGGAGAACTACTGGATACCTCTAAAACATATTCCCACAGTTATAGCAATATTTATTTTTGTCGTCTTCGATGTCACAGAGAACCACCCATATATAATATCCTTGAAAGAAAAATATCTAAAAGAGCAAACGCAGAGAGATGCAGGCACAAGATTCTTCTCGATGTGTAATACACTGCACACATACAACCTCGAAAGAGATGAGTCAGTATGTTTTACTGCAACTTGAAAGATGGGGGATCAATTTCTTAGAACGGAAAAATGTGTTGACGGTTCTTGACGCCGTTATTAAATAAATAAATAAACTATTAAAGAAATATCGACCATTGACTGATAAGCGCATTAAAATAGGGTAATACAGATTATATAAATTGATTTTTTTTTCCAATTTTTTTGCGCTATATACACCGTTACCGAGGATCGATTCCTACGTATAGTCCATGTTCTTTAACAAAGTTGCCTCTTATTCGAATTATTCCTTATTCCAATTGAGTAATAATTTGCGACAGAGTTAATTATACACTTTTTAGATTAATCGTATTTACGCGTATATATCGATTTCGTTTTATTTATTTTCCGCTTTTGAATGTCATTGTATAGACACATCTTTTTTATCCTATGTATATTTGTGGTTTCGTTCTGCGCTGTCGCGCCTTTTCATATATATTTTGGGATTCCCGGTAATACAAAATTTGAGCATTTTGTAGTTATTTTTTAGGTTACGACAAGCCATTTTTTCTATCGACTTGTAAAATGTATTTTTTACCTATAGAAAAATTGTTTCAATTATTTTACTATAGAGATCGTTGTGATTGGGGTGAATCCGTTTATTGAGCAAAAATTGTGGATTTATTTATTCATTAAAGTTATATGTGGACCGTAGGTCATATTTACAAGAACTATGCAATTTATAAGACCTTAACACATTCGGTAAGGTTTATAAAAATTAAACTTAATTAAAAAATTGGTATTTGTTCGGAATTTCACCCCCGAAGAAATGTTTTCTTTTCACTTAATATTTATTAAAAAATGCATAATAAATACGTTTCAATACAATCACTTTTATCAGTGGAGAAATGTATTTTCGATCGGTTTCAGCAAAAATAATAATTTATATATGGATATTTCTTAAAATAAATGCCACTTAGCAAGAGAAAAAAATTTTTTTTTTAATTTAAAATTTTTTAATGATTTTACGATACACTTACCAATAAAAAACAATTAATTTTTTTATTGGGCAAATAATACGTTTAACTTTTTCAGTGCAGGATTTGCGCCGCGGTTTCTGAAATATTCAGGTGAAAAGTTTAAAAAAAATCCACCCGGTATATACCCTAGTAGAAATCTGACCATAAATGTAACGTTTTTTAAGCCAAAAAATGGCCAAGTGTCATAAAATACCGAAAAAATGATGAATTAATGGCAAAATTAGAGTTTTATTTAACCTTCAAATGTTAAATTTCTACTAGGTAGTATTCGTTATATACTTCCGCCATTTTGAATTTTCATTTTTGATGACAGAATGAAGTTCAAGGACCTAAGTACTCTTAAAAACCCACTTAGGTGTGCTTAATTAATGAAAAAACATATGACGCTTACACGCGTAATTCCGGGCCTCTGAAGGTTAATTACATTAACACAAAAAATTAAACATTTTGAGTTATTTAATCTATTTTACCATTCATATATATAACAAGAAAAAAAAACTATTCCTGGGCCCCCTCAAGAATTGAAAAATAATAATTTTTATAATTTTTTAAATCAACAATGAAGGGTGAATACAAAATATTATCGTGATTAACCAAATAAATTATTTAATTTCTACTATAAAGTATGACGTTATACGTATAAATATACACGTATATACGCTAAAATCTAATAAATGTTAACAAAACAAAACAGTAATGTATAATTTTCCAATATACTTTTAGTCCCTTTCGAAGAAAAACGTGCGTGTACATCTTCGTTTTCATATATAAATGTTAATTTAAATTACAGCGGTTCGCGGAAACCCTTCGAAACGGTGTATATATACTAGTCTTTAAAAAACGACTCCGTTAAAGAACCTTCTTTAAAATATGGTAATTTAAATACATATCGATCCTTCCTAAGTTATTAGCTAACCTCTTTAGTTCCGTTGCTAAATATTATTTATAAGGATTAGTATTGCTAAATTAATTTTTTTTAATCAGTTTAATGATATTTTGATATATCTATAATATATAAACGTAAAGTGCTAAAATATTTTTTTTATTTATAAAGAGTGAAATCAAACATAACCTTCAATTTTTATTCGAGTGAGAAAAGTTACTCTGTTTCAGTAAAAAGTTACTCAATTCGTGTAAAATTTTCACTATGAAAATGCAATAAAACAGTTTAAGATAGCGATTAAGTGAATTTTTCTCTGTGAAATAACAAAATTGGTTTGACTATAATAAATAAGATTCGTAAATTGATAACATTTAATAATTATGCATTTTGTAGTTATTTTTTTAGGTTACGACAAGCCATTTTTTCTATCGACCTTGTAAAATGTATTTTTTACTTATAGAAAAATTCTTTCAATTATTTTACTATAAAAATCGTTGTGATTGGGTGTGAAACCGTTTATTGAGCAAAAATTGTGGATTTATTTATTCATTAAAGTTATATGTGGACCGTAGGTCATATTTACATACGTTTCAATACAATCACTTTTATCAGTGGAGAAATGTATTTTTCGATCGGTTTCAGCAAAAAATAATAATTTATAATATGGATATTTCTTAAAATAAATGCCACTTAGCAAGAGAAAAAAAATTTTTTTTTAATTTAAAATTTTTAATGATTTTACGATACACTTACCAAAAAAAACAATTAATTTTTTTATTGGGCAAATAATACGTTTAACTTTTTCAGTGCAGGGATTTGCGCCGCGGTTTCTGAAATATTCAGGTGAAAAGTTTAAAAAAAATCCACCCGGTATATACCCTAGTAGAAATCTGACCATAAATGTAACGTTTTTTTAAGCCAAAAAATGGCTAAATGTCATAAATACCGAATCAATGCCCAATAAATGGCAAAATTAGAGTATTATTTAACCTTCAAATGTTAAATTTCTACTAGGGTAGTATTCGTTATATTACTTCCGCCATTTTGAATTTTCATTTTGATGACAGAATGAAGTTCAAGGACCTAAGTAACTCTTAAAAACCCACTTAGGTGTGCTTAATTAATGAAAAAACATATGACGCTTACACGCGTAATTCCGGGCCTCTGAAGGTTAATTACATTAGTTACACAAAAAATTAAACATTTTGAGTTATTTTAATCTATTTTACCATTCATATATATAACAAGAAAAAAAAACTATTCCTGGGCCCCCTCAAGAAATTGAAAAATAATAATTTTTATAATTTTTTAAATCAACAATGTAGGGTGAATACAAAATATTATCGTGATTAACCAAATAAATTATTTAATATCTACTATAAAGTATGACGTTTATACGTATAAATATACACGTATATACGCTAAAATCTAATAAATGTTAACAAAACAAAACAGTAATGTATAATTTTCCAATATACTTTTAGTCCCTTTCGAAGAAAAACGTGCGTGTACATCTTCGTTTTCATATATAAATGTTAATTTAAATTACAGCGGTTCGCGGAAACCCTTCGAAACGGTGTATATATACTAGTCTTTAAAAAACGACTCCGTTAAAGAACCTTCTTTAAAATATGGTAATTTAAATACATAATCGATCCTTCCTAAGTTATTAGCTAACCTCTTTAGTTCCGTTGCTAAATATTATTTATAAGGATTAGTATTGCTAAATTAATTTTTTTTTAATCGGTTTATGATATTTTGATATATCTATAATATATATAAACGTAAAGTGTTAAAATATTTTTTTTTATTTATAAAGAGTGAAATCAAACATAACCTTCAATTTTTATTCGAGTGAGAAAAGTTACTCTGTTTCAGTAAAAAGTTACTCAATTCGTGTAAAATTTTCACTATCGAAATGTAATAAAATAGTTTAAGATAGCGATTAAGTGAATTTTTCTCTGTGAAATAACAAAATTGGTTTGACTATAATAAATAAGATTCGTAAATTGATAACATTTAATAATTATGCATTTCATAATTAAATTGAAGGAAGTAAACGAAACCATTTAGTTTTGTAAAAACTATAATTAATTTTTAACTAAAAACTATGACTTTCTTATAGCCATATAATTTGCTCTTTTTGAAAATAAAACGATTTCTCAACCGTCAAATTTGAAAGACGTTAGGAAAGGAACTGTAGTTACAACCTATATAAAATAACATAAATACCCAAAAATTCTCCCAAATCGTTGTCTCTTAAAAATCAGCTGATCATATCAAAATCAGGCAATAACGACGTAAAAATAATAAACTTCCTTTTATGCTAAATCGTATAATATTAACATTTTCATTTAAAAACTCTATATAATATGATATCCTATTTTAAAAAAGTGATGAAGTGATATTGAAGAAGGTTCCAATTAAATTGTTCATTTTGTTACATTAAAAAATTGTGACAGTAACTTAATCAATAAAACAAATTTTATTACCTATAATGATATCTTTTTAATAATACTCGTAACTTGAAAATTCAAAAAATGGTTATATAAATATCATCACATTTATCATTTTACTACGTTAGATTCTGAAGTACGTTGCAAACACAACTAAACCGTAAATATTTTCAAACCATTTTTAAAACAAACAACTGAATTGGAACCGTATTGAAGAAAAATTTAAATAGGAACCTTCTTGAATACCAAATTTGAATTGGATACTTCTTAAAGAAAAATTAGAATTAAAACGTTTTTAAAATAAAATTTGGAACGTAACCTCTTTGAATATCAAATTTGAATTGTAATCTTCTGCACTAAGACCACGAATATGTATATACAAAGTCTTTATAAACGCTTAAAATGTTCCGCGTAGCGAAATAAAGAAAATAGCTAAGGAAGCTGCGTGACGCGTCGCATTCCACGCGTGTGGAAAATTACACAGTTGTAATTGTGCATTCCGTGAGTTCAAATCTCAGGCGTGAAATTTTGCAAACCCCTTTACGTGTTAATGTTTCCTTATTTTTCTTTATCCTTTCCGCAACACGGAAGGAACTTGCATTTTAAATTATAATTTTTCCACCCGATGCGCCGGTATAATTTTCTAGTATATACACACACACACACACATCTAACTAATAATTAACGCGTAAATTCATTTGCAATTAACGATGTTTGCGCGCATACACACATACACACACACAAGATATCACGGTTAAACATGAAAATTGTTTGTTGTTTACGGTTTGACCGATGGGCATGCAACTTTTTTCTTTCTGTTTATGGTGTAACGGTGAAAATAATTGCGTTCGCTATATTTTTCGTTGGTAAACTCTCAGTTTTCGGTTCGAATGGATTGGTGTCGATTCTTTAAAATAAGTTTTACCATAATTTGTTTTTTTTTGTGTGTGGTAATGAAACGTTTTGGCTGACATTTTTAATGTGAGATAACGCTAAATTTTACCAGTCGGGCCTATGCAACAGCTTCGTACGAAAGGAAGTTCATGGAATTTTATGCACTTGATACGAATAAACAAAATTAAAATCTATATGTATCGAGTATTAATTTTATCTCGATAATAAATTAATGAATTTATATTCGAATATGTAATAAACTAAAGTAAATGTGAGATGAGATAATTTTTTTCTTAAAATTCGATTGAATATGCTAAAAAAACGATTTTTTAGTGACAAATCATTATATTAACTTTTTTAACAATATCAGATACACTAAGATAATTTTCTCTTGAACGTCGATTAAATATCAAATTAATAACCAAATGACATATTTTTAGTATAACAAAGTAGTAAGAAATTGTTCGACAAACGTATTTGAGAAAATATTGATCATGATACGTTAAATTTTCTTAATAGAAATTGAGGTCAAGTAAATGTAAAAAAAAAATAACTATTCGACATTCACTTGATTAAGAAATTGTGCAATTGTTTCCCCAGGTGTGAATTTCCTCGTTTGGGACGTCGGCGGTCAAGAAAAATTACGACCCCTATGGAAGTCGTACACTAGGTGTACCGATGGTATCATATTCGTAGTGGATTCCTGCGACACCGAAAGACTCGAAGAAGCTAAAATGGAGCTAACGAGGACAGCAAGGAGCCCTGATAATGCGGGCGTTCCCTACTCATACTTGCCAATAAACAGGATCTACCCGGTGAGTTTTAACAATGGCCATATATATATATATGCGATATATCGATGGGAAAACACTGTGGGATTATTCTCTCTATAAGCATATATTTCTCGATTTATCGTTTCACGTGAAATATATATATACCAGATTTTCTTTTTGGAAATTTTTGATATATATATGGGGCTATTTCACGTCAAGTGGTACGATGAAAAATTTTAAATGCTCCAAAATTTGAAAACAGGCCTGGAAATATCTTTCAGAATATAGAAAAAATTTTTAGGTGTTAAAAATAATTTGCCTAAGAGTTATTCCACCATGAAAAATGGAAATTTTTCAATTTTTTAGAAAAATTTATATTTTTAAAGCCATTTATCTCAAAATCTATTGATTTTTTTGAAAAAACATTAAAAACAACTTTTGTTCAAAATAATCTTTAGAACTTATCTACCTGGGTTACAATTCTTAATTTTAACATCTCGAAGAGATAGGGCACTTAGAAATATTGAATATCAAAAAAGGCGACCACGCCACATTCGATTTTGATCTAACACCGCTCAAAAGATCACATTTTTCGCGAGCTTTCGAATGGCGGTGGTTAGATTATTGGCCAAGACCGTTGGTGTAAGTTATACCCCATAAACCTCATAAAATCACTAATTTTCATGTATTTTAGGGCATAACTTACACCAGCGGTCTTGGCCAATAATCTAACCACCGCCATTCGAAAGCTCTCAAAAAATGTGATCTTTTGAGCGGTGTTAGATCAATATCGATTGTGGCGTGGTCGCCTTTTTTTGATATTCAATATTTCCAAGTGCCCTATCTCTTCGAGATTTTAAAATTAAGAATTGTAACCCAGGTAGTTAAGTTCTAAGGATTTTTGAACAAAAGTCGATTAAATATCAAATTAATAACCAAATGACATATTTTTAGTATAACAAAGTAGTAAGAAATTGTTCGACAAACGTATTTGAGAAAATATTGATCATGATACGTTAAATTTTCTTAATAGAAATTGAGGTCAAGTAAATGTAAAAAAAAATAATATTCGACATTCACTTGATTAAGAAATTGTGCAATTGTTTCCCCAGGTGTGAATTTCCTCGTTTGGGACGTCGGCGGTCAAGAAAAATTACGACCCCTATGGAAGTCGTACACTAGGTGTACCGATGGTATCATATTCGTAGTGGATTCCTGCGACACCGAAAGACTCGAAGAAGCTAAAATGGAGCTAACGAGGACAGCAAGGAGCCCTGATAATGCGGGCGTTCCCATACTCATACTTGCCAATAAACAGGATCTACCCGGTGAGTTTTAACAATGGCCATATATATATATGCGATATATCGATGGGAAAACACTGTGGGATTATTCTCTCTATAAGCATATATTTCTCGATTTATCGTTTCACGTGAAATATATATATACCAGATTTTCTTTTTGGAAATTTTTGATATATATATGGGCTATTTCACGTCAAGTGGTACGATGAAAATTTTAAATCGCTCCAAAATTTGAAAACAGGCTGGAAATATCTTTCAGAAGATAGAAAAAAATTTTTAGGTGTTAAAAATAATTTGCCTAAGAGTTATTCCACCATGAAAAATGGAAATTTTTCAATTTTTTAGAAAAATTTATATTTTTAAAGCCATTTATCTCAAAATCTATTGATTTTTTTGAAAAAACATTAAAAACAACTTTTGTTCAAAATAATCTTTAGAACTTATCTACCTGGGTTACAATTCTTAATTTTAACATCTCGAAGAGATAGGGCACTTAGAAATATTGAATATCAAAAAAGGCGACCACGCCACATTCGATTTTGATCTAACACCGCTCAAAAGATCACATTTTTCGCGAGCTTTCGAATGGCGGTGGTTAGATTATTGGCCAGACCGTTGGTGTAAGTTATACCCCATAAACCTCATAAAATCACTAATTTTCATGTATTTTAGGGCATAACTTACACCAGCGGTCTTGGCCAATAATCTAACCACCGCCATTCGAAAGCTCTCAAAAAATGTGATCTTTTGAGCGGTGTTAGATCAATATCGATTGTGGCGTGGTCGCCTTTTTTTGATATTCAATATTTCCAAGTGCCCTATCTCTTCGAGATTTTAAAATTAAGAATTGTAACCCAGGTAGTTAAGTTCTAAGGATTATTTTGAACAAAAGTTGTTTTTAATGTTTTTTCAAAAAAATCAATAGATTTTGAGATAAATGGCTTTGAAAATAGAAATTTTTCTAAAAAATTGAAAAATTTCCATTTTTCATGGTGGAATAACTCTTAGGCAAATTATTTTTAACACCTAAAAATTTTTTTCTAACTTCTGAAAGATATTTCCATCCTGAATTCAAATTTTGGAGCGATTTAAAATTTTCATCGTACCACTTGACGTGAAATAGCCCATATATATAGATATTTACTATTGTTCGAATTGGGTTGATGATTCAAATTTCCTGGGGTTTAAATTATAGACTCTATCCTATACGATTGTTACAAAAATGATTATTTTATACATTAATATTTAAGGAAGGTATGTGTATGTACAACTTTTTTGAGACAATTAATAACAGTAATAATTATTTAGATGTAACACCCTTATTTTTACGTGAAAAAATTAATTTTTTAATAATATTGTTTTTTATTGACCTATACAAAAAACTGTTAAAATATAAAAAGCTTAATTGTTTAAAGTTTAAATGGTTACTTAAGGGGGTGGAATACCCAGTGGATTACCGACCGAGCAGAAAAAGATAATTATTGTATTTTTTTAGGGTGTCTTTGTTTTATTAATTTGAAACTTTATAGAATGACTTACTATTTCATTATCTAGTGCTTCTGTATTTAGGTATTTCATAAAATTGTCTATTTTTTTAAATAAATGCAATAATTATCTTTTCTGCTCGGTCGGTAACTTACTGGGTATGCCACCTCCTTAAAGGTATCATTAGAAAGAATTTAAAAAATTAATGTGCCGCAAGGAGCATTTGCCACCGAACATTTTTAATACATTTGTTCTGCATAACTCGAAATGACTTCTGTCTTGCTGAAATTTCCAGAAAATTTTATATTTTTACTGCAAACATGCCACAAATGTTTCAGATGATAAAGATGAAAAACAAGAAAAAATTTTTTTTTTGACCTACTTTTACCCTCAAGTGAAATAATTTAAAATGTGAATTAAAAAAATGATGATGTTATCAGCTTTTTTTTATTTACTATATTTTACAATCATATACAAAGTATCAAGTAATAAATAATTCTTTAAAATTAAATTAAACATTTTTTATCCACACATAATATAATATTCAAATTTATATCAATAAATTAATAATTATTATATAATTATATACTCAATGCAATGTAAAATAAAATTTATTAAAATTAAGAAATTGTATAATAACTTATTTACATAATTCATCATAAATTACTTTTTTTTATAAATATCAGCCACATATACTCGTCCGCGTAAATTCACTTCATAAGTAAGAAAATACTATTCATCCTAAAATTTAACTATATAAATATTTAAATTAAAAAATTTCTCATCATAATTAACCATTTTCAATAACGTAATTCCCTTCTTCCTCTTTTTTTTTTTGATATTTCTCATAATTTATACGTAAGCGTACTTTTATAGGGGTTGAAAAATGAGTTCTAATTATCTTAAATGGATTAATATCAGAGTCCATCGAAACGAGCCGTGACAGTTCAACTCAGCGATGATAAAGTATTTTAAAGTGTGTGTCTATATATATACTTGAAAAAAAAAAATTAAAAGTTTTCCCTTTATTTTTTCTCTGAAGGACGGTGATCAACTCTTTTGTAAATATACGGGAAAAACCTTCTCTTTTCCTTTTAATCTCACAATATTTTAAAAATCCTTTCTCTTTATTAAATTTCGTTATTAAGGGAAATGAAAATTTATGAAAAAAAAGTAAATAAAAAACAATATTCCTTTCCATAAATTATTTAAATAGGGTTACTCTACAATTCATAAGTCTCTCGATTGCCGAAATCCTCGTTGCATGGTAATGCTTTCTTTACAATTTAAATTCAATTTTAAATTAAGGATTCGAATATAATGAAAAAGAAGAATACAAAAATTTCTAAGTATAAATGTGAAAGGTATATATACCTGTTACACCAAGAACGCATAATATAAAACGTTAACTTTTGTTATTTACATAATCCTTTGCGTAAGATTCAAATTCCTCATTGTCTTGTTACACTTTTTTTTTATGTGATGTAAGAACAATGTTCCAAATTGAGATGTTTATGTAATGTATAGAGTGTATCAGTAAGAATATTATATATAGGATTTTATTGTAACGCACGTTGGAAACTATAGAATTATAGAAATTAAAATTTATATGAAATGGAATTGTTAATGAAAAAGGAAAATTTTAGTGATTAATTGTTCCGATTATCAAAGTTTATAATGTATACTATTATTAGAAAGTTTATACTTTTTTATTTGTCAGATAATAAAGAGAAAATGCAATTTTTATTGTAATAAATTAATAAAACTATTATACGTTGTTTGTTTTTTTTTAATGTATTTAACAAAGTTTTGTTGTATGAATGTGTTAGTTAGAAATTTTGTAATTTTTATAATGTTTTAGTGACGCGTCTCTCTTTCCTCCGTCGTATTATAAGTACTTTCAATTTGCTTCGATGGTTAAACTTTTTCCTTTTCCAATTAGTCTTAAATTGACGGCGTTATAACAGTTAATGTGGGGTGACTTCACGATATTACATCTGGCAGTCGACCGACGTCACAATTTGTAGTTATAACTAGTTAACCATTTTTCTTAAGTTTCTTCCTTCGTAATGAAGAAAGAGGTTCTTTTTTTTAACAATTTTTTTATTACAAAGATATTTTTTAACTAATTTTTTTTTTTTTGACCTACTTTTACCCTCAAGTGAAATAATTTAAAATGTGAATTAAAAAAATGATTGATTTATCAACTTTTTTTATTACATATTTTTTAACAATCATAATACAAAGTATCAAGTAAATAAAATAATTCTTTAAAATTAAATTAAAAATTTTTTATCACACATAATATAATATTACAAATTTATATCAATAAATTAATAATTATTATTATAATTATATACTCAATGCAATGTAAAATAAAATTTATTAAAATTTAAGAAATTGTATAATAAATATTATCATAATTCATCATAAATTACTTTTTTTTATAAATATCAATCCACATATACTCGTCCGCGTAAAATTCACTTTCATAAGTAAGAAAATACTATTCATCCTAAAATTTAACTATATAAATATTTAAATTTAAAAAATTTCTCATCATAATTAACCATTTTCAATAACGTAATTCCCTTCTTCCTCTTTTTTTTTTTTGATATTTCTCATAATTTATACGTAAGCGTACTTTTATAGGGGTTGAAAAATGAGTTCTAATTATCTTAAATGGATTAATATCAGAGTCCATCGAAAACGAGCCGTGACAGTTCAACTCAGCGATGATAAAGTATTTTTAAAGTGTGTGTCTATATATATACTTGAAAAAAAAATTAAAAGTTTTCCCTTTATTTTTTTCTCTGAAGGACGGTGATCAACTCTTTTGTAAATATACGGGAAAAACCTTCTCTTTTCCTTTTAATCTCACAATATTTTAAAATCCTTTCTCTTTATTAAATTTCGTTATTAAGGGAAATGAAAATTTATGAAAAAAAAGTAAATAAAAAACAATATTCCTTTCCATAAATTATTTAAATAGGGTTACTCTACAATTCATAAGTCTCTCGATTGCCGAAATCCTCGTTGCATGGGTAATGCTTTCTTTACAATTTAAATTCAATTTTAAATTAAGGATTCGAATATAATGAAAAAGAAGAATACAAAAATTTCTAAGTATAAATGTGAAAGGTATATATACCTGTTACACCAAGAACGCATAATATAAAACGTTAACTTTTGTTATTTACATAATCCTTTGCGTAAGATTCAAATTCCTCATTGTCTTGTTACACTTTTTTTTATGTGATGTAAGAACAATGTCCAAATTGAGATGTTATGTAATGTATAGAGTGTATCATTAAGATATATATATATATGATTTTATTGTAACGCACGTTGGAAACTATAGAATTATAGAAATTAAAATTTATATGAAATGGAATTGTTAATGAAAAAGGAAAATTTTAGTGATTAATTGTTCCGATTATCAAAGTTTATAATGTATACTATTATTAGAAAGTTTATACTTTTTTTATTTGTCAGATAATAAAGAGAAAATGCAATTTTTATTGTAATAAAATTAATAAAACTATTATACGTTGTTTGTTTTTTTTTAATGTATTTAACAAAGTTTTGTTGTATGATGTGTTGTTAGAAATTTTGTAATTTTTATAATGTTTTAGTGACGCGTCTCTCTTTCTCCGTCGTATTATAAGTACTTTCAATTTGCTTCGATGGTTAAACTTTTTCCTTTTCCAATTAGTCTTAAATTGACGGCGTTATAACAGTTAATGTGGGGTGACTTCACGATATTACATCTGGCAGTCGACCGACGTCACAATTTGTAGTTATAACTAGTTAACCAATTTTTCTTAAGTTTCTTCCTTCGTAATGAAGAAAGAGGTTCTTTTTTTAACAATTTTTTTATTAACAAAGATATTTTTTAACTAATTTTTTTTTTTCAACGCGGATATTTATACTGTAAAGAGAATTAAGTAAAAAATTATTGTAATAAGAAAAGTAAGTGCGGATATTTAAAAAATTATGTAGATTTTTCGATAATAAAAAAAAGTTTGTCTTAACCAATCATTTTTTATTATGTTTAATATTTAAGCAGTGTTTCAGAAATTAATATTTTAAAAACTTTATATTTTCTTTTCTCTTAATTTTATTTAATTTCACTAGGACAGTATCAAGTGCACTTTTTTTTGTTTTTACGTTTCGTTAAATTTTATCATTTTTACTAAATAAATATTAAATTATTCTAGGTTAATCTTTTGAAATGATCACGTGGTCACAAAACATATCTTTCAATTTTGACTTGTGTTTCTCTCATTCTCTCTCTCTCTAGATGAATCTATGTCTATCTATCTCTTTCTCTCACTCGGACTCCTTCTCGCTGAGTTTCAGGCTCATCTATTTTTTAAGGACGTACCAAAGTCAAGTTTTATTCTTCCTACCTTCTTATACCAACTTGAAAAGTTACAGGAAATCAGTTATAATTAAAAAATATCGATAATTTACGCAAATTGAGGAAAACAGTCGCCGTCCTTTATTAATAATCTAGTACGATTAAAAATTTGAAGCCAAAATATTGGTTGGTTGTCGAGAAAACCCTTAATTTCGTAAAACTATTGAGGTTATACTCTCGTCTAATTCAAAGGCATGTCAAGATTTTTGGTAAGAGTTTTTTCGTAAACTAGTCAATATTTTTCCTTCTAATTTTAAAGACAGATAGATTATATTATTGGTAAACAAGGGATACTGTTCTCTTCAATTTACTTAAATTATAACTATACTCTTTTTTTAATTATAACTCATTTTATGCGATTTTCGAGGTCGGTAAGGTAGAGAGATAAAACTTGTCTTTGGCACCCCGTTAAGATAGGATTGAATTACATACGAATGTTGATAATGATTATTGAATAAATCCTATAATGATTCATTTTAGCTTGTTTAAGATTTTAATTTTAAGTTTCCATTTTGATGTCTCAGAAAAACAGGTAACCTCTGTTTACCTCTGTGAGTAAGGTCAATGTATATTTCATATGGTTAAATAAATAAAACCTGAAAAATAAATGAATAAATAAATGATATTAAAATTTTTATAAAACATTTCTTTTCTGTAATTTTAATATAATATTTTAATTGCAATTTAAATAAAATAACTTTAATGTACAACATAACATTATTTTTATTGGGTATTATATTTATATTTGTAGAAATGTCAATTTAATATTCCGAGTAATTTAAATATTTTAATATTAAAACATAAATAAAAAACTTTTCTTTTTATTTAGTTACACATACGCATTGTTTATTCAATCTATATATATTTTATTGAACAAAATAAAATTCTGTCAGTATTATGTTAATCTTTTAAGCACCTTAAAATTTTTTTAATTAATTAATTGACGCTAATTTAAATAATTAATTATTACGCAATATACGCGAGATAATAATATTAATAAAGTGATATTTACATATTCGAAATATTAGGAGTGTTTAACGTCGTTATGTACAAGATAAAAGTGCTTACGCTGACAATTTATTAACCTAGCGACTCTCTTTTTAAGACTCACGCGATAGATTATCAAAGATAAGGCTAACGTTTAATGACTCAATTATAAAGGTACAGCGTTCAAAGCATTTATATTTAAAACAAACGAATGAAAATTCGTTGAGAAAATTTATCAAGAATTTGTGGATATGTTTTTTTTGTTTATAAAAATAATAAATATTGTAAATAAAGTTAAAATAAAATAATTAGCAAAGCAATTAGACTATTATAATTTTTCAGTAACGTATTAATTAATATAGATTAGTTAAACGTGCGAAGTAAATTATTATAAGAATATTGAGAAATCCTTGAATTATTAATTATTTATAACCAATTATTATTTTTGTCAATCTTAACCATGGATTGACTTCTTACGAAGCAGATAATGATTAAATATTGAAATGTAAAGGAATTATATAGAAATTGCGTAAGAGTAAAGTGTTCTAGTTAACCGTAATTTGAAATAAAGTTGTGGGAGAAAATTGTAATTTTTTTTAAAAATCATTGATAAAATGCGTCTTGGTTTATTAATACGCTAATTATGTGCTGAATTGGAAACTAAAATATTATTGATTTTCTCGAAAAGTCTTACAAAAAAAAATCAAATTTTCCCACCTCAATAAGTTAGGTTTACATTTTTGGTCAGTTCAAAATTCAGTTAGATTATTGGTAAATAAAGACGTATTTTCTTTCATTTTTTCACGTACTCTTTTATTTACAAATTTATTGCCAATTATCGCGTTTGTCGGTAAGGTAGAGAGGATAAATATTGACTGTGGCACCTAGTTAACTTCTTATTTTTATTTTTTCCATAACTTTTGACCAAATCGAGATATTTAAACTTCTTATGTTTTAAATCCAATTTACTCGGCCTCAGCTTTCTTTTGGACTCTAGTTTGAGAGGATATAGCTTTATTTATTTTACAGTGAGAGGCAATCAAAGACAAAAATATTTTTTGTTATTAGCTTATAAATTCCGTAAAAAGAATTCTTCATATTTTTATAGTAGTGAATAGAAAAATTATAACCTCAAGTTTAGTAAAGATTCGCTTCCCAGACACTCATTGTTAATTGCAGAGATTTACCTAGAAAATGCCAAAAATTTAAAACCCTAATAAGAAGGACAATTTGTCTCCTTTATCAGGTGTTTAAATAAATTCCATTAGCCTCCATTTGAACTTGTCATTTTAAATTATAATTCGTCATATCTCACAATAATTACGAGAATAAAAATTATCTCCACCGCAAATATTTCCCTTCTCTTCGTTCATACTTCCAATAATTAAATAAATAAATAAATGAAATAATGAAAAAGGGACACATCGTAACATAACACAACATAACACGAAAAATATCATAGCTATATTGAAAAAAAAATCATTTTTTGTTAATAATAATTCAGTGAACAATTTTTGGTCGGTAATAATCAGTAAAAAAGCCATAAACTTTCAACTCAAAAATCGTAATCAAATTATGGATTTAAAATCTGGAAAAATTTAGGTATATTATATAAAACATACCTTTTGTTTAAAAACCTTATTTATTTATTTATAAAAAAAGTAAAAATGACCATTTACCGAGTCCGACATCCCCTTCTATTTTTTAGTGTTCACATCCCGTTAATCTCAACACTCTCAAAATACGAATTAATTAATTAATTAAGATATCTTATAAATATTCGTTTATTCAAATTTATTGCCAATTATCGCGTTTGTCGGTAAGGTAGAGAGGATAAATATTGACTGTGGCACCTAGTTAACTTTTATTTTTATTTTTTCCATAACTTTTGACCAAATCGAGATATTTAAACTTCTTATGTTTTAAATCCAATCTACTCGGCCTCAGCTTTCTTTTGGACTCTAGTTTGAGAGGATATAGCTTTATTTATTTTACAGTTAGAGGCAACCAAAGTCAAAAATATTTTTTGTTATTAGCTTATAAATTCCGTAAAAAGAATTCTTCATATTTTTATAGTAGTAAATAGAAAATTCATAACCTCAAGTTTAGTAAAGATTCGCTTCCCAGACACTCATTGTTAATTGCAGAGATTTACCTAGAAAATGCCAAAAATTTAAAACCCTAATAAGAAGGACAATTTGTCTCCTTTATCAGGTGTTTAAATAAATTCCATTAGCATCCATTTGAACTTGTCATTTTAATTATAATTCGTCATATCTCACAATAATTACGAGAAATAAAAAATTATCTCCACGCAAATATTTCCCTTCTCTTCGTTCATACTTCCAATAATTAAAATAAATAAATAGATAAATAAATGAAATAATGAAAAAGGGACACATCGTAACATAACACAACGTAACACGAAAAATATTCACAGCTATATTGAAAAAAAAATCATTTTTTGTTAATAATAATTCAGTGAACAATTTTTGGTCGGTAATAATCAGTAAAAAAGCCATAACTTTCAACCCAAAAATCGTAATCAAATTATGGATTTAAAAATCTGGAAAAATTTAGGTATATTATATAAAACATACCTTTTGTTTAAAAACCTTATTTATTTATTTATAAAAAAAAGTAAAAATGACCATTTACCGAGTCCGACATCCCCTTCTATTTTTTAGTGTTCACATCCCGTTAATCTCAACACTCTCAAAATACGAATTAATTAATTAATTAAGATATCTTATAAATATTCGTTTATTCGAACTAATTGACCATCGAAATCCCTGCGCAGGTGCAAAGGAAGTGGAGGAGCTCGAGAAGCAACTGGGAGTGCTGGAATTATCGTCGATGCCAGGAAGCGCGTGCATCCGAGTGCAGCCGGCGTGCGCGATAACGGGCGAGGGCCTCCACGAAGGTTTGGACAGTCTGTACCAATTGATACTGAAACGACGCAAACTCGCAAAATTGAATCGGAAACGGGCGAGGTAGGCCAGGGCCTCCGAAGACTGCGCGTGCGTCTTTTGACACTGTTCACGACCCGGCACGGTCCTCTTCCAAAACGACGACGACGACGACGACGACGACGACCACGTCGAAAAGGAGGATACCGAGCGAAACCTCGGCTATGCGCCACCATCATCGAGTCAATGATCCACAGAGTGGAGGGGAAGACTAAAACGATATATGTACATAATATATAAGTGTGTCGCGAATGTAGGACCCTTCCCCTCCCTCTTTTTACCTTTCTTGCCGGAGCCAACTGGATTCTTGTGATTTTTATTTTTTTTTTTCGTTTCTCGCTCGCGTGTCTACCTGTTTGCGAGAGTATGAAGTTCTGTAATGTTAAATTTATATATATATATATATACACACGTGTTTTTCTCGGTGGATTGTTTCTTTTTTTTTGTACGATTTACGTAGGCGTTTCTTTGATTTATCGACGAGGTTCAGACGTTTTATGGTTGGATAAGTCATTGTGATATATAAATAAGGTGTAATCTAAAAAATTTGTTTCACGATTATCTATTTTTTTCTCTCTTTTTTCCTTTTTTTTTTTTTTATTTTTTACTCTTCGTTGTAACGATCGAAAATTCGCTTGTCTTCGTTTTCGACGTTTGAAAAGAAATGAGTGATCCAGAGCAAATTTTTATAGAGTATTCGAATTACCATACACGTAATTTTTTAAGGCGCTTGTCAATAGTTTTTAATTAATTGTAATCGTTTGTATAAGTTTAAACGTTGTTAATATACATATACATATATATACATTTAATCCAAATCAATGTAAATAATCTGAACCTTTTTAAAATGAAAACGTAAAAAAATTTATCGCCGAGATGTAATTGTAAATCGGGAGGAGTTTCATTCGTTAAGTGGAACACCACTCCACTCGTTGAATGTACCATGTGTGTATGTATATGCATATATATATATATATATATATATATGGGAGATTCCATGTGAAGTGATCCAGTTAAAAAATAGAATTTTGTTTTAATGTATGAAATCAGTAAAAAACTACTTGAATAGAGTGTAGCTAAATTTTTAGACCTAAATTTCAATTAGTACCAGAGCAGTAACCAATCAAAAAATCGAATTTTTTGAAAAAAATGACTTTTGGCCATTTTTATCACTAAATAACTCAAAATCTAACAATTTTTTCTTATATACATTAAATTTGAAAAAGTTTATAAATTTCAAGAAGAATCTGTTGAAATATTTCATTTATATTAGTTTAACACATTGAATATAGTTATAATCAATAAAAACCTTTGTAGTAAAAAAAAGGGTTGTACGATCAAAAATATTTTATCCATCCAAGAATCTAATTCATCGATGATTAATTACCTTCAAAATGGTCCAAAGTTTGAGTGCGGCAGAGCATTTCAGACAAAGTTATGGTGTTTTTAGGCAAATTTCTTAAAAAAAGAGAGCGAAAGCATTTTTATGAAAAAAACAGAGTAACCGTATACTTGCATTTAAACAACATGGCACTATTATTCTTCAATAATACTAAAATATACTATTTAATGTTAGTTACTGATACTTTCAATCTCTAAGCTGCTTACAAACACAAAGCAGTAGGTATAAGCAGTTATACCTGTTATATAATTGAATAAATACCTGAAACTTATTAAAATTCCAATAAATCCAATTATATAACAGGTATAACTGCTTATACCTATTGCTTTGTGTTTGTAAGCAGCTTAGAGATTGGAAAGTATCAGTAACTAACAATAAATAGTATATTTTAGTAATATTGAGGAATAATAGTGCCATATTGTTTGAATGCAAGTATACGGTTAGTCTGTTTTTTTCATAAAATGCATTAGCTCTCTTTTTTTAAGAAATTTGCCTAAAAACACCATAACTTTGTTTGAAATGCTCTGCCGCACTCAAACTTTGGACCATTTTGAAGGTAATTAATCATCGATGAATTAGATTCTTGGATGGACAAAATATTTTTGATCGTACAACCCTTTTTTTTACTACAAAGGTTTTTATTAATTATAACTATATTCAATGTGTTTAAACTAATATAAATGAAATATTTCAACAGATTCTTCTTGAAATTTATAAACTTTTTCAAATTTAATGTATATAAGAAAAAATTGTTAGATATTGAGTTATTTAGTGATAAAAATGGCCAAAAAGTCATTTTTTTCAAAAAATTCGATTTTTTGATTGGTTACTGCTCTGGTACTAATTGAAATTTAGGTCTAAAAATTTAGCTACACTCTATTCAAGTAGTTTTTTACTGATTTCATACATTAAAACAAAATTCTATTTTTTAACTGGATCACTTCACATGGAATCTCCCATATATATATATATATTCACACACACAAAATTTATCTTGCGTGTGTACACGAATGAATGAATCTGAAGTTGAGTATAAACAAAAAATGTAATATATAATAGTTATTTATGCGTTTAGGGAGTAAAAGGCGATTATTCTCTTAGATGAATCCCGGGAATAAATGCCTATTTCACTCCCAATGTGCATACAATATTTTTCACCCTGATCACTTGAAAGGCCACTTTATCCAACAACAATTTATTTAAAAATTTCTGTTCTTATTTAATTTGACGCAATAAATTTAATTTTTTGTATTTGTATGAAAAAGGTCACAATACGCGTTCGAAGCAAAAAAAAAGTAAGTATACATTGAATAAAGTGAGTCTACGGGGAATCAAGTGAACCTACGATGAATAAAATCATTGAAGGAATAAAATGCAATTTTACTCACATCGTAGAAGGTCAATAAAGTAGAATTTTAAAATGATTAGGGTGAAAATGATTATTTTTTTGTTGTCTAGTCTACGAAACGCTACATCGAAGGGGACGTATAAACGAAAGTAATGTTTTTCCCTCCCCCTCTTTTATTCCAGGGAAGATCTTCTCTTCTTTTTAACCGAATCAAACGTGTAGGTCGTCTTCCCTGCGTTATACACTCCCACGCGCCCCTTCAATTTTTTATTTTTTTTTTCGTAAATATACACGTATATATATATAAATGCGTTTCGCCGAACGAGTAAAGTATATTAATACCAATACGACAATAAGGTGTGGAATTTTGTTTTTTTCTTTTTACAATTTTTTTTTTCCTTATTACCATTGCGAGTCATATTTCTCTTTTTTTCTTGTACACCTTCGATAAGAAGACGAAGAAAAAAAAAATAAAAGTGTACATAACGACTGAAGCATGATGAATTGTAATAGAGCAAGTGCGTTAAACGATAGTCGACACGACGAAATTGTATTTTACTTCGCTGGTTTTTATTTTTCTTTTATCGCTCTTTACATTTTTCTCGTTTTCCAATTTTCGAATAATCGTCGATCGTTATATACGATTAGACGTTACAATAGCTCGTACAGCTTCGAATTCTCGTTGGAGTACCTAGACAAAAATTTTGTATCTATACATTATTATAAAAGTTATATATACACGCACACAGACACACACACACGGATATATATATATTTACGATTATAAAATTTACTGTAAAATTGTATCGCGATTTCTTACAATTTGTAATACCCAATTTTTCGAAACCGATAAAGGACATTTTTTTTTTCATGTTCATCACGAAGACCAATAAGCGTGAAAAAAAAACGTATGAAAGAAACACAAACACACACAGTGGCATAACAATAAGAGAGACGTAAACAAAATGTAACGAAAAATTGTAAAACGACCGAAAGAACTAAAGAAATCAATGTTTCCGTGTAAAATTACGTCGATTACGTGTGAGCGTCGGTAATGTAGGAAAACCAGCTAATAAACGCTAATAATACACCTCGCTTTTAGCGATAAACGAGCTATGAAATTTGGCATTTCGAAAATGCGGGAAATAAAAGGAAGAAAGGAAAAGAAAAACCTGTAGGAGTTTTTATATATATGTGCCTATATAAGTATAACGTAATAGCTCTTCCGCATGTGTAATATTTGGAGTTGCGAAGGTGGGACTCTCCCGTTTACCCTCCTATATCCGTTTTCGTGTAGCGTTGACGAAGTATAAAAGAGAAAAAGGAAAAAGCAGTATATAAATTAAAAAAAAAAAAAAAAAAAAGCCGTCGTTGTTATTTGTTTTTCGTACCCTCGACTTTCGAGAGTCATTCGAAATTCTATCGTGCACATCATGTTTCGCACTTCACGTATATACATATATTACTATACACATATACTTATACATGTATATACATGTGTGTATATGCATATATATATTCGTGGTTCCCCTTTGTTGTGTTTTTATCGACCCTCCCTCCCCCCTTCCCCATTGTTGCTGTATTTCTACATTTTATTGTAAAGAAGAGAATATATTATATATTAACGGAGCGAGCGCAATTTTGTAAATATATAGATCGTAAGTGTAAACACACACATACCGGTTTATTGTATAATTGTATGTATATATATATAAAAGGGAGAGACATCCGCTTGAACGATTGATATTTCTTTCTTTTTTTCTTTTGCGAAAGATGAATTTTTTTTTTTCTTCAACTCATGCCTAATTAGCACAAGAAATCGTCGAGGCTATATTATTACATATATTCATATATATGCATATAGATATATATATACATAAACGATGTAGACGTTCCTTGGATTATTATCGATGTGCATCACCGACGATAGAAATTCAACGATGAAATATCGACTAGACCAAGTTATGTCCGGGAATCATTCAGTATTAGCTCTTTTTCTCTCGCTCCTTATACATCGACTCTCAATCATTCGTTTTTCTTTTTCTATATATATATATGCTCAATTATCATTCGCTCGCGAGAGAGTTCGAAAAGGCAAATCCGTTGGTTTACCGACTACGACGATTATATGCAAGACCGTATTTTATAAAGTTTTCGGGTCGGTAAAGCAGCGAATCCGAATGTTCAACGGGAAGAAGAATAATCGGATGAAAGTATATAAACGTAAAAAAATGATTGTCGACCGTCGAATAATAAAGACTTGGAGAGAAAGAAAAAATAAAAAGGAAAATAATATTGTTCCTCTCGGATATATGCGTCGCTTCTCTATTTTCATAACGACCGTTTGTATAACGAAAGCAGCATTAATTATTTTTCAGCCGAAGAGAAATTAAAAAGAAAAAGAAAGAAGTGTAATAATAAAATTTTTCTGATACTCATCCCCTTCCCACGCATGTCTTGTTAAGCGATACACGAAAATTTGTGTTGATTGCATAATAGTAATAATAAACGAAAGGAAAAAGGGGTGTTTCAACGACGATCAATTTCGACGAAAGTTAGCGTAAATTAACTGAAATATATATATATGACCTAAGCAACGCGGCCAAATCGCTTTTTTACTGTAAGATACAACAAACCAGAAATATATATATATACACATAACTTATTGCGATATTTGCATGAAGATTAATAAAAAAAAAAGGAACACAAAACAAAGGAAGAACACGACTGCTCAGCGCACGCACGCGTAATCATTATATTGTAATGTCGCTATCTACATATATCATCATTAAATCATTGTTACTTTCTAAATGGACTTGTATTTATTTGCTCCGACCCTCTTTGCGTCAACGTGCGTTTACGTGTGATTCGTATCACTCGATTATTCAGATTTATTACGATAACGCTTTTGAATAGATAATTCTTAATTTTTTTTTTCAAGCAATTCATAAAGTAACTGGAATTAAATATTTATTTACCAGAATAACGTTCGAAGCAATTAAACTGTAATGTAAAATAAAATAAATATTTTAATTTTAGTATCTATCAAAAATTGAATTTTAAGTATACATACGTAATCCGTTTAGTAAATTCATAACTCAAACTATTTATTCATTTACCAGATGGAGAATTACAAAATTATTATTACAATAGTGTAAATACAATAATAATTTAATTTATTTTAAAAAAAAAATTATATATCCATTTTTTAAAACTGTAAAGTGTATTTATAATACGTAAAAAATATTTATCCAATTTCATTTTCGTTTAAAAACTGAATTTTTTGTTATAAATACGTAATGCTTTTAGTAATTTTATAACTTGTATTAATAATGGATTAATTTAATTTATTTAATTTTTTAATTTCCGTTTTTTAAAACTGTAAAATTATTTATTGTAAAAAAAACTGTTCAACATATATTTTTTAATTTGATTGCCTTCTAAAAATTGTATTTTAAGGGTCAACGTGAAATTTAGTAATTTTATAATTTACGTTAAAAAATACTATTAAAAAAATCGATTTTTTTTATTGACAACTTGAATATCTAAGATTATTATTTTGTTTTACAAATATTTTACATTACAAGAATACTTAATGTTACAAAAAGGTTTAAATGAAAAATCGATTAATACGTTTATATTATATATATGTATAATTATAATACAATTATTATAATTATAATTATTACAATAATGTATTTATAAAAAAAATTGATTAACTTATTTGTGTCTTTTAAATATTCCCGCGTTTCGTCGAGCCTCGCATTGCGCACGCGTATTAACATCCCGTTGGCAGCACCATCCAGCGTGCAGTGTAACAATATGATAAAAAACGTATACATTCTGCTATTTATTTATAAAGGATATTAAAGGGAGGCCCTTTCATTTCATTCGCGATTTATATTTTTTTTCAACTGTCGCGAAGTCGCGTAGATACATTCGAATATTTGGGTGAAAGTTGCGCGACGCGAGCGAGCGGCGTTACTTTTTAGAGGTCGGAAAAAAACTGCGAAACAACACGGTCCCATGGTGTAATGGTTAGCACTCTGGACTTTGAATCCAGCGATCCGAGTTCAAATCTCGGTGGGACCTGCGACAGTTTTTTTTTATTAACCTAACTTTTTATCCATGACACTTTAAATATATATATATATATTAAAGTGAGGAGGGTATATATAAAGTCCACGTGGTTTCGTAAATAAATTTGCAACTGCGGTTTTAATGTGATTGAGAACATATACCGAAAAACGTGCATGTCATATACGTGTGCGTCTCGATTGGTATATGTGTGTGGTGAAATATATTACATATCTGCATATGAGTAACCTCAAATTTATTTAATTAAACTTTCGTGTATTTTTGACAGAAATAACAATGAGTGAGAGTGAAATAATAGCTGTGAATACCAGTGATTTATCCAACGAAAATAAGGATGTTAGTGACAATAATGTAAAAACTGGTATTGAAGACAATGTGTGTACAAAAGGTGATTCGCAAGGAAATGTCACAGATAAGAAAGATGACATTTCAAGTGGTGATTTGGAAGAAACGAACAAGAAAAATGAGGAGTCTGTGGTAGTGGTTAAGGCTAAACCTGTAAGAAAAATTTATAAACCACCCGTAAGAGTTAACAAAATCCCACAAGAGATATTGGACGATCCTATGATAAAAGAAGCGATGACTGGATTGCCCTCTAATTATAACTTTGAAATTCATAAAACTATATGGAGAGTCAGAGAAACAAAAGCTAAAAGGGTTGGATTACAAATGCCCGAAGGTTTACTGATGTTTGCACCAATAATATCCGATATTATTGAGGCATTCACAGAAGCGGATACTATTATAATGGGTGATGTTACATATGGTAGGATTATAGATATACTCAATTTATCCATTATTATTTTCAACTAAAACAATATTGATAGTTATATCTTTCATTTTAATTGTAGGTGCGTGCTGCGTAGATGATTACACTGCTAAATTAGTGGGTGTAGACTTATTAGTTCATTATGGCCACTCGTGCTTAGTTCCAATTGACAGGACTAGCGGTAATCAACTGTTATATGTCTTTGTAGACATAAAATTTGATACAGTTCATTGTATAGAAATTATAAAATATAATTTTCCAAATACCACTAAAATAGGCCTAGTTAGTACATTCAATTTGCAAGTACTTTACCAGCTATTGCGGCAGAACTACGAAAATGTGACTATAACATTACAATACCTCAGAGTAAACCGCTTAGCCCTGAGAGGTAATTATTATTTTAAAAAAAAAATTATATATCCATTTTTTAAAACTGTAAAGGTATTTATAATACGTAAAAATATTTATCCAATTTCATTTTCGTTTAAAAACTGAATTTTATGTTAAATACGTAAATACGTAATGCTTTTAGTAATTTTATAACTCGTATTAATAATGGATTAATTTAATTGATTTAATTTATTAATTAAAGAAAAATTATTTAATTTTTTAATTTCCGTTTTTTAAAACTGTAAAATTATTTATTGTAAAAAAAACTGTTCAACATATATTTTTTAATTTCATTGCCTTCTAAAAATTGTATTTTAAGGGTCAACGTGAAATTTAGTAATTTTATAATTTACGTATTAAAAAATCGATGTTTTTTATTGACAACTTGAATATCTAAGATTATTTTGTTTTACAAATATTTTACATTACAAGAATACTTAATGTAACTAAAAAGTTTAAATGAATAATTGATTAATACGTTTATATTATATATATGTATAATTATAATACAATTATTATAATTATAATTATTACAATAATGTATTTATAAAAAAAATTGATTAACTTATTTGTGTCTTTTAAATATTCCCGCGTTTCGTCGAGTCTCGCATTGCGCACGCGTATTAACATCCCGTTGGCAGCACCATCCAGCGTGCAGTGTAACAATATGATAAAAAACGTATACGTTCTGCTATTTATTTATAAAGGATATTAAAGGGAGGCCCTTTCATTTCATTCGCGATTTATATTTTTTTTTCAACTGTCGCGAAGTCGCGTAGATACATTCGAATATTTGGGTGAAAGTTGCGCGACGCGAGCGAGCGGCGTTACTTTTTAGAGGTCGGAAAAAAACTGCGAAACAACACGGTCCCATGGTGTAATGGTTAGCACTCTGGACTTTGAATCCAGCGATCCGAGTTCAAATCTCGGTGGGACCTGCGACAGTTTTTTTTTATTAACCTAACTTTTTATCCATGACACTTTAAATATATATATATATATTAAAGTGAGGAGGGTATATATAAAGTCCACGTGGTTTCGTAAATAAATTTGCAACTGCGGTTTTAATGTGATTGAGAACATATACCGAAAAACGTGCATGTCATATACGTGTGCGTCTCGATTGGTATATGTGTGTGGTGAAATATATATACATATCTGCATATGAGTAACCTCAAATTTATTTAATTAAACTTTCGTGTATTTTTGACAGAAATAACAATGAGTGAGAGTGAAATAATAGCTGTGAATACCAGTGATTTATCCAACGAAAATAAGGATGTTAGTGACAATAGTGTAAAAACTGGTATTGAAGACAATGTGTGTACAAAAGGTGATTCGCAAGGAAATGTCACAGATAAGAAAGATGACATTTCAAGTGGTGATTTGGAAGAAACGAACAAGAAAAATGAGGAGTCTGTGGTAGTGGTTAAGGCTAAACCTGTAAGAAAAATTTATAAACCACCCGTAAGAGTTAACAAAATCCCACAAGAGATATTGGACGATCCTATGATAAAAGAAGCGATGACTGGATTGCCCTCTAATTATAACTTTGAAATTCATAAAACTATATGGAGAGTCAGAGAAACAAAAGCTAAAAGGGTTGGATTACAAATGCCCGAAGGTTTACTGATGTTTGCACCAATAATATCCGATATTATTGAGGCATTCACAGAAGCGGATACTATTATAATGGGTGATGTTACATATGGTAGGATTATAGATATACTCAATTTATCCATTATTATTTTCAACTAAAACAAATATTGATAGTTATATCTTTCATTTTAATTGTAGGTGCGTGCTGCGTAGATGATTACACTGCTAAATTAGTGGGTGTAGACTTATTAGTTCATTATGGCCACTCGTGCTTAGTTCCAATTGACAGGACTAGCGGTATCAAACTGTTATATGTCTTTGTAGACATAAAATTTGATACAGTTCATTGTATAGAAATTATAAAATATAATTTTCCAAATACCACTAAAATAGGCCTAGTTAGTACAATTCAATTTGCAAGTACTTTACCAGCTATTGCGGCAGAACTACGAAAATGTGACTATAACATTACAATACCTCAGAGTAAACCGCTTAGCCCTGGAGAGGTAAATTTAATTAACTTTATTTAGAAATATTTAAAAAAAAATTTTAAAACATTATTGTATTAATGGCAACTTTTATTTTATAGATTTTAGGATGTACAGCACCACAGATTAAAGATATTGATATTCTAATGTATATTGGTGATGGTAGATTTCATTTAGAAGCAGCTATGATAGCTAACCCTGAATTAAAAGCTTATAGATACGACCCATATGAAAAGAAAATTACAATAGAAAAGTATGATCATAAGCAAATGTTACAGAGTAGGAAAGATGCAATAATGAAAGCGAAGGATGCAAAAGTATTTGGTGTTATACTTGGAACTCTTGGAAGGCAGGGAAGTCCAGCTGTTATGAAAACGCTAACGGATAAAATAAAAAAAATGAATAAAATCTGCTTGAATATTTTAGCTCCTGAAATTATGCCAGATAGACTTAAACATTTTACCCAAGTAGATGCATTTATTCAAGTAAGACACTTTTTAAAAACATAAATTATAGATAAATATATATTTTATAAAACGATTATTAACATTTATTTTCTATTTATTAGATTGCATGTCCGAGATTAAGTATAGACTGGGGCTCACAATTCGATAAACCACTTTTAAATCCATACGAAGCTGCAATTGCTCTTGACATGGCAGAATTGGATGAAACGAAACCTTATCCTATGGACTATTATGCTTCTACAAGCATGGGACCCTGGACACCAAATCATAAACCTAGTGAATTAGACAAAAAAAGTGAATTTTGTTGTGGAAAGTGCAAAGACGAGAAGAATGACAAACCATGTAAATAATGATAATTATTTGTCATAATTTAAAATAACAAACTAGCATTAAACTTGTGAAAATTAAATTTTAGTAAGACATAAAATTATATTTAATAATAAAAAATTAAATTACAAGTTACAAAGTATATATTACAAAAAAACGTGTTCTAAAATATACATACAAAATTAAACCCTAATTCAATTGAAGAATATTTAAAATGTAATATAAATATATTTATAAAAGTTCTAAATTATACTAGTTCTGATATATTAAAACACATAATTTTGATAAGTTTAATGCTAGTTAGATTGTTATTAGATAAGACTTAATTAACTTAGTACAAATGTGTACATAACAAAGGTATGCGAATAAAATTTAATTATTTTATTAATTTATCTCGTTTGAATTTCTACTAAAAAAATCAGAGATTACAGTACATAACGCAGAAAAAATGTCATTAATTCAATGATACATACTGTATTTTATTTTGATCGGAATAACTTATATTAGAATGCAAATGTTTGATAAAAATCTTATCGACCAAATCTTGATAAGCATTGTGCAAATTGTAATCTTATGTTAAACTAAGTAAGATTTATCAAGATTGAAGTAACAAATTAATTAATAAATAAATTGTCAAAAAAAGTAGTTGTAAATCAAAACGTGTAAATAAATTATCATGTTTGATAATCCTCACTGTTATTACCATATTTAATTCCACTCGCCTTTCGAGAAATTTTAATATTGAACGTATTCAGTAATGGAACAAACTGTCAACTTTAAGACAATAAAATAATTTAACACAACCGTAACAATGTATTAATCTAGAAACGCAGTACAATTTCGAAAATGTAATTATACGATTCTCCATTTACAATCGCGCAAGTTTCAAGTGACTAAAAGAAAAAAGAAAGACATCAAATTAAAACATTCGTAAACTTTAGAATAACACATTAGATTGTTTACTACAAAATGTACCTTTCTTCATTACTTCTATTTTCCACAAATTTTTCAAATTGCAAACGATTCGAGCTCAATTTACATTTTAACAATTTACAAAAAAAAATCTAAAATTTTACCAACTTTTAAACGAAAGTGAGCTTTAAATTTTCCGGAAGTTTGAAACTATTATATATGCGAGCGAATATAGTTTGTAAACACATCGATAAAACTATCTCGTCAACAACAACAACAATAACGATAAAAAAAACTCCCAACTACATAGTTCAAGTACACGAGAAAGAAAAAAAAAAAGCCACCTACGCTAAAACCTCATAATCACACACACACATATATATATGGAAAATTCCAGGTCAAGTGATCGGGGCAAAAAATAAAAATTGTTTTAAATAGTTGCAACCTATAGTTACATCCAAATTTTTTTGTATTTTTATCAATGTTACAATCAGTCAAAAAATTAGCATTGTTAACAATTTTTATCTCGAAAACTATCAACTTTTGTTACATATGTTAAATGGGAAAAATTTTATGAATTTAAAGAAGAATCTGCTAAAATTTTGTGTAAATATTAATTACTATTTTAGAGTCATAAGAAATAATTAATAAAATGATGGCACGTAATACATGGAAATCTGCATGTAAATTGTTTTAAATTTTATACAAAAATCCATAACTCGGCTCAGAGTTTAATAAAACTGGTAATTAACATTTCTACATAATTTTAACAGATTCTTCTTTAAATTTATAAACTTTTTCCCATATTTAACATATATAACGAAAAGTTGATATAGTTTATGAGATAAAAATTGTTATAAAATCCTGAAAATGATGCTTCGAAAAATTTCAATTTTTATGACTGGCTATATAACATTCTACCAAAATAAGAAAGCCTAGGTTAAAATTGAAAAAAAAATGATTCTATATTAACAATTATTAATTTTTATTTCAAATTTCTTGGCCAATTTATATGTAACACAACTATTTTAATTAATTATTAGACTCTGTATACTGAGAAAAAGTTTAGATTAAAAATTACAATAATGTCTAGTAAATGAATCATACACTGACAAATTAGGGAAATTACTATACTTTCTAGTAAACATTACTATAGATTATAATAAAATTTACTATAATTCTTGTAATATTTACTATAACTTTTCTAAGTTTTCTCAGTTTGTCAGTCTGTGATTTATTTATTAGAAACTATTCTTATTTTTACAAAATATTTTGTAATTTTTAATACAAAATTTCTCTCCGTGTACTCTGATTTTTTTTCTATAATAGACTAACGTAGAATATCTTAGGAACCATCTCATCGAATAGGCTGAAATTTTAACAGTAACTTTTAAATATGTTTTTAATCCACTTGAATGTAACAGAATTTCAATAAATTTATTTAAAAAAATTATTTAGCTGTTTTTTACACAATTTTTTAATTTCTCAAAATAATTTAATAAGAATAATTTTTTTATTACAATGTTAACACAGTAGATTCCACTCAAGTGGATTAAAAGCATATTTAAAAGTTACTGTAAAAATTTCAGCCTATTCGATGAAGATATCCTGCGGTATGTCCATTATGGAAAAAAATCAGAGTACAAAGCCTCATAATTAATTAAAACAGTTGTGTTGGATATTAAATTGACCAAAATTTTTTAAATAAAATGTTTAAAAAATCTTACGAAAAAAAAATGATTAATTGTTAATATTGAATAGATCTTTTACAATTTTAACCCATGCTTGTTCTCTTAACTTTCTCGAAATGATGTCCTGTAGGGTTGCAATTGTTTAAAACGATTTTGATATTTTGACCCGATCACTCGACGTGGAATCTCCCATATATGTATAGAACCTTATCGCAAGCGCATCCAAGAGAGAAATGACCGATCTAAAAGAGGGAGATGAACGATGTAACCATGAGTGGGCGGCTTGCGTCATACGCCCACCTGTGGCCGTCTGACGCGTTTTACCCGGCAATTTTCGTGAAAACTCATCCCGACGCACATGCGCTTGCAATTACAAAACCTTAAGGATTCTGTTAATAAAATCTTTCTTCTTTTTTTTTTTCTTTTATTTCCGCATTTGAATATGTGTGTGTAATTATATAGCTATATATAGATTAGATAAACGTGTATATAGTGTGTATTCATTCTCATTGAGGGAGAAATTGTGATTGATCGATGGTTTTAGGAAAGTGATTATTAATGCGCGAAACGGGGGAGGAAGAGGAGACGATTTAATTCGAAAGAAGAGAGAAGGAGGCGCGTTTAATGGAAATACATGATTCCGTTGATCTATTTGGGTCACGGTAGTCCTTGTGTAAACTTAATTATTTATGATTACATCTGCGATTTAAAATCTCGAGGAACAAAAAATAATTTGTTTAGGGATATAAGATAACGAAACGCTTTACGGGGCTACTCACATTTATATATGTGTGTACTCATTAAATATTGAAAATAATTATTCGAATTACAAAAGCGAATAGGTTTTTTTTTTCTTCAATTTTTAAAATTAAGGGTAGTAATTACGGTAAGAAAATATAAAAAAAATTTTTTTCTTGCTGAAATTTTTGTGGCATGTTTGAAGTGAAAATATAAACTTTTTAGGTATACAGGTCCTTAAGGTATATCAAGTTTTTTATTTTTTTGAAATTTTTTGAAATTATTTTTTCGAGTAACTGATTAACTGTACACGAGCTTTTTTTCAATTAAACATGTTTCTTGATTGTCACTAAAATGTATTTCTAAAAATTAATTTTTTTTGTGTAAAAAAAGCAATGTATTAAACAAATTTTATTTTTTCGATTAATTATTTTTTTCTAAAAAACAAAAAGTTGTTGAAATAAAAAAACAATCTGTTTAAAGTTCAAACAATTACTTGAAAGAATGATCATAGAAAATGTCGAATAAATACATCTTTCTATACACAATTTCGGTTAAAATGATTCTGTATTGTTAAAATTTCGTGAAAATTTTATAGTTTTACTACAAATATACCACAAAAGTTTTAGATTATAAAGATGAAAAAAAAATTTTTTTTGACCTATCTCTACCCTTAAGTGATATCCCAACTGCAGAAATATCTACCTAGAAATCTCAAAAATTTTAAAATCTAATCATAAGAAAAATCTGAAAATTTTTTACGATACTGTTCAAAACAAATAGAATAGCGTGACAGAAATACTTATGAAATAATTAATAATTAAATAATTATACGTAAATAACAATTTTTAATCCGTAATACATAGCTTTAAAGCAATGATTCATAGCTGCCCAAAAATCTCGCTGATTAATCCATAAAAAAGTTTGAAAAAAACCACAGGTTACCTCCAAAGGAAACGCAACACCATTACATAACGTTTTTATTCGATAAATTGAATTCCTTGTTTAATAAAAAATAAATCATCTTTCTGTTTTCTGGGGTTCACATTCCGTTAAGATTTGTTATAGTGAAACATCGAAATATCCATTATAGTTGGACACTGTAAAGTTATTCGTTCCAAACTCCATATATTTCGGACTAATGAACCTAAAATACAAATTTTTGTTAATTTTTTTATTAGCTTTTTTTACTAAAAATTCATTAAAAAATTAAATAAAATGACTGATGGAAACTTATAAAGTCCACTTCCGAGGTGAAATGAAATGTCCAAGATTCACGTTTTAGTATTAAAATCTACAGTTTCAAATTACTTTTTAAAATTTGAATTTTTTCACCTATTGGAAAAATTTGTGACTCTATTGCTTGTTTACACTTTAAGTTATATGATAAACGAATTTATTGATGTCCACAAGCCAAAGACTAAGTATTTCTCACAACTCAGTAAGGCGGACTGTATTAATACCAGCCACTTTAAATACCTCACAGGATGAGTGTTTGAAAAAAGACCAAGACAAGTTAAGTCAAAATAAAAAATTTATTTGATTGTAGTATAAAATTAAAAAAACTAAGACATTAGTTACATGTAAGTGCGTTAGGGGGCTACCTGTTAATATGTGGCACTTACTAAAGTTTGCTATCGATAGGGCATATATACCCCATGTCTTCCTCGTCGGGATAGAGCTGTTTTTCAAAATTTTTATATTATATCATTCATCAGTATCTAGAGACGAGATGCCTGGACTCTACTGATGAGCCCACCAGGCATACTCAGGTCGAAATACAATAAATTTTCTTTTCCTTTATTTCTTTTTTTTCCCGCTTTTTTTAATTTTATACTACAATCAATTACATTTTTTATTTTGACTTAACTTGTCTTGGTCTTTTTTCAAACACTCATCCTGTGAGGTATTTAAAGTGGCTGGTATTAATACAGTCCGCCTTACTGAGTTGTGAGGAATAGTCTTTGGCTTGTGGACATCAATAAATTTCGTTTATCGTATAACTTATATGTCATTTTATTCAATTTTTTAATAATTTTATTAAAATTTTATTAATGAAACTTTCACGTGTATATATATAACTAAAGTTTAAATATTTTTTAAAAATTTAATTTTTATGTAATTACAACGATTATTATTTATTTGGATATTTAACCAAAATCTATATACCTTTAATTAAATATACGTGTGTCTAAATAACAATGTTTAAATTTAAACGAAAAAAAACAGTAATTGTATAAGTGAAATTACAAGGCATTTATTAGTTTCACATATGGTTCATTATTAATCAATTATTCTTTTATATAATTATTTTTATTTAATATTCTTTTTACTTATATTGGAGAATTAATGATGTAAGGCGTTACCGTATTAAATTGTTAAGAGAATAAAAATTGTAAGTAAAAAATAAAATAAGGAAAACAGCTGTTTTCTTTCGTGTTAAAAATTTTCTTATTGAATTTTAAGTTAAAAATCTTTTAACATAATTTCTCACATTGTTTCGAAAACTAGATAGAAAAGCAGATTTCACTTAAAAAAGCTGTATACAACCGCAATAACATTTTTTAGCACAATTAAGTAATTTTATCCGTTAAATCAATCCGAACAATTAAACGCTCGAGATATAGACATATACATCGAATTAACTTTTATTTTTTGAAATTAAAAAAATATTGTTTTCAATTTATATGCTAAAAAGCGGATCTTAAATCGTAAAGCCAATATTTATCAGACAAATATTTAACCGGTTTAATTAAATTTCGTTTTTTTTTCCTACTAAATTGTTTATCTTCCCGCAGAAATGCTTAATTAATTATTTCAATTCGAAAGTTCCGGTGTGCTGTTCGTTCGATAAAATGTTAATATATATATATATGAAAAAGTTTAGTAAGTATATAGATGCAACGTGACATTCGAGATTAAGACCCGGTGTAATTTTTCTTTAATATCGAAATTTCTTTTCGACTTATATAAACTCACTTGGGATCTTCTTCCTTGTACACTTCCTCCAGTCAAGCAGATGACGTTGTTAATATTACACTAAAGGTTTTCTGTTATTTTTTTTTAGTTTTGCAATAAGTATGAGTAATACACTATTTTTTAAAGAAAATAATTAACAAATATATAATTTTATAACAAATATATAACCAACAGATTTTTTTTTAGTTTTTTCAATAAATATGTTTAATATTAATAAAATATAGTTCATATCACTGAAAAATTTTAGTCAATAATTTAACGCAACATGATAATAAATTTAAATAATAAATGGAATTCACATTGCATGCGTAACTATTTATGTATTATTATGCAAATTTTAAGTTGGTTAATAATAAATTAAAAAAGTTAATAAATAAATAAATAAAGAATAATATAATAAAATAATAAAATTAAAAAAAAAATAATAATGTAATAAAATAATAAATAATAAAATAATTGAAAAATAAATAATAAATAATTGTTGTTAAATTTTTAATTTTTGACTAAACAATAAATAACCCGATAATTCAACGTAATTTAAAAACAAATATTTATCAAAGGATTGTTACGTTACTCGTTTATTTCTTTAATTATTAATCACATTGTAAAAACATAAATATATTGTACATATTGTGAATATACTAAAAATATAATTTTACAGTTTCCATTACCGATATATATATATATAGTTAAATAAAAAGTTAAAAAAAATTGCGTTATGAATTATTTCGTAAAAGTGGAATTATTATATTTCAAAAACTAAACAAAAATTGTTAATTATTAGGTTATACATATACATAAGTCGATATTATTGCGGCATATTTCTTCAGTTATTAATTATGTATTATATTATTAAAAAAGCCGACCGACACGGTGGCGAAGTGGCGGAGACGCACCTCGGCCGATCACGAAAGTTAAGCAGCACTGAGTGCGGTTGGCACTTGGATGGGTGACACCATTCTTGTGCGGCTTTCGGGATTGGTTAGGTGTTTTTCCACACTTCACAACGTAAGCGGAAGGTGTGGAACATTCGGTTTCGGTGGCAAGGCCTACGCAAGGTGACCTGAACATCTAAACAGAATGTTTCAATACACCGGCCGTCTCGGGGAAGGTTTTCCTACGAGGTTTTCCCCTTCCTCACGGGCATAACCCCGGGCGAATGCGAGACGGTGGGGACCGGGATAGGAAAAACTGGAATGTCTTCACCCCCACACATAGGTGGTAGGGGTGTCCCTGTAAAAACCCGTTTAATAATGGGTATATATGGGGTGATGAGCAAAGAGAATAAAAAAAAATATTATTAAAAAAGCCGAGTATTATAACATATCTCTAAAAATTAAAAGAATGAAGTTAATTAAATAATAGATTATTCATTATTTGCCACACTGAGAAAAAGTTTAGATTAAAATTGACAATAGTGTTTAGTAAACAAACGACAGACAGACAAATTAGGGAAATTACTATAGTTTCCAGTAAAAATTACTATAATTCTTGTAATATTTACTATAACTTTTCTAAATTTTAATATAAACTATATTAATGTTTCTTAGTTTGCCAGTCTGTGATTTACTTACTAGAAACTATTCTTATTTTTACAAAATATTTTGTAATTTTTAATACAAAATTTCTTCGTGCAGTTACATTGGATATATTAACGAAATATTAAAAAATAACATAATTATATACCTATACCCTGTAATAAATTTTTAGCGAACAAGATATCCTTCATACTTTTATATTATCGACGAGATTGATATAATAATCGTGTATATATACACACATCGATAAACCGAAAAATGCTATAATACATCGTATATATATACAATTAAATAAAAATCGAAAATTTCCTTTCCTATATATACAAAAAGGGTCACTTAACTCTCGATATAAAAATTGCTCATCGTCGTAACACCCCCATCACAATCCGTATACACGTTACATAAAAACCAATTAATCGAACGTGTATATATATACATAAAAAAAAGAAAAAGAAAACAATATTTTTCTCTCATCTCGTCGTTAATGCCTTTAAAATCGGCTGTCACCGACAAAACCCTTCCGAAACAAAGTGTCCGATAAATCGATCAAAAAAAAAAGAAAGAAGAATCGATATATATATATATATATACGAAGAAAAATCGTTGTCGTATAACCGAGTTTGAAATGGTTACATCGCGCTTTAAGAGAGACACACACACACACACACGCACACCCATATATACATAGTCGCGTGTACATAAATCAATATTTTCTTCTTATCAAATTTTGTATCGAGAGAAAGAGAGAGAGAGAGAGAGAGAGAGAGAGAGAGAGAGAGATAGAGTCCAATGAGTGGAAAAAAGCTATTAAAGACAACCGGCCCGTAGAAAATTGATCATTTCGATTAAACGAGAAAATATAAAAGGGCTATATATGTATATATATATATATATATACACACACACACGCCGTATCCTGTAAAGAACAAAAAAGAGAATTAAAGAACCTTCGGATGATTAAAACGTGAAATGCACTCGTATACCGATTTATTGTTTTTTTTACACACGTATATATGTAAATAAAATATTAGCGTAACAATCTTAAATAAAATAAGCGAATAACTTCATATTATAAGAGGTTAAATCTGCTTAAATAAAAAAAAACGATATATATGTATATAGTTTTTTTTATTATTTTTTTATTTATGTAAATAAAATATGTAACGCGCGTAAAACTCGACTACTCTTCAATTTTTCAGTGCGGGAGAACACGGTTTATCGAAAGGTAAAAAGTAAATTTTGTTATTGTGCACGCGTTTTCCTTGAGCTTCGAGGACGCGCGCTTTTATGTATATATATATATATATATATATACTGGGAAATTATTCCATTTTCCTTGTGTGTGTGTGTGTGTGTGTGTGTGTCTATATACGCACGTTAAATTATTATTATTATACTTTTTAAACGTTATTTATCTTCCCGAGATGAGAGAGAGAGAGAGAGAGGAGGGAAAAAAATCGGATAGAGCAGTAAGAAAGGGGATTTATGGGGAGTACACAGTAAACATAACGTTTCCAAGTGACATAATTCAAATGAAATCTCGAACATTCCTCATAGTCTATGTGTATATATATATATCTATATATTATTTTAAAAGAAAATAGTAAAACCCGTATATATGGGATTAAATTAAATTTAATGGTTAATTTGAATTTTAAATGGTTAATTAAACTCCTGCTTTTTTTTTATTTCGTTTTATATGTCGTCCGTACCCCGTTTTATACGCGTATAGTTTAATACTTTAAAATTGTTTGTATAAAATTGTTTAATTACATATCTTTTTAAAATGTATGTATATATATTGGCACACAAACTGTTTAAAGATACGTATTGTCGTTCAACGAAAAAGAAAATCATAATTTTTTTATTACTATACGTTTCGTGTTGTGTGTTATATATCGAATAAAATGGAAAAACTTATTGTGTGCGAAGGTGTGTATATAGAAAAAGACTTAAATTGCAATGATATATATACACACACACTTTTATATACTTTATTTAGACGCGTGCACTCAAGAGATTAACCTAGGAAATTCCAAGAATAGGTGTACGTATATACATATATATTGTATAACGTACACGACTGTTTCCTTTTTTTCTTTTATTTCTCTCTGTGGTATGTATGCGACAATGTAACTAAATCAATTATACAAATTTTTCGAACGAGCGCGTGGAATTCGACGAGTGCGCGGAGAAGATAAGAAAGTATACAGGACGTGAACGACGGATGATAATAATTTTATATTTCAAAGTATATGGGAGAGATCTCTTTTTTTTATTTATTTATATTGAACGGGTGTAATATATGAACGTTTTTTTTTTCTTTTTTAATACTTTTTATAGTACTTAGTGAGTTGACAGAAATTTTTGTACGATTACCAACAAATTGAGAGCATAGTAAAAGTGATGTTAAATTAAAATAAAAAAATAATTTTTGTTCAATTGGTTAACACATGTGTTTTTTCTTTATTTATTTTTTAATCCAACGGTTGTTTGTGTGTGTGTATGCAGCTAAAATGATATATAAATAACTAAAAATATATAGAAAAAATTCGTACGCGATATTACCGAAATAATCGACTTTTAATTGATAAATAAGAAATAAAAGCTATATACCCAAATATCTTAATACTTTAAGGGAAAAAAGATTTTTAATTGAAAAAAAAAATTAAAAGTATATTATTTTTCAATTTCTTGGGAAAATTCACCGACATCATAATGAGGCTTAATAACCTGAGAGAAAAACAAGTTTTAACATCAATAAAAATTTTTTAATTATTTTTTAGATCATCTGCAGATTAAATAGAAAACGTTACAGAGGGATTTTTTTTAAAAAAGAGCAGTTAATAATAAGGATTTAACAAAAAATTAATAAAATTAAGCGTTTTAATAAAAAATTAATACCGATACTGAAAATATAATATTAAAAAATAAGAGTATTATATTATTATTATAGTATTGAAATAATTACAAAATTAAAGGATAAGCTGTCAATATCTTGATTTATTTATTTTTATTATTTATTAATATTCAGCTTTATATTTATTTATTACCCTATTATTTTTTTTAATTTCCAGTCTAGGGTGAACGACAAGATTTATCATTATTAGCATAATTATTTTTATTTTATTTTTTTTTTATAATAACAACTATATTCGTTTGCGATATTTTTTTAACGCAAGTAGTTTATGCTGTTTTTCCTTTTTTTTTTTTTTTTTTTTTCTCTTTATTAAAGCTTTGAAGTCTTCACAGACTTATTTAGCATACATAATGTTTACAATATTTTGTACAGATGAAGAATATACATAAATATACATTTACTGAACTACTTATATAATACATAAATACAAGATATCTTTACAATATTTTATACATATAATTCGCAGTTTTCGAGGAATTTACATATAAGTTTGCAAGCTCGTATATGTGGTCCTGCAATAAACATATCTATGTTTAACGGTAATAAAAAATGTTTATTTCTTAATTTTTTAATTAGAGTTTTTCTTTCCTTCTCGTGCAAGGGGCACTGCCATATGACGTGATTTAAATCCTGTGACGATGTTTTACATTTGCACATAGGGCTGCTTATAATTTTAACTCTTTCTAGCGATGCAGCTAAATTATAGTGATCGCTTCTACACCGATTTATTGTTACAATACGTCTTCGAGTGAGATCTTTTTGATTAAACCATGGTTTTCTTTTGTTAGTTTGAAAATTTTCACAGAACTTGATACCTTTGATTAGTCCTTGTTTTTTAATAATTTCTTCTGTTTGTATGTTAGCATCTTTTTTATAGCTTTCATACAGGTCAGTAAATGGAATTTCCATAATTTCTGAAGTTTCCTTTTTGGTAGCTGATTTTGCTAAGTCATCTGCTAACTCGTTACCTTCGATGTTTGTATGTGCCGGTACCCAATAAAAATTAATTGTATAATTTGGATTTTCTGTTTTAAACAGCTTATATTTTTTTTTAATTTCGAGTATGTGCGGATTTATTGTAGATTTAAAATTGGCTTTTTTTAGACTGAGGAGTGCACTCATAGAATCTGTAAAAATTATATAATTTTGTCTTGGATTTTCCAAAATAATATCCATAGCCATTGCAATAGCTGTACATTCTGCTGTGTATATCGATGCAGACTTGTTAATTGATTTACTTTTTTTTATGTTTAATTGCGGGCATATACAAGCAGCACCTACTGATGGAGATTCGGACGATTTGCTTCCATCTGTATATAGAGCTATCGCTTTTTGTTCTGATACAAGGTCTTCAATATTTATGTTCGCAAAATTACTGTTTGTAATGTTTTTGCCAAAGTCTATGTTTACAGAGATACTTAAAAATAATGTTGAGTAGTCATAAGAGTAAGGGTCATACATATAGTTAATATTTTTATTATTTTCGAAAACATATTCAACGCATTGGCTTATAGTTTTAATTCTTTTTCTATTTCTATTTTTATTTTTAGTAACTACAGCATAATATTTATGTATTTTTTGATTAATTAAAGATTTGGAATTAGATATTTTTTTACTGATATAACATTTACCAAGAAAGTTAGCTCTTTCTTCTAAATAGGTAACTTTGGATTCCGCAATTATTACATTAGTTGGTGTAGTATTACGATATCCTAGCGCTTTTCTTAAGGCTGCATACTGAATTTTTTCTAGTTTCTCAATATAAGTTTTTTGACTAGGAAAATAAATAAAACTAGCAAAATCGAGAATTGATCGAACAAAGCTTTTGTAAAACATAATTAAGACTTCAGGATGAGACCCCCACCAGGTGCCACATAGATATTTAATTATATTGCTTGCTTTGAGAGCTTTTCTCCATATATATTCTATATGAGGAATGAAAGTTAATTTATAATCAAACGTTACGCCAAGAAAGCAAACTTTTTCACTTGTTTTAATTATGGTATCGTCAATTTTAATTTCTACATTTCCAGGTACTATGTTTTGATTGTTAAAATTTATTAAAACTGTCTTTTCAGGTGCGAGTTCTAAACCCAAGTCTTGTAAGTTTTTTTTAATTATTCTTACGGTTTTTTCTATAAGATTTCTACTTTTATTGAAAGGAGATCGATAAGTATAGATTGATATATCATCCGCAAATTGAGATTTTAAGACAGATTTAGGAGTATTATTCATAATATTTTTCACGTACAATATGTATAGTAGGGGACTTAATACTCCACCTTGTGGTACTCCTTTATTCATTATACAGTAATTTTCACCTGAGTTTTGTGTATATATTATTCTTTCTCTTATTAAAAATTTTACAAAAAATATTAAATTTAAGGAACATCCAACCTCAGCAAGATTTTTAAGTAAAATATCATGGTTCACGTTATTAAATGCTCCGCGTACATCTAAGAAGGCTGCTAGTAATTTTTTACGCTTAAAAAAGGCTGTATTAATGTCTATAGCTAAATTGGTGATATTGTCTACACAAGATCGACCCTTTCTGAAACCTGATTGATCGTTGGGTATTAAATCATTATGTTCGCACCACCACATAAGTCTATTTTTAACCATCGTCTCAAATAATTTACACAAACATGATGTGAGAGATATCGGTCTTACACTATCACTATTCGCTTTTTTAATAAAGTGAACAAATGTCTTTTTCCAGTCACTAGGATACTTATTGTTTAAATACATTTCATTGTAAATATCGAGAAGCAGTAAATGATATTTAATAGGTAGACTTTTTATTATTTCGTTGTCTATTCCATCAACTCCGGGAGCGGACTTTATATTCTTATGTTGTAGGGCTGTGTTGAATTCTGTAAAATCAAACATTACATCGAAAAATTCATTTACTTCGCATTCCGGTATCCACTCGGGGTTGGTTGAAGCCCATGGTGGGCATAAGTCATTAATTGTATTTTCTATTTTCTCATGCATTTGCAAATTGCTTGAAGAATGTCTAGGTTTAATAGATGTCCATTTATCTTTTAATATTCTGCTTTTATTCCATATATATTTTATATCGTTTTTAAAATCAAAAGTTTGTGTAAAATTTTTAAAATGATCTATTTTACTTTTTTTAAACGTTTTGATAGCTAGTGCAGAAATCTTTTTGTATTCAATTAAATCTGCTAGTTCTTTTGTATACTCCCATTTTTTAAGTTTTGCCTTTCTTAATCGTTTTAATTTGTTGCATTCGTTATTCCACCAGAATGAGGGATTATTAATTTTATTTTGATTATTTTTTGTAATTAACGTTTTTTTTCTTGGGGTATTCAAGCTAATCGATTCAGTTATGACTTTAACAAAGAAATTGTATTTTTTATCAGCTGGAAGGTCATTGTAGTCGTTTTCTAAAAACTTTCCATAATTTTCTAGAAGATTATTATTAACTTTATCCCAATTTGTTTTTAAGGATTTTAATTTAAAAGATTTTTTTAAATAGTAACTTTTTTCTAAATGAACGTTTATATTTAATGGATAGTGATCTGAGCCTAGAGTATCATCCTGAACTGTAACTTCAATTTTGTCAGCTATTGCAAATGTTGATAGTATTAGGTCTAAGTTAGATTTAGTACCATTACTAAAATTAATATGCGTTTTACTTTCAGAATTATGTAAGCATAAATCATGATTCTCTATACTATTTAAAAAACGTATTCCGTTTAAGTCATCTTTGTCACAATTCCAAAATTTGTTGTGTGAATTAAAGTCACCTAAAAGAATACAATTGGTCAAATTGTTCGTATTATCTAAAATAACGTCCCATTGCATTTGTGTTAGTGTATATCCTGGCGTTCTGTAGCACGTTATTAAGTTAATTGAAGGATTTGTATTGGTAATTTGTATACCACATAGTTCTACTGTGTGAGTTGGAGAGACGATACTTTGAATTTCTACAAATTCAATATTCTGTCTTATTAATATAATTATGCCCCCTCCTTTAGAGTATTGTCTATCTTTTCGAAAAGTCACAAAGCCCGGAACATGAAAATCTTCTTTTGTATCAGAATCGTTTTTAAGCCAACTTTCTACACAAACAAATATATCAGTATTTTGTAGTATTACATACAATTCATTTTTTCTTTTTTTTAAACTTCTTGCATTCCAAAATAAAATTTTTAACTCGATATTTTTTAATATTTTATTTTGAGACATATTAAGCAGTTATATTTTTAAGGTGTGTAGTGTTATGTAGTGTTAGTATTAGTATTATAAATTAAAATTTTACAGCTTATCATCATTACAACTTGACTCATCTGTTGTGAAACCAGTAATATTTACCTCATTATTCATTAAAATATTTCTTATTCTCGTAATTCTGCTCCGTATACTTCTACTATTTACATGATCATAAGAGTCTATAAGCATGTTAATAAGGCCTTTAATATTATCGGTATAATGTTGTGCTGTTATAACTACATTAGAATTTCCACGGGTGTCGTTCATAAATTCTTGGAATTTATTAAATGATAGCGGATAATTATTTATACTTGCCTCAAGGTACTGTCTAGCTGGCTCTAACTTTTCATTATAATAATTTATTTCTTTGTCTTTTTCATTTTTACCTTTCTTTTTAATTTGCTTAATTCTTACTTCCTTACTTTCTAGTTTTATATTATTTGTTGCTTCGGATTGGTCTGACGTAGTCGATACTGTATTTGATCGAATTCTTTTAGTCCCTTTAATTATAGGTAGAGCTGGGAAGTCGATATTACTATTGTTTTCCACTTTGTCTTCAATATTTACATTTGTATTTGATGTAGATGGTAACTTTTCTTCTGGATTTATTGAGATTTGTGTATCTGATTCATGTACTTGTGTAGGTGCGATATTTTTGCAATATTTGGCTAAATGCCCTTCCTCTTTACATAAAAAACATGTAATTTTTTCAGATGAAAAATAGATCCAAAAATTGACTCCTTCGTGAGAAATACGCATATTTTTTGGGATCTTCTCACTGTCTTCAGGGTTTATATACATTTGTTTTCGAAACGATAATAAATGACTAATTGCCGGATTGTGCATACCTGCTCTTACTGTTGTTATTTTTGAGGTTGGACAGATATTCATTTTTTTTAATTCATCTGTAATTAATGAAGTGGGTATGCACGGTTGAACATTTGAAATTATTATTCTTTTGGCTTTAGAAACAAGTGGTTTAATTTCCAAAATTTCGCCATCAATTTTTATATGTGCTTTTTCTTCTAATAACTTATCTACTAATTGCTTACTGTTTAAATAAAAACATATTCTAGATCCACTAATACGTGAAACGTACAATATTTCCCTTGGATTTACAACTTGAATTAGAGCTAGCGCATATTCTTCAATAGTGTGTCCTTCAATTGCATCTATTACTATTCCTTGATCTCTTGTTTGAGTTTTTTCCTGTTGGAGAACTGCAGAAAATGAACTTGATTTAGTCGTCGATTCTTCGTTTAACATCATTGTACGATAGTTTTAGAGCACGTTCTCTGTTATCAGAGACACTATGCTACACAAATTGAAAACAAAAAAAAAAAAACAAAAGGATGATATATAAATCACTATATCTGAATTAAGGTACACTTGATAAATATGAAATATATAATCATCATAACACTATTATTAAATCACACACTCTTATTGACACTCGGAGCGCGAGTTAAACACGTCTTATCAGAACGACGTTCCAAACTCGAATCTGTTTTTCCTTTTCTTTATATATATTTTAAACAACGTAAATCTTTCATTGTTTTTTCTGTATATAAATAAAATTTTCGTATGTGTACCTATTATATTTTTCTACAAATTCTTTTATAGATAAAAAATATTAGTTGGATAGTCACGTATTTTTTTCTTTTTCACGCTTTTCTCGTCATTTTATCTCCAATCGTATATACAAACTGATAATATTCAGCTTAACTTAATAATAATTTACGTTTTTTACATTTGTGTCTTTTTTTTTAAATTTTTTTTGCAATCCATTATTACCTATATTTTACTGTTCTCGTTTTTTACGAGCTTTATTTATTTAATTCGACTTTACTTCGCGATTTTTTCAAATTTCCCCGCGACACCTAATACAACAGCATTCTTAATTGGCTTTCCTATAAACGTTACCTTCGTTGATCTTGTGCGTCCTGTACAACGAATGAAAATTAGGTGCATTCGATAAAATACTTTTTTATGTATTAATTATTAAGTGTTTCTTGTAAAAATATTTTTTAGAAATTAAATATATTTATTTGAAACGAGTAAAAATTTAAATTAAAATGATAACGTGCAATTGAAAGTAAAAAAAGAATTTTAATAAAAATCACAGGATATTAATCCATAAGTAAATTGGTTATTCGTCAAAACGTGGTAAATATATATTTTTCAATTTCAATTAAGGACGCATTTATTTAGTTTAAAACAATTATTTTTAAAGGAATATTGAATAATATTGGCAATTATTTTTTTTTTATTATTTTAACGTCGCTCTTTTTATGGTCCCAAACCGGTGCTAATTAGCGACGGAGGTCATACGATGTCTTGGTGAAGAAAGCACTTGTTGAAAATACATTCGCCAGTGGTGGTTGTATTAATCGGCCGGGGCTGGGAATCGAACCTGGGACCTCCAGATTACGAGCCCGACGCCCTACCGACCGAGCCATCGCAGGCCTCTTATTGGCAATTATAAATAACATTTTTTTAATCGATTTGCTGAAAAAAAAATAATTTTTTGGGGTATTAAGTAACAAATTAAGGGTTTTATCGAATTCACTAAATTTTTTAATTTAATATTTTATCATATCTCCATAAAACGTATAGCATTTTAGCAAAATTTTCAAATTTCGAAGGTATGCACATTGAGAAACAAAAAATACGCAACCCAGTTGTACCATTCGTGCGATGAGTTCTACATACACGAACGCGAATCCAGCAATAAATTCGAACGTCTTTGCTAAAAGTATGAAAGAATATATAAAAAATAAGAAAAATGAAAATTGCAACAGGCGTCCAGTTCCTTACTGAGGAGTCCAAACTGGAGTTCGAGAACGAATCGCTTAGAATTTTGAAAGTGTCATTCTCTGGGAAATTCCACCAATCATATAGTAGACGAAGAGTAAAATGAGGCTCCTTTATTTTTTTGTATTTATATATAATCTTGATTTCATCCTACCGGACAAGGAATGAACATCCGCTATTGCTTTCATTCATTTTTATTAATACTATTAAATGTAATTACTAATCCGTTTGTACTTTTGTGTCTTTTAGTTGTTCAAAACATTCTTACTTTACTTTAATTTACAACTATTTACCTAACTATTATTTTCGCTTGTATCCATACATCATACATTTTTTTCTTGTTCTCTCATCTTTCTACGTCGCAAAATGGTTTAACAAATTTATTAGTTATCTATATTTATATATCACATTTTCCAGTCTTTGACATTACAATTTCTTTATATTACTTATACCTAGATTAATACAATTATTTTCGTTCAATACCTATATTTCTACGCACACTCTCATTTTTGCCTCCATATACCGTATCATAACCAATTCCTGATCAGCATCAAGTTGTTGACAACTTTTTAATATAATTCATACACTGAAAAAAATAATTTCTTACGTTAAGCGGAATTCTTGTTAAATATGACCCAAGAAGGAATCTGGTTGATAATAAATAAATTTAATTTTAGAATTTCGAAGAATGTGGTTATAATAATTTGTGTATGCTCGTGACAATAGAAATTGTATGTATACAAATTTTATGTTTTTTTTTATTATTTTAATGTCGCTATTTTTATGCTCCCAAATCGGTGCTAATCAGCGACGGAGGTCGTACGATGTCTTGGTGTAGACAGCACTTGTTGAAAATACATTCCCCAGTGGTGCTTGTATCAATCGACCGGGGCTGGGAATCAAACCTGGGACCTCCAGATTACCCGATCGGAAACAAGTTTGTGGCGTTTATCTGGGCCGAGTGTGTCACCGGAAGACCCAGACGAGGTCCTATCATGGTATCGGATAATGCCCCGGTAAGTTGCGTAACGAGGCATTGATTTGGCCCTTAAGATTTTACCCTACTTCTGGTACCCGTGGCCTTAAAGTTTTGAATACATCATTATTTTTCAATTTTCTTGTTTCAAGTGCTTCTTCCCGCTTGAAGTTCTATTGGGTCCCTTATAAAATCAAATTTCTTTCTCCATTGAATAATTAAATCAGTCTCACAATTCTTTTTCCTAAATCGACACTTATTTCTCCATGGTCAGTATACATCCTAACCTAAAAAAGGACATCTCGTTAGATCATGGACAGCCTGTACCGAGCCATACTAGGGCCGTACTTGATTCCAATCTAGTTACATCAGGTTTTGATAGGGTGAGATTAAGGCTAGCCATACATTTGGTTAACCACGCCGGGTCCTCATACTCACCCCGTTACGTACCATATTAAGGGCCAGTTCAGTATACCACGTAAGGGCTATGCATACTGCTAAGGCTAGTCTTAGCTATTTTCCGATCGAGTACAAGCCCGATACCCTAACCGAGTCATCGCAGGCCTCACAAATTTGATGTGTTTATCACTTTAGAATGTTCCTTTCATTTGTTTTACGTATGATTAAAAGATTAACAAAAATCTTAATATATCTAAATCGAATGAATACTTATATATCGTTACATAATACAAAATTTCTCACCATCATTCAATTACGTACAATATCGTTAAATATTTAATTTTAAACGGCAACTATTCGTCCAGTTGATTATTATATACAATGTATTGCAGTTTTTTTACTCATCTAGTTAAGAACTAATTGCGTTCGCTCGATCTGCTCGCGGGACGACTGATCAGCAAATCTTGTAGTCGAGCGGATGATATGATCTAACCAGGATTCATCCATCAATACCATGCAGTGTGTCACCGTCCATCTGGAAGTAGATTTTTTCAAATCACGATACGCGGCTATTTCAGAGATGGTGGAAGCTATACCCAAAGTTGTTCCTTGGATGGCGAAGTCCGCGAGCAGATAGAGCGAAATATCGCTTCGATTACGATCCCTTCTACATTTTTCCCACCTTTCTCCTACTTTCTTTAATTTTCATACTATTGCATATACGCTTATTACCAAGGTATAAACAGTTTCAATACATATTTACGCGCGATATGCGAATCGTAACGTGATTGATCCTGCATATTGATCGATTTAATATCAACCTTCCTAGTTTTGGACGTAAGGAGGTACAGTTTGATTGTAAAGGATTCATTTAATATCAATCAGATTTCTCCTTGGGTCATTTTTAAGAAGAGTTCCATTTGAAGTAACAAATTGTTTTTTTTTCTGGTGTAAGGAATCTAATTGTTCAATATTAAAATATTTTGACAACAATATATAGTAATGGATTAAGTTTAAAATGAATATATATTGCGATATAATATGGAAAATAATGCCAAGTTACTTAAAGAATGAGCCTTAAGGGCATGTCGGACCCAGAAAATAAACAAATGAATAAAGTTTTTAAAAACGCCGAACGCCAAGCCCTTAGGCATGTTCTAAATAATATATCCAAATTTTTCCAGATTTTTAAATCCATAATTTCATCATGATGTTTGGGTTGAAAAATTATGCTTTTTTTGAGTAATAATTACCGACCAAACATTGTTTACTCAATTAATATTTAAAAAATGCTTTTTCATTAAAAAATCAAAACGTCAAGCCCTTCCTTATATTTTCAGCTATCCGTATGAATGTTACGTTATAGTCATAGTCGAATCTATGTTGCACTTTCAAGGTTAACTCCATTTTCCCCGTCGACCGGTATATTTGACTTCTCACATTCCTCAAGTATAGGTACAAGGGTTGTAACGACATATTGATATACTCGATTTTAAGAAATTAATGCGCAAAGATAAGTTTCGTATTTGAAATATACTATTAAAAAGAATATAGATTTTTTAACTAAGCGGAATTTTTCTTAAATATCCTCCGGTCGCTCCAATCCAATATCTTTACAATCAAGTGGAATTTACTTGTTTTTCGAATATTGATCATTTTTTTACAAAAAGAACATTCCGCTCGATCACAGCCAGGAATCACATTGAACCAAGTAAATTATCTTTTTGAGGCATATTTAAGAAGAATTCAGCTTGGATTCAAAATATACTTTCTTCAGTGTATAAATGTAATAAGCGTTAAAAATTGAATATGTAGTTTATTTTTGAGTACAACAAAATGCTTGATGTGATGTGGTCACTGCGTGTTCTTTACAATATCATGTGGGTTTTTAGTGTTGTTACAACGAGTGTCGAATAAATACTGTCCAATGTTTTCGGTCAGTACAACAGTTTTACAGGTGGAGACAAAACATGCGTTGTTCATCGTTTACATTTTATCAGTATATTCGAGATATCTGCACTCATTCATCACTCAATCCGCACTATATGTGATATTTCTATTTGATGAAATTATTAAATGTACTAACATTGTGTATGCTACATTTTATACTGTACGAGGATTGTTCATTTAGCTATACTACTGAAAAAAAATAGACCCTTGTTTTTAGAAGAATTTTTGTTGAATATATGACTCTAACGGAAAATAGCTGCTTGCTCTAAAAAATTATTATTTAACATACAATTAAAAAATACCAATATCCTAAGACCAAGGATATTTTTCTTGATTACTTATATATAAAAGAATCATTTTAGAGCAGGCAGAGTTAAGTCATATATTTAAAAAGCATCCCTCTCAGACCAAGAATACATTTTTCTCAATGTTCTTTTTTTATCTTTTTCCAACCAATATTTTTTTCATTCCTCAAAATTTCCGCATCTCATTCTAGCTGTCTAATTGAATGTAAAGTCAACTTTTGGTTCGGAAAGACCGATATAAATAAACGGGATTCTTGTTAAATATGTCTTAAGAAGCAAATCTAGTTGCTATTCCTTTATAATCAAGAGGTATTTGATTAATTTTCGAATATTGATATTTCTGAGTTGTACTACCTAATTTTTTACGAAAAGTTCATTCCGCTCGATTATAGAAGAATCCGTTTGATTATATAGAAATAATCACAATGACTATAGTAAACAGATTTTTTTAGGCATATATTTAACAAGAATATTCAGCTTAGATCAAAAATATATTTTTTCAGTGTATATTTTTTTTCAGCTTACCAATAAGCGTTTATATACAGCTATTTCAGTGTATATTATTATTATACTGCGGAAGTTTATGCAAAATAGCATTTTTGAAAATGCTCAAAATACGAATAAATAATTAAATGAAAAATTTTATTTACAATTATTTTTTCTTCTTATAATTGATACACGTGTAACTGAAAATTGGCTAAAAATATACAAAATATTAAATTTTCCGCAATAAGAAAAATGTTATTTTGCATAAACTTCCGCAGTCTAATTATTATACGCGTATAAGAAAAAGATAAAAATTGATAAATATATATATATATCAATACACGAAAAAATTGAATGAAACTCTCGTAATACATATATATGTATATATAACTGGCGGTCTTGACAATTAAGCCCCTAAGAGGAGCGAGAGAGATAGAGAGATAGAGAGGCGCAATAATAATACTATACACCCCGAGTATAATAGGGCGAACGTGGCGCCGGCCGCGCCCTCGCGTCATCACAAGGCGGCGTCGCGGCGCTCACGTCAGTAGCAGCTCGGCGCTGCTGAGCGCTAGAGGCCCGCACGCCGACCGTTCAACAAGTGTCGTGCGTGGCCGGCGGATAATATACCGGTATTTTTTTTTTCTTTTTACCACAGTTATACACCGTCGCTCGATCTACGTAAGTTTTTACCATTCTTTTTTTACACGTTATCGTTATATTCCAACTGACCAATCCGATGAGGTACAATATGATTTAATACCAATAGAACAGGCATACTTATTCATTATTACTAATACCGAGACTGTTTTTTCGAATAATTTTATAAATTTTATTGTCGGATTAACAGCTGAAGAGGGGGAAACGAAAATGTTTCCGAAACGTTGTGCAAAATATCAAAAGGCACGATAGCGCCTGGACGCAAGTATGCAGGCGCGTAAGCCCTTATTATACAGCTAACTAACCCCTCAGATTTTTTATATTTTCGTTAATCATATACGTTGACTCGTTAAATCAATCGCTAATATTGTCAAGATATTTTAGCATTTTTGCTTTTCTTTTCTAATTTATTTTTATTTCGATGATTTAAGGGATTTTTCTGATTAATTTTCGTTATTAAAATTTGAAAAAAAACCATTTTTTTTCTTGTCATGTTATGGTTTTTAGGGTTTTTTCTTTTTTTTTTATTTCCGAGATATTGTGTATTAAACTCTCGATACTTTTATCAATCGATGGATTTTTGGATAATTTAAGGTTTTTTTCTTAATAAATTTCTTGCCGGTACTTGTTTTAATAATAATAATTTAAGATATTTTCATCGTGTTTTTTATTCCTATCAGAATATCAACGTTTTCTTTAGTTATTCAAAGTTTTTTTCGTTGTTTTTTTTAATTAACGAGATTAAGTGTATTTATTATTCTAATTTGACATCAACGTCTTTTTTCATAATTTAAGGTTTTTTTTATTAATTATTAAAGTTTAACATCATTTTTCTTTGAATAATTTTAGGTCTTTTTCGTTGATTTTTTTTAAATTAATCGTATAAACCTGTATTCATAATTCTGATTTGACATCGACGTTTTTCTTTAAGTAATTTAATGTTTTTATCGTTGTTTTTTTTTAATTAATCAGATAAACCGTATGTATAATTTTAATTTTACATCAACGTTTTTTTTTCGTTACTCTTTTTTCTAACCATTAATATAGTATATTTACTATACTGAAATTTCCATACACGTATCACTACTTAAGATTTTTTTCATTTTATTCTTTCAACTATGTTTTGGTTACTATTTGGTTTTTCGTTTGTTTTTTTATGTATGGTTTTCTTTATTAAATTTCAATATCGTGTTGTTGTAGAAGTTTCATGATCAATTATTTTTAATAAAATGTTTCGTTCAACAAGGTCCGTCACGCGTAACGAATAGGATTTATTTCAGATATGTAGACACAGTTATTTCGAGCGAAACCCATATAATTATATACATATTGCAATGTATTTTTATATTATAACGTTTCCAATTGTACTTTTTTTTAACTTAATATAATTTTTTTTTAATTTTCATTACTTAATTAATTAATATACACTATATAATTTAATTATTGCAATTACAATACGTGAAATGTTTATTCCTATATGATATGGATATAAATATACGTTGTCTCGTTTTTTTTTTGCACGATCGCGGTATTGTATATGTTTACTAACTGTTAAAAATGGTTGCTCATTTTTATTGTTTGCTTCTTCATTTTTAAATTTTACTGATGCATTTCTCTCGCGGTTAGCGTGATGAACGGAGATCCATTTCGAGCAATTTTCATTCGCTTTTTTTCCAAGGTGTGCGTGTGGTATTTATTAAAAAAAAAAAGATATAGTATATCATTTTTCTCTGTTCGGGCGTAGGTGGTATATATGGCACTGACGTAGCAAAACTAAATGAAGAATAAGATTATGTGTTTTATGCAACTGAAAAAAAATTTATCGATATAATATGAGAATTATCCGAGTGTAAATATTGTCAAATTCGTGATAAGTACAAGGTATTTTAGGAAGTTAAAGCATTACTCGAATATATATCAAGTATTTGTCCAATACTTCAGGTTGCGTTGGCAAGCGTAATAATTGATAATCAATTGTTTCGTCGACTCCCATAAATTTCAGTTACAATTCCAATTATTTCGGTGTTACAGGCGAAGTTAAGGACTTTCTCCTAAATACATATGGTATAATTCAATTACTAATGAATAGGACATAAAGTGTAATTAGCAAGTATATATTACTTAACCAATATTTTTGCTATGTATAATTCAAATTTTATTATTTATATTATAATTCAACTTTTATTCAAATACTCATACAAGATCAGAGACATTGTATATTTTTGGGAAACGGATCGCTCCTAGCTTGTAGGATATGTAATCTAATATAAAAATATGAAAAAAAAATTTACAAAAAAAGAGGCTTTACTTTAAACACTTGTAACTTCTAAACTATCAAATGTTAACATTCAAACTAAAGTTTAATGAAAAGTTGAGATAAAATAGATAGAATTAAAAAAAAATACGGTCAAATCCGTTAAAATGGAACAAAATTATTGCCGAATTAAGAACTAGAAGAAATATTAACGAAAATTGGGCACTACAAATTTTATTGATATTTTAAGCTAAATTCCTTCAAATTCTTAATTCCACTATAACTTTGCTGCATTCAAATGAATTTTAATGTAATTTCAATTATATATATTTATTTTATATATTACAGCTTGTCGTTAAACTTTGGTTTGAATGTCAAGGGGATGTCGGACCCAGAAAATGGTCATTTTATACTTTCTTTTATAAACAAATGAATAAAGTTTTTAAAAAACGCCGAACGTCAAACCCCTTAGGTATGTTTTAAATAATATACCCAAATTTTGTCCATATTTTTAAATCCATAATTTAATTACGATGTTTGGGTTGAAAGACGATGCCTTTTTATATCAATAATTACCGACCAAGCATTGTTTACTCAATTATTATTTAAAAAATGGTTTTTCATTAAAATATCAAGTCCTTCCGTATGTATTCTATTTTTAATGCAATATTTTAGATATAATTTTTGGGTTGAAATGTGCACATTTCTGTAATTTAGGTCCGACATCCCGTTAATCTTTGATTATTAAGAATTTACAAACGTTTAAAGTGAAACTTCTTTTTTTTTGTAAATTTTGATTTAATAGTGTACAACTTTTGAAAAAATGATTGTTAGGGTGTGCGGCTCTGGCTTTCTTCATATTTTTATATTAGAATACATATTCTGCAAACTGAACACGATCCGTTTCCCAAACATGCGATGTTCTCTTTGGCAGTACTTGTTGCACACTTTATAGATTGGCGTATCGTATGAATTTCGTTTGATATACTTACTCGCTATACACTGAGAAAAAGTTTAGATTAGAAAATTTCAATAATTTCTAGTAAAGAAATCACATATTGACGAACTGATGGAAATTACTACAGTTTACAGTTGCAATATGACTTATAATTTCATTATAATTTTTGTATAAACATTTACTATTTTACTTTTGTAAATTTTAATATACAAACTATAGCCATTTTCTTCAGTTTGACAGGTTGTCATTTATTCCTCTCCGTCTATATACCAAATATATCAGACCAAACTTATTTTCTGTGTATAAATTATTCGACCAATATATACTTACTTTCCGATACTCGGTACTCGTTCAATAATTACGTTGCACTTTCCTTTTAAGAAAATGTGAGCCTAAAAAATTGGAATCCTTATTTATTTTTCAATTAATAACGGGTTGACTTTTTCTAAAAATCTCTCTGTAACGTTGTTCTACTTTGAATAGTACGTATGATGTTTTTCAAAATCTTTTATCACTAAATTATCGAGATTTTCGTGCAGAAAAGTGGTTATTAATTTTTCATTAATTTAAAATTAGTTATTTAAAACAAAACTCTCTGTCAGCTTCGTCCATATTACTCAAGTGTCACGTATGAATGTTTCCAAATTTTCAGTTGGATAATTGCAAAAAATTTTTGAGTTTTTAAAAGTAGATCCCTGTAATTTGGCTATCACATCTCCCTAAGGGAGTATCATACTCAATTTTTGTAAATCAATTAATAAATTAATTATTAATAATTTTGTTATCAATTAATAAAAAAAAATAAAACATCTATAGTATGTAAAATATAAGAGAATAATCGCCTTCGTTTATCAATGAGGTTAGGTTCAGATTTGTTGGTAAGACATTTCTCAAAAATTAAAAAATATTTAACTCTCAAATTAAGCACACAGTTATAGAGTATCGATAAATTAAGGCGCCTCTTCTTTTATTTTTTCACATATACAGTTTTATTTAGAGATTAATTGCCAAATTATCGCGTTTGTCGGTAAGGTAGGGAGGGTAAATATTGACTATTGATACCTTCCCGTTAAATATTCTGTACTATTATTAGAGTATCCATCGTATATTTTCATAATTAATTATAACAATGCGAGTAGTATATTATTAATTTTTAGGCCTACAATTAGTACACTGATAAAAATAATTATTTGTCGATGTTAATGCGTAATTCATTTGTGAGGCTTAAGTTTTCCATTAAACGTGTCATAGATCCATATTTCTTAATTATTAAGAAATATCCGTTAACGGTGAATACATGACTATTTGTTTGTATGGAAACTATCGTGTCAAACAATCGTGTATATATATATATGGCTGTAACAGTTTATTAATATTTTGTAATACGAAAATTATTTCAAACATTTTTATTTAAATATTTAATAAATACCTATAGTACAGTCAAAGTATTTTTATTTTTTAGTCGCAATAACGTAATTCTGATCATAAAATGTAAAAATGCTTCGGAATATCAAAATGAACGACTTAAGTAACAATCTGAATTAATGGTACCTGTTTACAAGAAAATTGATCTATTATATATATACTTATCTGTAGTAATAAATTAGACGATCCTATTTTCGGAAGTATTTTTTTAAGATTTTTAGAGTGAAGGGAAATAAAAATTTGCTTACAGTGTGAAAAAATGTAAAACTTTGGATTTGAATATTATTGCCGACACACACAAGGTTGAATCAACATTAAAAATTAATTTTAAAGATTATTATATATCGTCCGATAAAATTACACGTTACGTCACAAGTAAAATACGTAGTAAGCTCAAGAGATGTATATTATAAAATTAAATGAACCTTTTTTTATTTAAAAAACAAATGTTTATTTTTCGTACGAATAATTTTTATCTTTCGAGATATGTTTCCATTAAAAAATTATACTAATGAACGATGCATTTTTATATGTGACCATTTTTTAAATATATTTGCAACAAATTCATCATGTATCAAATGTTATAATGAACGTGCATATATCACGTCAGTGTACTTTGCCATGATAGAAATCGTATTCCATTAAATAAGTATAAAATAGATAGTTTGAACAAAACGGGCCAAAAAGTAGGCGAAAAATTTACCCATATTTTTGTCTTATCGATGAAACGCTTCTTCTCCCATTTTGTGACTATTTAGTAATGTAAAATCTTATTTTTCACTCATTTTTGAGAGCTTGCAAACGTAGATTAAGGTTGAATCTATATAGTTTAATGTGAACTAAAAATTAGGGAATTAAAAGTAGTCAGTTAATAGGTTAAATGAAACGCTTCTTCCCACTGCGTTCGTCCATTTAATAGATTGCCGTAACCTCCAAATATTTTCACTTCACCTTCTGGCCATACATGTACTTAAAACTCCAAATTTTTAATCAAATTGGATCGTTTACTCGAATACTAATACTAATTTACTCTTAATTCTGCATTTAAACCAGTCATTTTAAAGTATCATTCAGATTTCCAATATTTCCAATTTATTTTCCAAATCTATTTAAAGTGTCATTTAAATAGTTAGGAAATAGGTATAGTTTCGGTGTCCATTTTATCAAATAATCCGATCTTTTATGGGTGAAACAAGGACTTAAATGAACATATCGTAATCATTAGCTGTTTTGAATCTAAGAAATGGGCGAATTAAAGAGGAAAAAGCGTTTCATTTAATAGTGGTAACAACCTAGCAGAAGTAGCTATAAAATACGTTAATTTTATTATTTGCTAAATTTGTAATACAAATGAACAAGTAAAAAATATAATAAAATCGAATGCCATCGGAAACTATAGGAATTTTGAAGCTTACTGCTGGCAGAAACGCTCGAGACGTTATTTAAAAGTTTTGAGGTTATGGTAATTATTAGAAGTGCTAATAAAAAAGGTGAAAAAGCGTTTCATCACAAAGTACTGAACAATTTTTCATTCCTTATCGTTTTTAAATTCTACTAGGGTGTGAATATTTATAATCATTCAAAGTATTTGTTAGTAAAATATAAAGGTACATAGGCAAGGAGCCGTCGAAACCTCGCCATTTGAATAAATTTACATGGTTAATTCTTTAAAATCGAATTTCCTACTAACCCGACACCTGAATGTAACACGCATTATTTTTCATATTACAATTATTAAAACAACGAAAACTTGTAAACGTAGCAGACGCATATTTTTATATAGTGTGTATTATAATTTACCTATATATAAATATGTGTGTGTGTGTGTATGTGTGACCTGATCTACGAAAAGGGGGCTTAGGTGTGAAAATATCATTTTTCACTTTTTGGCGATTTGGATGGGGTAAAATATGATAGGGAAGTTTGCTAAAAAAAGTACAAAAAAAAGAGCAGAAAAGATTGAAAATGAAAAAAAAATGGAGATTAAATTATAAAATAATGGACATTATTCCATAATGTTAAAAACTTTTATTTCAAGGCAAAACCACGTGATTTAACATAAAAATTCACAATTTAAAGTAAATTTATACATTTTTTTTACCAACTTTTACCTTTTGTTTCGATGCTTTTCCTTTTTCTTTGATAATGAAGCCTTTAACACCTGTTTTCTCGAAAACTGGTTTTCACACCTAAACCCCCTTTTCGTAGACCAGGTGTCACATATATAGTAAATTATAAGTACAAAAGTTTCATTTATGTTAAAATACTCTCAGAGTATGGAAAACACGATCTCGAACATAACCTCCCTTAATCAAGAGAAAACACCGATTTACTCGAATAAATACAAGAGAATAAAATAAATAGCAATATTTCGAGGAAACTCTGATCCATACATATGTACAAAGTTTTCAACGAAATAAACTTAAAATCATTCGGCGTATATATATATATACCTTCTTCCAATACTTGTGAGTATTGGTACAATACATTCATCGCACTCTGAGCACGATCATGGTGTCAAAAAAAATGTCCACCCAATACTTCTTGAGATACGTGAGACACATCATTAAAAACATATCCTAATATTCCTCTGATATTTTCATCATTATAACTTTGTACAAATTAATAACTCATTATATAAAAATATACTTGCTCGATATCTCTCAAATCTGTATAATTACCTACCTGTTTACTTCTACATAGTTAATATATATTTACTGTAGATTCCTAGACCAACAAAACTTTTCCCGCGTGTATACAAATTCTCATTGCAATTTCACTTAAACAGTCATATAATAACGTATACTCGCTCCTAAACATATATAAATATATAAATCGATTAATTCCTATACGTACTTTTTCTACGTATATGTATATACACTACCGCTCAAAAGTTTAAGCTCACCAAAAAAAAATCGACTCAACTTCAAAGTTTTATATCTCCGGTCCAAATAACGCTACAAGAACCTGCGGAGGCGCATTTGAAAGCTAACTTTAATAGCTTTCGATTGGTCTGTAACTGACATAAATATATATTTTTTATTATTTTTATAAACAAAAATTTGAAACAAAAAAATTAAGATTTTAGTTTATTTTGCAATCACTTGCACTTTTGAGTAAATTATTTACAAAATAAAATTAAAGCTTTTTTCAAGAGCTTTCAAACCGTTTTTTTATTTTTATCCTAGCATCATTTTTAAGAAAGTTATGAAGGTTTTTCCTTCAACAAGTGTTTTTTATACTTCTGGAAGTAATCGATCTAAATGTTTTCGATCTAAATTTTTGTTTATAAAAATAAAAAACGAATATTTTTTTATTTTGTCTACAAACCAATCGAAAGCTCTTAAAATTAGCTTTCGAATGAGCTCCTACAGGTTTCTAGTAGCATTATTTGGACCGGAGATATAAAACTTTGAAGTTGAGTCGATTTTTTTTTGGTGAGCTTAAACTTTTGAGCGGTAGTGTATATATATAGACTTTTTCCCCACGTTAACATAACTTTGTTTCGGATTGATCAAAAGCAATGGTTATCTATAGTGCTAAAATACGATACATATATATATATATTGCCTGTATACATTGAATGTTAAATTTTAATTATATATACATACACTTTGCGAATGAAAACGTAAATCTACTTAATAACAATTATAGAGAAATATTACACGTGGATATATTCATTCATTATACGTAATTAATTCGTTAAAAATCTACGTATTTATATAAGCCAATATATAGAAACTCTATATATATAACATCTTTTGACGCGGTTTAAGCGATGTAGAAGTAAACTATTACGATCAAGATAAATTAATCTTCGATTCATTAATTACTATTTTTTATTACGTCAAACCCACGCCCTCTCTCTCTATCTATCTATCTGTTTCTATATCTCTCTCTTTCTCTCTCTATATATATGCACACAAAAATAAGTAAGTGGGCGCGTGTATATTGAATTCAACATTTGTCATCCCAATATATATATATATATCGAGTATAATGAAGCCACGTGCATTATTATTTTATTATGTAGCATCGTGAAATTTAATAAATTGCACATATGTAGATATACGGTATATTACTATATTTCTCCGAATTGATATTGGGTCAGGGTATCCAAAAAGTAACTAAAAACACCTAAACAATTTTCCAAGATGTATAATTTTTCTATCCGATAAATTATTTAGGTGTTTCGTTACTTTTTGGACACCCGGTGTATACGCGCAGTATATCACGAATATTACTGTATAGATACATGTATATAATATATGTTTAATACCACTGAAAATTTTGTTAGACGGATTAATATAATTTACGTAACGTTTTAAAATAGCATGTTTGCTCCGAAAAACAAAAAAAAAAATAAGTTGACCGTCGCACATGTAAATCAATAATTTAGATGCATTTTTGTGTATTTTAAAAAAATAACATTTTTTTTTGAAAATATTGAATTTTAAAAAAAAATTTTTAGGGGATTTACTTTTTGCACGTGATAAGAACTCGGGGATTATATTTAGGTATATACTTTATCGAGTAGAATGAAATTTTAGCAGTATACTTACGCGTTTTTTATTTACGTGAGTATGTGAAATAGAATTAGAATATATCCTAGTAGAAATCTGAGCCATAAATGTAACGTTTTTTAAGCTAAAAAATGTCCAAGTGTCATAAAATACCGAAAAAATGATGAATTAATGACAAAATTAGAGTTTTATTTAACCTTCAAATGGTAAATTTCTACTAGGATATATTTGAAATATTTACCCGCTCTTTACATAATTTTTTTATTACAATTATGTAAATTGTGTTTTTACTCGAGTCAATATTAGAATAAAGTAGCTTTTGTTGAGATCTTCTCATTAACTGCATGATGCTAAAATGGTATGATGTTATAATACGGAACGTCATGATTGATTAGTTCCTTTATAAAAAGATCATTATAAAAAAATTTAAAAACACGTTTGAGATAATTTTATGATAAATAATATTTCAAAAAGTACCCCGTTCAACCAAAAATATCGTCAATGAAATCAGTAATTAATGGCCGAAATATCGTTTCAACTAACCTCGAAATGCTCAATTTCTACTTTTGTTCTTTCAAAAATCATGCAAAGATAGATATATGGGTTTAAGACACAAGAAGTATCATTTTTTTACATTATTTTTTCAAAATTTTATTATTAAATGCCTTTAACAAGACTATGAAAAGATGTTAATGATCACACAGTGACGTCCCTGAATTCATCTTAGTATTATCTTCTTCCATTCAGACTTTTATATTTTAATGTGAGCTCTTATACCAGAATAAAAAAAGTCAATTTTTAAAGATCTTAGAAAATTATATACCTTAAAAATGGGATAAAATATTTTAAATACATCAGGATACCGTTTCGAGGTCGTTTTGAGATCGATATTTTTTAGACGCTTCAAATATATGTATACAGCTTATAAATCTCAACGTTATATCTCTAAACTCATCGATCTCAAAATTCGATCCGCATGCCAATTTTTAAGACACTTAAAAAAAGGAACTATTTTTAAAAAAATACGTATTTTTCTTAACTCTTAAATATAATTTTCTACACAATACACATGCACACATCAAATTTATTCAAACCGTGTACTTACAGATTAGATATATATTCGTCCTTAAAAAAAAGAAAAAAGTGGAGTATACCGATGAATTAACTCAAAATTTATATATATATATATATATATATATATATATCTATACTCTTCGAAAATAAAAGTAAGGTACTTTATTCACGGTTCATAGACTTCATAAAAGATATTGCTTGATGGATCGGATTGAACGATGGTTCATATATTTTATTCCTAATAATAGCTTCCAGGCTTTCCTTCCTTCCTTCTTCTTCTTTTTTTTATGGCATAATATTTTTTGAATCGCAAAACTATATATATATATCTAAGTAATTGTGCATGTATATATAATATATAATCCTTAGATTATTACGAGAAGAAAAGATTTCATTATAATGATAAAATAATAGCGCGTATCACGGTTAAATTATTAGATACCTGAAATGAAACGTAAGCAGAGTATATATATATATATATATATATATATATATATATGAAATACTGAGATGTGTTTTATTATGTCGAAAAATTTATAATTATGGTGTTACAGGAAGTGATGTGTAAATCGATATTTATCAATTCTCATTGTTGATTCATCTTAATTTTTATCTAGTAGAATTGAAATCCATTTAGTGAGCATTACCAAGCCAGTTAAACTAGAAATAGGCTAAAACTAAGTATATTTTTGGGCTTGCGATGAAACGCTTTTTTTTAACCTTTCCTAGCCATTTTATAGAATAATCTATAAATGTTAGGATTGAACTAAGTATTTTGAAGGTTGTAAAACTAGTTTCCGTAAGCAGGATACCTGGCGCATTATAGGCTATGAACAAGCCTGCAAAAATGTTTCGGTTCAATTTGGTGATTAATTTATAAAAGTTAAAATATCTTGAAAATGAGTGTTTGTACGACGCAAACAATTGTCGGACTCGATCGGAAATGGTAAAAGGGATCAAATTTCACAACATGCTTCGCATTTTGTTTAGAACATTACCCAGAAATGAATACTTTATTTTGCTCATTCCAATAAATGTGCAAGAAATGGGCGAAAAAGCGTTTCATTGGGAGTCAATACCTAACCATTTTCGCTGTCTATTTATTAATTTCCCAGCTATTTCTTATATTCTGAATTCTACTAGGATGTGGATATTTTATTTAATGTTTAACAATCCAGAACTTTCGAAAAAAATATCGTAGTATAATTAAAAAAAAAAGCATAATACAGGATATTTCTTTAATTTTCAACTGATATTACGCAAATTTAATTATTAAAAAAATGCAGATAAAATGGAACAATTTTTGTACAAAATTAAAAAATCCTCCCATTTAAAATTATGGACATTTTTTTTCTAAAATAGGAAACTATTGCTTAATCAGTTTCAGTTTTGTTCGAAAATGAATTCAAGTAATTCTGAGTGATGTCGGCTTAATAATCAAGAAAATACCTGTATTATGTTTTTCTTTATATTTTCTTCGAATGTAAAGTATTGTTAAACATTAGATGGTATTTACGCATTTAAATAGAAAATTTCCAAATAATCCTAAACTTCTGAACGGTACTGTATATACATAAAACGATCAAATTTCCATGCATATAACATAGTTTTTGATTTTATTAAAAATGCCATAACTCGGCTCAAAAAGCTCGGTCCTAAGCTTGTCGGTAATTAAATGAAAGATAATACTGTTGGCTGAAAGAAGAAATTAAGTTCATTGCAAAAGATTTGGTGGTACATTCCTTCTTTTGTATTTTAAAATTTATTATGGTTTTAAAGTATGATAAAATTGGTATTTACCACGTCTGCAACAGATTTTTTTTTATTTATAGGATTTTCTTCATTTAACATACACTCAGAAAAATGTTTTAATAAAAATTACTATTTTAATGGTAAAAGGACGACAGAGTTACACAATTATAAAAATTGGTAAAAAAATGGTAATTTTTCCAAAATGGTGGCAATTTTACCATTAATAATGGCAATTTTTACTATTATTAATAGTAATTTTTATAATTGTGCAAGTCTGTCTTCCTTTTACCATTAAAATAGTAATTTTTACTAAAAAAATTTTCTGAATGTATATATAACAAAAAATTGATAGTTTTTGAGTTAAAAATTGTTAAAAATGCTAAAAACGCTTATTTTTCGAATAATTTCAATTTTTTGAGTGTCTGTAACATTGCGCCAACATGAGATAAAAATACAAAAAAATTTTATTACAATCTTCATGTGATTTCCTGTATATTACAACTATTTGAAACAATATTTATTGTTATTAATTCAATATACTTATTATTTTATATCGAAGATAAATTTTTTTTGTAAACGGTTATATTATTTTTAAAAGTCGTCAAATTATTAAACTACATTCGCGCAGGCTATTGCGTTCAACGAATCCGTGCCGTTAGTCGCTCGTACCTCGTATACGTATATACTCACGTGACATAACCCTCCGCGAATACGTCGAGTGTTGATAAAACCGATAAAACAGCATGGCGCTACTTGATGGAGTTAGGGAATTATTGGACATTTTTAATCAAATGTAATTGAAGTAACAAAGTGGTATATATATACATATATTACTATAAACAAATTATGAAATTAAGTATCTTAGCAAAATAATATATGTGTCTAAAAAATTTTTAACAAAAACTTATACTTTTAAATCATTATAGTGCTCGGACAATAAATTTTTTCCGATTTTCGTAGTTATTATTTAATGCATCATAACGTAACATATAGTAGTACTCTAGTAAAAATCGAATCCATTTTTAAGGTGTTAAAAATGGGCTAATTTCTATACTAAGGTAGTTTAAGATGCAATTCTTTCGAATGCCGTCGGGAAAATAAACCTATCTAATTTTCAAAAAAAGTTATGATTTTTCAAATATAAAAAAAATCCAAAAATGTATTGCTTTTTTAAGCACGACCGCTACATGGGAGAGCCTCATATTTTCATCATCGCAAAATGTGTGATGCATCAAAATATACTAGATAATAGTTTGTAAGAAAAATTTATGTGTATTAGAATTCATTTAAGGCCCCCCCTAAAATGTATGTATGGATGTATGTATGTATGTATGTGTGTAATCATGTATCAAAGATAACTCAGTCAATTTTTTACCGATTTAGCTGAGATTCACAGGGTAACTTTCGTCATAATGTAATTAGATAATGGTCCTATTTTCAGATATATAGCACTGTAACAGTTTAAGTTATGGCATTATTTTTTATTCCTTAGAAACGGTTTTGTAGCATTATCTTGAAATGTATTAATCCTACATAAAAACTTTATACGGACGAAATGTTCGTCTCAAAATAACAAAACTTTTTCCTATTGTACACATAGCTCTCAAAACAATATTTTCGAAGATAAACATAGAAAAACGGTCAAAATAATGAAAAAAGCACAACAAAACACGTTTTTTCGCAATAAAACGAAATATATTGTTTTTACTGAAAAACTTTTAATGAACGAAATGTTCGTATTAAAATAATAAACCTTTTTTCTATTGTACACTTAACGCTCAAAACAATATTTTCGAAGATAAACATAGAAAATCAGTTAAAGTAATCAAAAAAATATGAAAAAACGTTAAAAAGTTGACTTCTATTGTATAATTATTGTTGATGTAATATCATTTTCTTTTATAAGTATTTGTTGCATGTAAGTTTTTAATACCTTTCTCCGGTTCATCATTTTCGTCATCAGATAAATTGCTACCATCTTGTAAATCTGGTCCAACTATTTCAGAAATATAGTCAAGTGACGCCTTAACCGCCAATTTTTCAGTCTTTCTTGAAATGTCAAATTTTGTACACCATTCTAAAATTAATTATATTTATGTAAAAAATGAAAAATAAATATTGAAATTATTATCATTGTTACTAAAAATGATTCCTACCTAACATTTTTGTTTTGAAGGCGTACTTTTTTAAAATTCAGGTACCCAACTAGTATGACTTCATCATTAAAATACACTACGCTTTCATACTCATCTTTAAAATAAATTAATTATTTTACAATTATTTTACAAAAAGTAAAAAATTATTTTCTTTTATGCTATAATAAAAACTTACATTTTACAATACTTTTGATGTACAAAGGACAATTTAAACAAATGTTTTATACTCTTTTTCTCCTTCTCCAAAAATGTTTAGGCCATACTTTTCTTTCTAAAAAAATAATATATGTATGTATAAAATAATATACCTGTTTTACATTGTAATCTATCTTAAAATTTTTTAATTATATATTTTAATATAACAATTTCAAAGTATGAATTTTATTTGTACCGTAAAATACAATTTCTATCTAAAAATTCTGAATATATATCTGATGTAAATAAATGCACGTACCACTTTTATAATTTTTCACTGTTTCCACTTGAAAATCTTTATGAAGTTGTGGTCTGAATTTTTGTTCTATACCGTAATTATAAAATCAAAACAGACACTTACACAGACACCCATAACAATATCCTTCACATACATCTTCATAAGCTATTGTCTTAAACTCTTCGTACATAGTGCAATTGAAATTCTCCTTTAAGAAAAATGACCAAAATTGGAAGAGTGTGTTCACCTCTTGTAACTTCTCTATACGAGGGGCTACTCATTCGTCAATAAAGTGCTTAAGCGATTTCCAAATGAAATCGATTTCAAGATGATTTCCCAATGATTTCAAGTGGCTTAAAATCACTATGAAATCGAAAGTATATTGATGAATTTGGTATAAAGGATATTATGTAAGGGAAATAAAAAAAGACATATTATAATTATTTTGCAATATTATTATTTATTTAATTATTATTATTTTATAAAACATTAATCTATTAAATTAATTATTTTACATCAAAAATATTTTTTATTTCGTTATAAATAGTACAATTTAGACTCAAACAATTGTCGCTTACAATTGGAGGAGAAATAGTTAGAACATACTGATCAATGTTTATGTATCCGTGAACATCCATTAAAATTGGTTCTAAACTTTTGTTTCTTTTTATTAAATTATACCATTGACATAAAACACCTATTTGTTTAGAATTACCATTGATATTTGCATAACTGTTTGAAAACTCCGTAGTTTTCCAAGTCTTGCCTTCTAAGTAAGCGAAACTAAGTACTAGTCCTACATAACATTTATTTTTTTTATCCAATCTGTTAAATAAACAATAGTCGCCTACTACTATTTCTTCACAAATTTTTGTGTAGCATATAGTTTCTCGCTTTTCATTTTTTAATGTAGTAAGTTCACAGTCTCTAACTCGCTGCAGACGGTCACTACTTAAAGTATAATTATTTTTATTTAATAACCAACAAATTGATGACTTGCGAACAATAAGATTATTATTAGCAGAATCTGTAATAGATATAAAAGGACTAGTAGAATCGAGACTCTCTTTTTTATTGTACGTTCGTAAATCTAATGTATCTTTCATGTTGCACAGTACGGTCAAGTCCTCAAGTAAATTTGGTTCGTTATCACTTATTTTATAATTGTCTACCATGTTAGAATCAACATACTCAGTCTTAGAGCCTTGATCGCTGCTGGAACAAGGAATTTCCGGATTTTCAATTTCAAACGTTTCATTACTTTTAATATCTTCATTTTGAAAATCATCTGAAAATTTTACGATAATATTGTTAGCTACGCTTTTTTCTACATTCATTCCTAGTGATACCACTTCCGAAAAAGCATCATCTTCCGCTTTCATCAATATCTCATTTATTTGTTGATCGTTAGAAAAATCAATATTAATAATTTTTTCTTGGCTTATTCTTTTTTCAACACGAGGAAATCGAAAATTTGTGTCTTCTATATTATTATTTATGCTAGTCACCTCGTCCTGTAACTGTATTCTAGATACCTTTTTTAACACCTCCAACATGCTAAAATTAACGACTGTCGAGTAGGTTGAGCCCATTGATCTTAAAGCTCTAAAGAACGACTCGCAAGTTTGACTTCCATAGAGCCAAGGTAAAAACAACTCCTGTGAAAAAGGAATTTTTTGTGTATCATTTGAGTATATTTTTAACTTTTGAATGGCCATAATTAAACTGTGCGCATTAAGTTCCATACACAAATAAGTATTGAGGGTTATAAAATTTTGAGTACTTGAATACGCAGGGACAGTAGTTAGCCAAAATCTCCAGTATCGTAAAAACAGAATACAATACCAAGCTTTATACACTCTTTTCGATGCTGTAAGATTTTTAGATAAGAAAGCTTCAAGAAAAAAATTAATCATTTTCAAAAACGATATAGTTCCATCGCTGCCAGGTACATTTTCTTTTAACAGATTTAAGACTTTACTTCTACATATTTTTTCTACAGATAAAAAGTTCATTTTATCTTTCACTGAAATATCTTTTAAGCATAGGCAATGTTTATCTTTAGAAACTGAATTAATCAACAACTTTAAGTGGCTTTGTGATATTATAAAATTCCCTATAGGTAGTATTATTGACGGTTTTAACAGACGATTTCGTAATTTTGTACCAATATGAACAGTATCTTGAATATAAATGATCTGAGCATTTAAATTAGCATGAAAGTGTTTGATGTTACGATTATTAAATTCAGAACTTAATTGCACATCCTTTCGCATTACTTTCAAATAACGTGGGTCACCATCAGACGATATACCTAAAACCGTAATACCTTCGTTTTTTAAACATTGTACAATATATTTCCATCGTCCATCGACATGATTACTGTAAAATTTGTTGTCCGAGCCAAAAATACATAGACAAAATGATGGAGCTCCATCTTTAAGTGGCTGTGCCATTATGACATATACTAAGCTAGCTACTGAACTACTTTCAAAAAAATGAACAATACTTTTTAAAGACGTAGCTGAAAATGTGCCTGTGATGGGCATCCCATTTTTTGCCATAGGTAAAACAAAACCTACAATCTGATTAGTCTGTGAGTCATATTGAATACGATTTGTTACCCTTGTTCCATCCTCACTTAACCAAACTGCAAGGGGTAAGTTTTTGCTTAATAAAAAATTTTTTAATTCTTGCGATCTACATTCACCTTCTATGATTTGAGATGATGTTACTTTCATGTACCTACTTATACTGCTTAAAGATGGTAATGGTAAATTAGCAGAAAGTGTCTCGTACAGCATTCTACCACCGATATTGTACAAATAAGTTGAAAAAAGTTTAACAGAATCATCATAAATAAAATTCTGTTTTTTTGACGAATTATGAATAGCGTTAGACATAAGTTTTTCTAAAAAGTTACTTTTCTGAATTATTTTTTCCGTCTGTAAAGGGTTTGATTTAAAGTCGTTATGTGATACAATCTCCTTTTCTAAAAAACTTTTCAATGTTTCACTCAAATATTTATTTTTATTTATTTCTTTCTCCAACTGATTAAGTAAAGGCATAAATTGCGTAATTCTCGTTTGGTTTGAGTCTAATGTAGCAAACATTTTTTGTTTTCTTAAGTCAGATCTTGATTTTTTTGCTTTAATTCGAGGAACAGCTAACAAATTTGGCAAATCGACACAGTTGGTTCCATAACTGTGTCGACTTAAAATTCCCCCGGTATCTCATTTAAAACATTCATTGACTCTTTTATTATAGTTGATGTAATTTCTGATGGAGTATGAGATTCTGTTGTACACTTATCCACATTACTTTGCATAATAGAGTTCAATACAGGAGGCGAAACATTCATTTCTTCTACACCATCGTTGTCATTACTAATCTCAAGAAATTCAAAATTTTGGTTATCATTGGAAAACATAGTATTTGAACTATTACTTAGATTCTCATTACTAGATGCAGTTGATTTAGGTTTTTGATTAGTAGTAAATTTCGATATCAAATTATTTTTTGAACCCTTATTTTTAAGAGTTTTATTACTAGACTTCTTGTGCGTCTGTATGTGTCGCTTTATGTTTGAAATTATCCACCTACCTGATCTCCCTTGCGAACCTTGGCATTTTGTAATTTTATTAATTTTTAAACAAATCGGACACTTTATTTTTGCGGTGTATGTATAACTATGGGGGGTATCTTTCCCTTCATATATTTCTTCTACAACGACATCAATTTCAATTGCCTGTAACAACATTTCGTAATGTTTTTCATGATAATCATCCTTTTTGTCCTCTTTGTTTAAATAATATTGCAATAATCGATGCAAGGTTTTTTTTTCGGCTTGTGTATCTATCTTTACGCAAGAATTTTCATCCCTTAGTTTTAATACACGGTCTTTGAGTGGATAATCTTTATTCGAAGATACTTGAGTTTGAGCTTGCGTTGGAATGCTTTGAGATTGGCAAGAGTAAGACGTCCAAAATTCATGAGGTTTACTTTTAACAAATTGTACTAGTTCAAATAACAGAAACTTATCCCCAATGAGAAAGCAGAATTGATCTGGAATTTTGGCGTAAATGCCATAAAAATCTTGTAGGTCATTATCTTCTTTCAACAACAACTTCATGGTTCCGCGTGCAAACATTTCTAAATAATTTAAAGTTTCTTCTGTAATATTCTTAAATGCTGCTGGAGAATCTAGGTGATTTAATTTTAATAAATTTTTTACGTAATTTGGTATAACAACTTTTTGCTGATCTTCCAATATTTCCCAAAAATAATCGGATTGAATAGCTTTTTGTTTTGATTTATTCCCAGGTTCAGCCATTGTACAAATTCTGTGAACAAAAATTATGCCTTCTTTTACTCTAAAACATTAATATTGTCTCGTATTGTATTATTTTAAAGTCCCCATCTGTCACCATTCATTTGCAATAAGCGTTGTTTTCATTTTTCATGTAATATAAATCCGATATTCATTAATAGTTAATTAATAGTTAATAAGTAAATAAAAGATAGTTAAAGAAACTTGATACCGCTCGTACCGGGTCATCGGACGGGTACGATTAGAAAAACTATTTTATTTTCAACTCGCCGTATCTCAGAATCTAAATAATGAAACCTTTCAAAAAAATTACAGAGAATTTTTTACTATTACTAGTCCCTAACTGTCTTACTACAAAATGTTTAAAATATTATAAAACACATACGAAAATTATTAACAAATAATATTTTTTAATACACTATTAATTTCTTAATTGAAATAAAGTGAGCAGGGAAGTTTTAAAAAATGACAAAAAATTAAATTGATGTATTATTCAAAATATGTTAAAGAAGATGTGTACAAAATTTGAGATCAAAATATGCAGTAGAAAAAAAGTCAAAAGTGATTTAGTGCATATTGCATTCGTTTGTGCTCGTAATGAAACCTCGAATGAAACCGTTTTTAACTATAGTTAATAGCTATTAATGCACATTCGTTTTGCCTGAATTATTATTAAAATAAAAAGATAGAAAATCAAATAAAATGATATCCAAAAACGTATGTTTGATTATGGCAACAATATACGACAATAGATTAATGAACAGATAATCACGTCTGTTTTTTAGGCACGACCGCTATATACACAGGAGTGCCTTATATTTTTATGTATTTTGTCATTTTGATAGAATCAAAAATTAACTTACCTGTAAGTAGATTTATGTTTGAAGAATGAATATGCATAAGTGTGAAGCCAACAGATGAAATGTCGTAATGTATCTTTCCTTAATAATTAAACCAAATTTAACGTGTTGTCCTGTGTCAGTTGACCTGTCGAAGCAAGATCGCGAATAGGAATGAAAATTTAGTAAAAAAAAAGCAACGTCGCGCTCGCGCGTTTGTGCGTGTTTGCCCTTTGCAATTGACAACAAGCTCGTAACAAGGTCAGCAACATAGACTCTAAAATTTCATTGATTTCACGATTCTTGAAATCGATTTCGCATCTTGAAATCGATTTCAATTAAAATTGAAATCGATTCACTTTGCACTGCCTATCTGATTTCCTCCGCGAGTAGCCCCTCGTCTCTATACCAAGTTGTTTACGCTCTGAAATAAAAAGAGATTCCATGAATTCTAAAGTGAATGACTTTATGTAAATTTTATAAATAATGAATATAACAATATGATTAATATCAACATGATTTCTTTAGCTAAGAAAAGAAAACATATTATAATAATCATCATCACATCAAGAATTTATAACTTAGTTACAAAAAGTAAATTCAAGGTTTTTTAATATCTTACCTTTTAAACTACGTGAATGATATTTATGATACACTTGTTGAGTGAAACCGTTTACTTTAAAAAACGAATGACTAAAATGTTGGAACGTTGGCAATGATTGCGGAGCACCACCGTAACTATACTAGCTAAGATACCTTCGTTTGAACTTGTATCAGCACTACTTCTGTAAATATAAAAAAAAGAAAAACCTATTATTATTGTAATAGAAAATAAAACTAAATATTCAAAAACGTAAAAAATATCACATTAAGTAATAAAAGTTGTTAGAAGATAACACATTAAACATCAGTTAATGGATTGAAAATCTTAATGATGTTCGAAAAACACTTTAATTAATATTGCATAATTACATAATTTAACAATTGTTATATATGTTAAATAAAAATTATACTAGTGCTTAAATTATATAAATTTTATAAGCTTATTTCAAAATTAATATCTATGTAATTTATATATTTACCCTGAATATGTTCTCGGTCTTAATAATTATAAGTGCCGTTCTTTTAAATTATTGTATTTATTATTACATAATAAGAACTTTAATAGTAAAATAATAAATACAACATTGAATGCAAACTTAATGTAATTTAAAATAAATTAAAAAATGTAATAATAATGTAATAAAAATGTCACAAACCGTTAATGTATACCAGATCAACCTTGAGAAAGATTAAACATCGCCAAAACTATCCCAATACAAAACAAGAGGCTCGTGGTTATTGTTGAATTGAACCATTATTGTTCGACTCACTACCATTGTTACTCTTGTATTAAAATTGAGTATAGTAGGTGAATTACTCCTATAATTCATACTTATCTTATATAAATTATCTTTAAATTTAATTATAAATTATTCTACAATTTAAAACATAAATAAAATGTAAAAAAATAAATATTACTTATTTGACAACTTACGGCAACTTAATATTTTCAAAAATAAATAAAATATAAATCTGACACAATAAATAAATTAACTAAATAATAAATAACAATTATTTACCATCCAAAAATAGTTATTATTTTCGAACACCGCCAACATTGGACAAATACTGGACAAGAGCTTCTGCTATTTTGTAATGCTCACTTAACTGACTTTACTTTATATTAGAATAACTAATATCATACAGTAAAACTTCATGAAAATCATATAAAAACTATGTGTATACGTAACATATATATACATAATGTATATACATAATTTTATATACACAATAAAATAAATAAACTAACTAGTAACTATCCGTTATATTTTTTTTTTATTCTTGATTTTGTGCACTCTTTTTCCTGGCACTTCCTACCGTTTATCCCCTGGGGGACTTTAACGGTGTCCACCTACCACCTATGTGTGGGTGCTTTATCCCTCCCTTAAAACCCCACCATCTCGCATTCGCTCGGGGTTATGCCCGTGGATGAGGGAAACCTGTGAAGCAGGGAAAACCTCACCCGAGATGGCTAGTGTATTCGAAACATTCTTTTTGGGTGTCAAAGTCACATTGCGTAGGCCTTGACACCGAAACCGAATGTTTCACTACCTCCCGCTCACGTTGTGAAGTGTGGAAAAACACCTAACCGATCCCGAAAGCCGCACAATAATGGTGTCACCCATCCAAGTACGAACCGCACTCAGTACTGCTTAACTTTCGTGATCGGCCGAGGTGCGTCTCCGCCACTCCGCCACCGCGTCGGTCGTAACTATCCGTTATATTTATTATCTGTTTAAATAGTGCCATCAGCTCCATCATATACATATAAGTATAATGTATATCGCATTTTATGTAACCCGCGTCCCGTATCCAAATTTGAATTTCAAATTTTTTTATTAATTACAAAAATATTTATTTATAACAATTCTCTTTTTTATTTATTTTTTAATACAAAAAATCGAATAAAAGAAAGAATTATAATAAAAAATTTTATTGATTAAAAAAAACTAATATTTTTATAACAAAATTTGATATAAAAAAATATAAAACAGTAAAAAATATTTACCACACACAAAAATAAAATTTTGAAAATAATCTAAACGTCAAACTCTGTAAAGCATGTTTTCAATATGTCCAAATTATTCTAAAATTTTAAATTAAAATTTAATTAAAATTTTTAAATAAAATTCAACAAAAAACTTTGTTCTTAAACTTGAAAAATTTGGACATGAACGTTAAATAAACCCTAGTAGAATTTTGAGCATAATTGAAACGGTTTTTAAGCAAGAAAGTGACGAATTAGTAAAAAATGCTCAAAATATGATCCTAATATGATCAAATTACGAATTTTGTCTAACCTTAAAATGCTCAATTTCTACTAGGGGACATAACGAATTTATTGTGTCCGCGAATTCTAAAAATATATTGATTTAATATTACTTAAATATATTTGTCTTTTCAAATATTATAATTACTTTTTTCTTAATTTTTCTTAATTTATTTAATTAATAAAAAATAAAGAAATTATTAACGTTTACATGTTATTAATAACATTGTAATTTAAAATAGAAGTTAATAATTCACTCTTCATGTACATATTTCAATTTATGACTTTGTTCACTGAGTTTTTCACTTGACAAATTCATCAATTTAAACATAAAGTACATATAGGTACCATACACTACTCTAAATATACTACCAAAGAAGGCACCCGATAACACATCTTTGGGGCCTAAATTAAATTTATATAATGCTCCAGTAACCATTCCACCATCTGCAGAATAAAAAAACAAAGCTTCATACCAATGAATTTCTTCAAAAATTAACAAACTTAAACTATATACATGAATGCTGCTCTATATCGAATAAATAAATTAATTATATTGTTTCATATAGACTAATTTAAATTGCACAATATTTTATCACATATACTTACCTTTACTGTCCAAAATATACGTCCCATTAATATTGTTTTACCAAATATTCTTTAGAAGGAACATTAATGTAAAAAAAAATAAACTATATATGTATTTTTTTTTAAATCACGTTACCTCTTCTTTCAAAAATGTGTTTCCTATTACTTCTTTCTTGCCAAATATTTTTTTTTAAATTTTTGAGATATTTGAGGAACAACACTTTTCTCTTCAATACATTGATATTCAGAATATTAGAATTATATCTAAAATTTAACATCTATAAATACATTTGAAATTTATTATTAGAACATATATGTATATGCAAAATAATAATTTTGCATACTATAATTACAATTCTAATTATTATTATTTTTATTATTATTTTATATAATAATAAGCGAGCTATTTTCGGTCGTGCCCAATAAATTTTTGTTCTCAGGCGCAGCCTGAGAACAGAAACTTGCGCGCGGGGGGTTGGCGCGCGTCGGCGCGCAGGGGGGCTCGGCCCCCCTAGTTTAATTAATTTTTTTTTTATAACAAAAAAATGTTTTCAACTCTTCTGTTTGTGAACAAAAGTAATCTTGACTGATATACTTTAACTCGGTCATTTTTGTTTTTCACTGTTTAAAGATAGTCGACAAATTTGATTACAATGAAAATGTATGAAAAAGTAGCTAATATTAGTCATTTTTCTTTATTATGTTACGTTACGATTTATGCATTAATCCTTAACGATCCACACATTTTTCTGTTTAGTAGAATAACTTCGAAACTTGCACTCTGATGGGGTTTCCGTGACCAGAGATTACGCATCCAGGGTCAGAATTTAAACATTTTTAAATCCAAATGCCGAATTCAAAATAGCGAACCCAGTTTGCCAAAAAAAGTATTACATCACATTAGAAACTCTTTGTCCGGGTTTTTGGGGTAGCTGATTCCGAATTTGGGTCAGAATTTTTATATTTTTGATCCAAGATAACGGATTTAAAATTTCGGACTAGGTTTTGCGAAAAGAATGTTAGGTTGTGCTGGAAACTGTTACTCAAGGGTTTTTGGTGTTTCTGATTATAAATTTGAAGTCGAAATTTCCAAATTTTTATTAAAAAAAGTGTTAATCACGTTGAAAACCTCTACTCGGAGCTTTTCGGGGTCGCTCATTAAAATCTGACGTTATAATTTTATAATTTTACACTCAAGATGGTGAATTTAAAGTAATTAGTTTTATTTTACAAAAAGGCATCTATTTATTTGAAAAAATTATACACGAGAGTTTTTGAGATCGCTGATTATGAATATAAAGTCAAATATTCTGCATTTATAAATTCAAAACGGCAGACCTCAAGATGGTGAATTTAATATTAACATAAAGTCGATATATACAAGCTAAATATTTTATTCTTAGAAAATTTGTTATTTTGAATCCTAGATTAATATAATACTATTTTCGTAAAATTTATAAATTCTGACTTCAAACTCCTTAGCAGCGACTCTAAAAACCCCCGAGTAAAAATTTCCAACGTGATATATCACTTTTTTCACAAAACTGAGTCTGCCATTTTGATTCCGCCAATTGGAGTTGAAAATTTCGACGATTCGACTTTAGATTCGTAATCAGCGATCTCAAAAACTCCTTTATACAAATTTTTTAGTAAGATCCGATCAAAAAGCGGAACGAAATTTCTTTTTTTGCAATTTGTTTATATTTATAACTATTTTGGAATTTAATAAAATCATTATATTGTAAAGTAGTGTTGTAGAGAATCTATAAGCTCCAAGAAAAATGTAAATGTGTCCACGTAGGTTAAAAAATAAAAACTCCAAGCTAAAAAAGTCGCAATAAATGAGGTAGGACATATATGTCCCACTATGGCTCAAAGGGTTAAAATCGTAGGCCGTCTCCATATTAAAGGCCTCTCGACGGTGCAGTAATATTTGGCTTATAATGCCGTATAAAATGCATTTTAAAAGTGTTTACTATCTATAATACAATCATGTTAACCCATTAAGTGCACTTGTTATGATAATATTAGTGAAATAATAATTTCCATGAAAAAATAATGCCGTTCCAGCGTTAAATTTTCGATCATCAGGATATAAACGAAGTTTCCTTGTAATTTAATTATAAATCATTATAACTATTTCAAAATTATATTTAATCGATCTTGGTGAATAAACCACAATTTTATTTAGATGGCGACGTTTCGATGACTTTTCGTCATCCTCTTCAGGCTATATACCTTTATTTATAAAAACGAATACATTTGATTAATTAACAATAATTATTGACTTAGTTTTTTAGCCTATTGATTTATAACATTTTACTTACTACTTGTCATTGAAATCTGTATTTAACACAACAGTTTGAATCGTATAGTGTCACTGATTTGTCGCACTAATAATGAAAACAAGGATATTTAAAGCAATGAAATTACACATTTATATTGCTTTAAATATCCTTCTTTTCATTATTAGTGCGACAACTCAGTGATACTACGATTCAAAAATGTATATATAAAATCCGTGTAAAAACCTAATTATTTTCTCTTTATTTGGTAAACACATATATATGTATCAACGAAACATCATTCAATACCTTGTAATTTCAGCTTTCTCTACGTATTTTCATTTTTTATTTCTTATGGATTTACAAAAACGATCCAAGATATTTCAAGAGTATTTAAAACAATATTACTTTGCTCAATAATTATCACGTCTCATATCATCTTGTTAAAAAAACTGTTTCATACATATATAAATCCTTTGATTATTACAAGGTTCTATATACATATATATAGGTTTATAGTGAGTAAATCCAGGTAAGCTAAACCATAATTTTATTTCAGATGATGATATATAGATGTATATAGATTTTACGTACAAGCAAATGGAGTTATAAGTTATTGACTGATGCTACTCTCTCTCTCTCCCTCTCTCCCTCTCTCGAGTGGTTAATATCACTTTGAAAACTTTACAGAGTTTCTGAATTATAATCTCATATTAATATATATATACTCTTGTCGTAATCTTTTCAAAACTTTTGTCTCTGTGATTGCGTATTAATTGTATACACGTGAAGTTTATTAATGGTTCATCATATATATATACGGGAAGATAAAAAAGTTTTAAATAAAATATTTTTGAAATAAACGGATGGATAAAGTTTTTTCTTTTCAAAAGTTGTAAGATATCGGAATGAAAAGAATAATACGTTAACAACCAGATGATGTAATATTAATACAATTATATATATTCGATAATTTAATTTAAAAACAATTATATACATTTTTATATTATTTATTGCTATCGATTCCAGAGTTTAATTATATTTTCTGAAAAAAATAGTAATTATATATGAAACTAGTAGTTTAAGAAATAGTGCAATATATCAAGTAATTTATTTCTATGTTTAATTAAACCATTTGTTATTTATTTTATTATTTAATTATGAAAAGTTACGGACATTTATTTACCAAAATATTATATAATAATAGATATGTTACTTTACTAAAAGATTTTTTTAATTTAGGCTTTGATTTTGCCAATTAGATTGGATTAAGTTTACACGAGTCTTTTCTAACATAAAATTATAGAAATATTCGTCTCCGGGAGCAAACCAATAAATTCACATATATTTTTAAATATGGCATAGACTTGAATTATTTTGAAGTTTATTTGAAAAACATTGAATCATCAATTTTAGTAATAAAAATGCGTAATAAACAAAAGTTTAATTTATAACATCTTCCTTTTTTCAAATAAATCATGAATAATCATCTTTTTGTTACCATCAAAAATCGATCCCATTTATGGAATACATAGTAATCAATGTTTATTTCTTTAAATGTATATGCATTACACTTTTAATTGAATTAATTTAACGTTCTATAATTTATATTAATATCACTTTTTATTAACGACCGACGACGACGTTGATATAATTAATAAATTGCCGTGCTACAAATAAAAACAGAGCTATTATAAACGAAGAGAATTTCCTTTACAACCTAAAAATTACTCTGAAAGCCTGATAGGAAAAGCTACATAATAACGATTTTCTCGAAAATAATATGAAATGTTGTAGGTTATAATTTTTTTCAAATATATGATATATCGCGAAACACATTCGATCATGAGTTGCAAAAATTATAAACATACGATTATCTCAAGTACCTGATGTATCCTCTCAGTTCATCCATTACTTTATCCATTATCTTTTACCAACAAATGTTAACCCTTTTGAGTTTTTGTACCTATATGCAGTACGGTACTTCTCAAAGATTCAATGTAACTGATAACGGTCACAATACGTCTCAAAACTTAATTTGATCAATCCTTCCGTAGCCTTTCGTAAGTTTTTATTTTGATTGTTAGTTAATAGATTTTTCTAATAATTACTGTACTGCGGAAACAAACTAAGCAACTCTCAATCAGGATGTGAAACTAAAAAATTGGCATTCTTATTTATTTTTTAATTAACAATGGGTTGACTTTTTTCAAAAAATCTCTCTGTAACGCTCTTCTACTTGCTTTGAATAGTACTTATGATTTTTTCCAAAATTTTTTATCACTAAATTATTGAGATTTTCGTGTAGGCACAAGGATCAATTTCACACCAAATCATTATCAATATTAATTTATTATTTTAACTTTTATTAATTTAAACTTTATTATTTAAAAAAAACGTTCTGTCAGCTTCTTCTACATTACTCAAGTATCACGTATGATTTTTTTCCAATTTTTAGTTCCGTAATTACAGAAAATTTTTGAGCTTTTAAAAGTAGATCCCTGTAATGTGGCTATCACATCATCCTTAAGGGAATGAGATCTCTACACCTTTCAACCCAAATATTATATATTTAAAATGTTGAATTGAAAATCTTAACGAAATTCATATTACAGATGGCTCAAAACACAAGAACGCTGACTTGACGTTTTGATTTTTAAACAAAAAATATAATTTATTAATAATAATTGAAGAAACAATTTTTGGTCGGTATATATTATTAGTTAAAAAATATATAAACATTCATCCCAAATATCCTAATTAAATAATCGATGTAAAAATCTAGAAAACTTTATCTGAATACCCACATATGGCTCAAAAGCACATAAAACTTTTTCGATTTTCGTAGCTATTATTTGATGCATAAATCCTTACCATACCATCGAGAAAAATTAAAAATTAAACTACCTAAATAAAAAAAATGTCATAATTTTTTAAACATAAAAAAAATTAAAAAAAAAATTATTGCTCTCTTTTTTTAATTAATTTTTTCTCATAAACAAAACATTTTGTGACGTGTGATAAACACACGCACTAGTATTGCGTAAAATTATTTTATAAATTGTTAATATATTGTATAATAATAATAAGTCCGTAGTATATTAAGATAGCTTCGAGATAGACACGTGCCGTTAAACGCGAGTTCAACGACCGCGCTATAAATAGATTAGAGTCATTGACCGCCTCCCCACTACTGTGCCTACTCGCCAGTTCATTGACCCCGTCCGGAGTGGGGAGACAGGCGTTATACGCATGCGCGCTCTCGTAGAATCGGGTATATAAGGCGCACCGAAACCACCAATAGTCAGTCTGCAACTGGACGACAGATCGGACTGGCCGTGAGCACACGACCAGCCCGTTTCTCCGACCTAGTGCAGCAACCGGTGGATACGTTCGTGAGCACACGTTCGTAAACACGGTTACCGTATACCGTACCGACCGTTACCGTAACCGCATCCTACCGTAGGCACCTCGTGAGCACACGTGGTGTCTAATCCTGACCGTGTCCTCGTGAGCACACGTGGGTTATCCCGACCGCACCCTTGTGAGCACACGTGCGTTATCCCGACCGTATCCTCGTGAGCACACGTAGATTATCCTGACCGTGTCCTCGTGAGCACAAGTGGATTATCCCGACCGCACCCTCGTGAGCACACGTGGGTTATCCCGACCGTATCCTCGTGAGCACACGTGGATTATCCCGACCGCACCCTCGTGAGCACACGTGGGTTATCCTGACCGTATCTTCGTGAGCACACGTAGATTATCCTGACCGTGTCCTCGTGAGCACACGTGGATTATCCCGACCGCACCCTCGTGAGCACACGTGGTGTCTAATCCTGACCGTATCTTCGTGAGCACACGTAGATTATCCTGACCGTGTCCTCGTGAGCACACGTGGACTATCCCAACCGTCCCTCCGTGAACATACAGACTAGCCCGAACCGTATTACCGTGCGAGCATACACGATACCCGTTAGTCGCGTCCGTTTAGGAAACTAGTTATAAGACATCATTGTAAAGTTCGTAGATCGCGTAATAATTAAGTATTTTGTCTTGTTTTGATTACAGACTAATTAGCTATTTCACCCGACCAAGACCAGGCGGGCTGGCAACATTTACACTATATCTTTGTTTATTTTTTATATATCTGTACATAGTCTTAATAATAATTAGCCTTTATTATAAATAGTGGTACTTTATTTCAAATTCCTTAAAACCTGAATCCTGGAATCTGAGCAAGGTCCGGCAAAGATTCACTCCGTTACATGGCGCCCGAACAGTAGTTGTAAAAGGAATTTGATTTTTTTTTGAATCTACGAAACTTTCGGACCGAATTGTTAAATTACACTTGGACGCCGCGATAACACTGACACTGGTACACTTGTATATCCGACATAATTATAAGTTGTAAAATGGTTTCCGTGTCGTGGATTTATATACTACAACGAGAAGAATTGATTGCTGAATTAACGAAACATAATTTACATACCGAAGGAATTGTTATCGAATTAAGACAACGTCTTATTGGATTCATACGCAAAAATGCCGAACTGTTTGCAAATAAAGAACCAGACCCAGAAGATTATAAGGAAAACCTAGACATCACAAAGGACTTAGAAACCGACCACGCTAGCTTGAGACTAGAGGAATCAGCATTAGGAAATAATAAGGACTTCCCAAATAATCAACCGTCACAACCCCAAATGTTTTCTACACCTAGTTCACCGCATCTACCAATATTACCGTCAAATAGAGAAGTTATGGACCAAATGAGAAAATGGAACTGCCATTTCGAAGGCAAAGATGTATATTCTTTTTTGGAACGAATAGAGGAGTTAAGACAAGTTTATAATTTCTCTGAGGAACAAATACTTCAAGGATTACCAGAACTCTTAAAAGGAAATGCTCTCCAGTGGTATCGAAATTATGCACGAAACTTGCATACCTGGGCAGAAGTCGAAGAGCAAATACGAAATTTTTATTTACCACCATTGGAAAGAAGAAATTTAGGACGACAAGTCACAGCACGAGTTCAGAAACACAACGAAAACATTCGAGATTTTGCTACGGTATTATCAACTCTAATGAGACGCAGAGGAGGATATGATCCAGAAGAACAATTAGATAATTTATATTATAATATGAAACCCGAACTTAGAATTCATATTAGGCGAACTGACATAAATAACATCAATGAATTGATCCAAAGAGTAGAGGAACATGAAGCAACCGTACAGGAAGCAAACCAAGCTCAAAGAATCAGTAGAAACGAAGCGATGACCGTTACGAAACCGAATGCAACTTACAAAAGAAACGAATGTTGTTGGAGATGTAAACAGAGAGGACATAACCGTAACCAGTGCCGCAATCCTCGTAAACTTTTTTGCTCTGTCTGTGGAAAAGATGGAGTCTACACTAGAGACTGTCATGGAACATACCAGGGAAACGAGCGAAGGACCGAGTCAACAAGATCTACGGCTCGGTCCAGGAACGAGACAACCGATATTTCGTCTTCGTAAATGTTGAAGGTCGAAGATTTAAGGCACTGATAGATTCCGGTGCAGTCAGCTCTTTTATTAATGAAGTGACTGCAAAATGGTGCTACTCTCGAGGATGGCAAAAACAAGGAAGAACAAATCGGGCGATACTGGCTGATGGCAGTGAAATACCGTTGGAAGATAATATTTCGGGAACCTGCTCGATAAATGGAAAGAAAATAGAAGGAAATTTTCATATCATGTCTACACTCCGACACCATTTCTTATTAGGAATGGATATCCTGCCAAAATTAGGATTCAAAATGACTCTACAAGGAAAAGAGTTGCATCCAGAGAACAGACAAGCTCCGTCCGAACTGTGCCAATTAGAAACTCAACCGGGTCTATTAGATATCAAAATAGAGGAACGACAAATAATAGATAAAATTATTGAACAAGCCCGTCAAGAGTTCGCGGAAATACAAGGCCCAACACCGTTACTAACCTACGACCTGCAGCTTAGTAATTCAACACCGATAAAACAACGATACCGTGCCCGAAATCCAGCAATGCAGAAAATCATCAATGAAGAAATTGATAAAATGTTAAAAGAAGGTGTTATAGAACCTTCTATAAGTCCGTGGAGATCTCCTATAGTTCTGGCGAAGAAGAAAGATGGAAAATACCGTTTTTGTGTAGATTTTCGTCGACTCAACGAAGTAACCATCAAAGATGCATACCCGTTACCGAAAATAAATGCCACTTTAGATAAACTACGTGGAGCTCGTTATCTTAGTACCATCGACCTGAAAAATGGATACTGGCAAGTACCCTTAACCGACAACAGTAAACCATTAACTGCTTTCACCGTACCAGGACGACATTTCCAATTCAAAGTTTTACCTTTCGGACTTCATTCAGCACCAGCAGCTTTTCAACGAATGATATCAGAAGGAGTAGTAATACCCGATTTAGAACCGCACGTCTTTTGCTACTTGGATGACATAATTATTATATCGGAAACATTTGAAGAACACATTCAACTAGTCCAGGAAGTTTTTCGACGTTTAAAAGCTGCAAAACTAAAACTGAACTGGGAGAAGAGCCATTTTGGTAGGCAACAACTACGTTATCTAGGTCATGTAATTGATTCTGACGGCATACACACCGATCCCGATAAAGTAAAAGCCGTCACTACGTTATCAGCTCCAACTACCTTGAAGGAACTCCGCCGATTTAACGGACTGATCTCATGGTATCGATGTTTTATATCCAACGTGTCCAAAACCACCGCACCGCTTAGCAAATTGTTAAGAAAAAACACCACTTGGCACTGGGGACCTGAGCAACAAGAAGCCTTTGATAAAATCAAAGAACATTTAACAAATGCTCCCATTTTAACATGCCCGGACTTTGAAAAAAACAATGTGTTTACAAACAGATGCTAGTAACGATGGGCTAGGAGCAGTATTAACTCAAGAGATAGATGGACAAGAAAAAGTCATAGCGTATGCCAGCAGAACTTTAAATAAAGCAGAGAAAAACTACTCTGCCACCGAAAAAGAATGCCTAGCAGTAAAATGGGGTATCTGGAAAATGCGAGACTACTTAGAAGGTTATCATTTTGTAGTATTAACCGATCATCAATCTTTGAAATGGTTAGAAAAAATTGATAATCCGTCAGGAAGAATTGCTCGTTGGAGAATGGAATTAGACCAATGGGATATGGAAATCCGTTACCGAAGAGGAGCCGAAAACAATGTAGCCGATGCTTTATCACGACAGCCTATCGAAATATGTTCTGTAGCCAACCGTAAAAACTGCTCGTGGTATAAAACAAAATTTAAAGAAGTAAAAACGCAACCGAAGGAAAATCCGGAATTTTGTATTAAAGAAGGGAAACTATACAAGCACATTCTACATACGTTAGACTTTAATGAGGAAGATCCGAACGAACAATGGAAATTATGCATTCCAAAAATTCCGAAACCGAGTCCTGCAAGAATGTCACGACGAATCAACAGCCGGACACTTAGGTATTGGAAAAACTCTCGTACGCTTATCACGTTATTATTATTGGCCTGGAATTCTACGAGACGGAGCAAAATACGTAAGGAATTGTACTAAATGCCAACAATATAAAGTACAACAACAAACGAAAGCCGGTCTTATGCATCCAACAAATGTTCAACAACCATGGGAAATGGTATCAATAGATCTTGTAGGACCACAACCTCGATCCACTAGCGGAAAAATTTGGTTACTTGTAATGCAAGATCGTTTTACCAAATGGATAGAACTGAGAGCTTTGAATAAAGCCACCGGAAAAGCTATTGCAAAAGCCATTAAAGAGCAAGTAATTCTCCGACACGACTGCCCAAAAACTATAGTCAGCGATAATGGTAAACAATTTATTAGTAAAGAAGTAGAAGATTTATTAAAGAATCACGGAATTACACACCGAAAGACACCGCCATATACACCGCAATGTAATCCCGTGGAAAGAGCAAACCGTGTAATTAAAACTATAATTGCACAATATATAGAGAAAAATCAAACCAAGTGGGATAACCACCTACCCGAAATTGCCTTCGCATATAATACCGCTCACAGTGATTCTACTGGATTTTCCCCTGCATACCTGAATCATTGAAGAGAATTTACCATCCATCAACCAACAAGTAGTGCTACTTGTCATACCGAAACTCGCATTAAGAGGATACACGACTCTATTGAATTAGCTAAAATAAATCTCGCCCAAAGTTTCCAAAAACAACAAAAGCACTACGATCTTCGACGAAGAACATGGACACCAAATATAGGTGATAAGGTATGGATGAAGACTTTTAAGCTGTCTAACAAAGCAGAAAAATTTAATGCAAAGCTAGCACCTAAATTCGATGGACCGTACGTAGTAAAACGAAAAATATCACCAGTTATTTTTGATTTACAAAGAAATGGCCGAATAACTAAACATATTCACGTCAAAGATATCAAGCCGCATTATGAAAACCCCGTAAATACCGTGATAATACCTATAGAAGCCGCAGGGCAGCTGTTACATTAAAATAAAAGACTCTTACGACTCAACCCACACACAGGAACCATTCGTCATGTAGGACCACTTCGAGCGGTAAATTTAATTTTTTTTTCTTCACACTTCCAATGCGTTATTCTTAGATTCTTAATTTTATTTTGTAGTATTATATATTTTTTTTAAGAATAAAAATTCCCGAATTTTTATTCTCCGAAGAAAGAGGGGAATGTGACGTGTGATAAACACACGCACTAGTATTGCGTAAAATTATTTTATAAATTGTTAATATATTGTATAATAATAATAAGTCCATAGTATATTAAGATAGCTTCGCGATAGACACGTGCCGTTAAACGCGAGTTCAACGACCGCGCTATAAATAGATTAGAGTCATTGACCGCCTCCCCACTACTGTGCCTACTCGCCAGTTCATTGACCCCGTCCGGAGTGGGGAGACAGACGTTATACGCATGCGCGCTCTCGTAGAATCGGGTATATAAGGCGCACCGAAACCACCAATAGTCAGTCTGCAACTGGACGACAGATCGGACTGGCCGTGAGCACACGACCAGCCCGTTTCTCCGACCTAGTGCAGCAACCGGTGGATACGTTCGTGAGCACACGTTCGTAAACACGGTTACCGTATACCGTACCGACCAGTTACCGTAACCGCATCCTACCGTAGGCACCCTCGTTGAGCACACGTGTGTGTCCTAATCCTGACGGCCGTGTCCTCGGGTGAGCACACGTTGGGATTATCCCGAACCGCAGACACCTCGTGAGCACACGTGCGTTATCCCGACCGTATCTCGTGAGCACACGTGGATTATCTCGACCGCACCCTCGTGACAGCACGTGGGGTGATCCTGACCGTATCGTTCGTGAGCACACGTAGATTATCCTGACCGTGGTCCTCGTGAGCACCACGTGGAGTATCCTGACCGGTCACTCGTGTAGCACACGTGGGTTATCCTGACCGTATCCCGTGAGCACGTTCCGACCGGGTTATCCTGACCGTATCTTCGTGAGCACACGTAGATTATCCTGACCGTGTCCTCGTGAGCACACGTGGATTATCCCGACCGCACCCTCGTGAGCACACGTGGGTTATCCCGATCGTATCCTCGTGAGCACACGTGGATTATCCCGACCGCACCCTCGTGAGCACACGTGGGTTATCCCGACCGTATCCGCGTGAGCACACGTGGATTATCCCGACCGCACCCTCGTGAGCACACGTGGGTTATCCTGACCGTATCTTCGTGAGCACACGTAGATTATCCTGACCGTGTCCTCGTGAGCACACGTGGATTATCCCGACCGCACCCTCGTGAGCACACGTGGGTTATCCCGACCGTATCCTCGTGAGCACACGTGGATTATCCCGACCGCACCCTCGTGAGCACACGTGGGTTATCCTGACCGTATCTTCGTGAGCACACGTAGATTATCCTGACCGTGTCCTCGTGAGCACACGTGGACTATCCTAACCGTCCCTCCGTGAACATACAGACTAGCCCGAACCGTATTACCGTGCGAGCATACACGATACCCGTTAGTCGCGTCCGATTAGGAAACTAGTTATAAGACATCATTGTAAAGTTCGTAGATCGCGTAATAATTAAGTATTTTGTCTTGTTTTGATTACAGACTAATTAGCTATTTCACCCGACCAAGACCAGGCGGGCTGGCAACATTTACACTATATCTTTGTTAGTTTTTATATATCTGTACATAGTCTTAATAATAATTAGCCTTTATTATAAATAGTGGTACTTTATTTCAAATTCCTTAAAACCTGAATCCTGGAATCTGAGCAAGGTCCGGCAAAGATTCACTCCGTTACAATTTTATTTTATTTCTTCCGTTTGTGAGAGCAAAAGTGTCCTCGGTTGCTATACTTTAACCTCGTATATTATATTTTTTATTGCTACCAAAAAATTTTGATTTTAATGAAAATTTAGGAAATAAATAACGAAAATCCACTAAAATTATTCTTTTCATTTTTATTATCCGAGTCTGATGTATTTATCCACTCGTCATCAATCAACCTATCAAAAAAAAAAAAAAAAAGAGCTGACGAACACCTATACGATAATCAATTTAAAAGTTTTACTATTATTTGAGTTCTACTTATTCGACTCTATAAGTATGTATAACTTTAGAACCTTTCCGTCCTGGCTATTTTGAATGAACGGGATGTCGGACACACTTTCTGGTAGTTGACAACTACCTCGTATATATACACACACCATCTTTTCAAGTGCAATGACTGTAAATGCTTTATATTTGTATATATAATATAACGAACATCCATAGTGTACTTAAATAAAAAAGATTATAATTCAAGTTCAGTCGGCGTGTAAAAAATTTTCTTTCTTTAAAATTTCTACTCATCCATTTATTAATTATAGCAAATAATAATAATAACAATAATTTGTTACGGATTTCAAAGTAAATTTTTTGGTTTGGAAATATCGATAAATAATATATAAACAATATATCGATAATAATAATATTAATCATTTTTTTTAATTGTTTGCATTTAATACAATTAATCAATACACGTGTAATCTATTATAATGTTCAATTACACAATTATATTAATGCGAATATCTTTATTATTATTATGCTGATACATACACGGAATGCTCGCTTTGTACGTACATAAAATACATTCGATTTTGTATAAATTTGAAATATATCTGGAATAAAATAACGTTGAAAGTGAAATGTAATACGATTTTACATTATGTTTAACAAAGGCGAAAAAGAGAAAAATTTTATCGTATATATTTGTATTATGCACATAGCATTGATAAGAATTGACATTTCCTAATATAATGATTAATTGAATTAAAGATAAATACTTCAATTTACGCGAATAATTAAAATAATACGCATCCAAACAAACTTTGGAAATATATAATTAAACACGCGTCTATTTTGTACAAGTATAATACGTATTATAGTCTGTAATATAAATTAATCAAAAATTACATACTGTGCAATACAATATATATTGTAAAAAAAATAGAAAAAAAAACTTGAATAGACATTATTCAAACATATCACTTTACATTGGCTTTAAAGGGACAAGCTTGGGTTAAAATTGATAAAGAGATATTCAATATTAACAATTAATTATTTTTTTTATAACAGTTCAAAACATGTTTTAATATTTTAAACAAATTGTATTATTATTAACTTTTTTTTAAGGTTTTTTCGATCAATTGATACGTAACATAAACTATTATAATTAATTATGAGGCTTCGTACTCTGAATTTTTACCATAATGGACTTACCGCAGGATATCTCTGGATCCACTTCGATCGAATAGGCTGAAATTTTAACAGTAACTTTTAAATATGATTTTATTCCACACTGTGTTAACAAAAAATACGAGATTACCACATACGTGCTTTCGGAAATATTTTAAACATTACATATTTCTAATCTCCAAGTTTCAAGATATCGATAAAATATAAATTTAGAAACATCTCTATTTTAGTATCACAATGCTTTCTCTACTTGAAACTACCAAATAGTTTAAAAAATACATTTAGTATATAGCTCTAGGTATACGGAGAAAAATGCTTGATATCCTTTAGTAAGGGTGGAACAATAATTGTCAGAATAAATATACATTAATTTTTCTTATTCCGACAGTTCGTCTCGCTCTTACTAAGGAATAATACCAATTTTCAATGAAATATTATGCACATCCGTTTTCTTAAAATCCCGATTTTCTTGAACTCTATAAACGTGTTTAAACTCAAAAATTTTACCATTACCAATTCGGCGATGTATATGCGAGCAAAACTCGTAATCGAAAATAAAATAATAAAACCGACTTCGAAAGTATATCATATATAAATAACAAATAATAATAAAAAAATGATCAAGTCACACTTATATATATATATATAAAAACACCTTGCACAATCGATTTTTAATCACATATATTACATTAAATCCACATCGGCCAGAGTAAATGAATTAATTAACGAAATATTCGCACGTGGATCTACAGAAAATGCATTTATATTTCACAGAAGGAGAAAAGAAGAAAGAGACGCGCAAGATGATGGACAAGGATAATTTCGAGGAGGGTGGATCGAGACGTCGCATGGGGACGAGACGAAAGCAACAGCAGCAGCAGCAGCAGCAACAACGGAAGGGATCCGCAAAAGTAGTCACGAGAATCGCAACATCGAGGGAACGTACTCTCAGGAGACTCGAAAGCAACGAACGCGAGAGGATGCGTATGCACGATCTTAATGATGCCTTCCAGGTAGCTTATACTATTTCGGGTGAGATTGATTGACTGCTTCTTTTTTTTTAGTCTTCCCTTATGTATTGCAAATTCAATTTCGTTTATTTTATTGAATTATATACTCGTTCCGACGTTGTTGTTGTTATTATTTATATAATGTAATTGATATATATATATGAGGAAATCCATAAAAAATATTCCAAGTCGCGTTTCCTATAAAATTGAAAAAATCTTTTTTTTTAGGCACACCTTCCGGACCTCACTTTTCTTCATCTATAGTACATATAATATGTGAAACAACAATTTGAACATGAACAATTTTTTTTTAAGTTTCAAGTTTAAAATAAAAAATCGTAAATTGCTATTTTTTTAAGAAGCTTATATATGTATACGACAATTCCATTGAAACAAGTAATCTTTAAACTACTCATTTTCTATTCAAATAGTTTTTAATGTAATAATATAGTAATTTCATTCTTTGTCATCAGAATCCAATAAAATCTTCAAATTAATTATCTAACCATAATAAAGACATAACGTACATGAATAATTAATAATTTTAAAGTAGGATGATTGGATTATTGTGATCAATGATCAATGGTATTTTGCAGTAATTGTTAAAATTAAAGATAATTAATAAACAAATATTTTGTACTGCCATAAATTTTATATGGTTTTTGATATAATTTAATTTATTAATTTTATAGTATTTTTATCTAAACAATACTATAATAAAAAAAAATAGAGTTTTCCCTTATTTTTATAAATACTCGTTTATCAGAACCTAGTGCATTATTTTTAATGCAATACATTTTGATATGAGTTTATATAATAATAAGAGTTTATTAAGTGTAGAGTTAGGTTTAGAAAATATAAAACCAAATTTTCTTTAATTTTTTGCATCTTAATGCTAAAAATTTTTTATTATTTTTATAGAAAAAAATATAAACTTTTCTCGAAAATTTTAACAAGACAGAATCATTTTAACCAAAATTATGCACAACAAATGTATTGAAAATTATAGTGTTAGCTATAAAATGTCCTTGCGGTATATCAATTTTTTAAATTATTTTAAATACTATATGATTATTCTTTCAATTAACTGTTTAATCTTTATTACACAGGTTTATCTTTTTGTTTGTTAATTATTTCATAAAAATCTCTGTCACGCTATTCTATTAGTTTTGAATAGTATATGTGCAGATTTTACTTATAACTAGATTTTAAATTTTTTGGGATTTTTTAGATAGGTCCAAAAATTGGAATCTAATTATTTTTTAATTAATAATGGGTTGACTTTTTCTAAATAATCTTGCTGCAACGCTCTTCTACATGCTTTGATTAATAAGGTAAGAGACCCAGTAATTGGACACTTACTTTACCGAAATGATGTAGTAGTTGGACACCAAAATTTAGTATAGATGTATATTTTGTCATCCACGCAAATTTTATTTCAAACTAAGGTTTCTCGATCTTGGTGAATAAACCATACATTTAATTAGATGGTGACGTTTCGATGACTTTTCGTCATCCTCTTCAGGCTATACTACTTGTCATTGCAATTGAAATACAGATTTCAATGACAAGTAGTATAGCCTGAAGAGGATGAAAAAAAGTCATCGAAACGTCGCCATCCAATTAAATGTATGGTTTATTCACCAAGATCGAGAAACCTTAGTTTGAAACCAAAATTTACTATTTATTTTAAGAAAATTGTTTCTGTACAATAAATTTTCTTTTCCTTTCTTATTTTTTTTCCGTCTTATTAAGTTTTTATTAATTTTATACTACAATCAATTAAATTTTATATTTTTTTTGACTTAGCTTGTCTTAGTCTTTTTTCAAACACTCATCCTGTGAGGTTTCTAAAGTGGCTGGTATTAATACAGTCCGCCTTACTTGAGTTGTGAGGAATGTTTCTTTGGCTGGTGAAGATCAATAAATTCATTTATCATATAACTTATAGTGTAAACAAGCAATAAATTCACGAATTTTTCTAATAGTTGGAAAATTCAAATTTTAAAAAAATTGTTTCTAGCCGAAAATAAACTACGCAAAACAAAAAGTTACTTAATTAAATCAGTATTCATAGTCAAATTTTTTTCCTACATATTTTTATATAATAGATATTAATGATTCTGTCCAACAACTAGGACATGTCCAATTACTGGGTCTTTTACCTTACGTGTGATTTTTTTCAAAATTTTTTAATGCTAAATGATCGAGATTTTCGTGTAGACACAATAATCATTTTTTCAGCTAATCATTACCGACGAAAAGTCGCTATTTATTTTTAATTAATTTAATATTAACTATTTTCAAAAAGACCTCTGTGTCAGATTCTTTTATATTACTCAAGTGTCACGTACCTATGAATTTTTCGAGATTTTTAGTACGATAATGACAGAAAATTTTTGGGCTTTTAAAATTAGATCCCTGTAATTTGACTATCATCTCCTTTATACTGTTATTAAGATTTTAAAGTTTTATAAAGATTTGTTCTCAAAATAGGACTTTTTAATTGGGTCTGTAGAGTCACCATTAGTGGATAAAATGTTGAGTAACTTGATTAAGTATGATATCATTAAAAATGCAGAAATTTTAAACCTCAAAGCTTTAAAAAATCGCCAAATTTTTGCGAGTGAATAGATTTCTTTTTCTTAAGATGGGTACATTAATATCTTATCGTAATCAATATTTCCTATACATATTCATCGATTTCCCTCATGCATTAAGAGGAAAATAAATTTAACAGCAAAATTGGATTTTTTTTGCATTTAAAATAGCATTGATAAATTCATCAAAATTCGTTTATAAAATATCATTATTTCTCAAAAGAAATCTTATATATACACATATGAAGCGTAATAATCTAAAGCGTATAAATAAAGGTTAAATATTATTAAGAATATTTTAAAGAAATATTTGTTAATAAATACTTTTCATTTTTAATTCTAGTAAATTTTACTATTAAATTAAAAGAGAAAAGTGTCTGATTCATAATTTTTTTTTAGAATTATCTAAAACAAAACGTCACAGGAATAAATTAGGTCGCCATTAAGAATCAATCGATGGTCTTTGTAAGAGATAATTAATACGGATCGGTTAAAAGCCACTGAAATATTTGGAACCGCCAGAAATCTTTTTCTTTCACAGCACGTTTCACTAAATTGTTACGCTACAATTTTTTCGAAAGAAAATTTTTTGTTAAATTTTACTTTAATAAAAACGCATTCTCAAAAAAATATATCTATTTTTTAGAATTCTTTACATATATTTTATATATCGTTTAGTTCTACGTGTTAGGATCGCAAACGCATTATAAAAAATTGTTTATTTAAATATTATTATTATATAAAAGAAACACGAAAATTTATCGATTAAAAATGTAAGTTACATACAATTTGTATTAGTAAAAAAGATAAAAAAAAAGTAATTTTTCATCCTTTACCCATTTAAATACAAAAGAAAAACATTTTTTATATATTCTACTTTTTTCTCTTTATGTATCGATGCGCCACCGAATCATTTTGAGTGAAATATATATCGAATAAAGGGAAAAAAAATTTGAGCGAGTTTTCATTTTAAACGAGGAATACTTTCGGTAAAGTAAATGTATATGCCCTACTGTTTCTTTTTCTACTTTTTTTTTCTCAACAGACATATTTTCTTTGCTATATTTTGTATCTCCTTTTTACAAGAGAGCGCTACACATTTGACTTCACAAAAGTTTAAACCGCAGAGAAGAAAAATTAATTTAATACTATACTATAAATATTATTGTAGTATGTTTTTACATAAATTTACCGTATATATGTACGTATACTTGATATAAAATATTGCTGCACTTCATTTTGATAAACAACATGAGAGTATCGCGTATACACGTAGAAAAATATTGATCAATTATATGTTGATAATTTAATAAAATTGTACAAAAATGTAAATGAAAAAAAAACAACGATCTATATACCTTTAAAAACTTAAAAAAGATGAAAATCTAAAAAAAAATAATGTTGAAAGCAAAAAGAATATCATTATAACGATAGTTATGAAATAATTAATTTTAAGGGGATGTGGAACTCAGAAAAAATAGTCATTTTTTACATTTTTTTTATAAACAAATGAATAAACATATTTTTTTAAAACCGTAAAGTTAGGCCTTTAGGAATATTTTAAATAATATACCCAAATTTTATGCCGTTTTTCACTAAAAATTACCGACCATAAAATGTTTATTCAATCATTATTAACGGGGTGCCATAGTCAATATTTATCCTCCCTACCTTATCGGCATACATGATTATTAGTAATAAATTTGTAAATAAAATAGTATGTGAAAAATTAAGAGAAGAGGCGCCTTCGTTTATTAATAATCTAACTCTGTGCTGAATTTCAGATTAAAATTATATTGCGTTTTTGAGAAAAGTCTTACCAAAAATGTGAACCTAACCTCAACGAGGTGAAAAGATTTGATATTTTTGGTAAGACTTTTCTCAAAAACGCAATAATATTTTAATCTAAAAATCAGCACACAGTTAGATTGTCAATAAACGAAGACGCCTTTTCTCTTATTTTTTCACATACTGTTCTAATTTTTTGTTAATTAATCATCAAAAATTGAGTATGGAACCCCCTTAACAAAAATTATTAATAATCAACCCAAATCTAAAAGACAATTTAAATAATAGTGTGCAATGTAAAAATGTAGTCAGATTTATACACATAATAAACTATAGACAATTTAGTTAATGTATTAATGTAATTAATGTTATATACATTTAATAAATCTAAGGAATTGTAAAATCATGAATTCGCAAATACCTAAAATGGGGGGGGGGGGTGACAATAAATAAATAAATGAAAAAAATTATTTTTACTTGAAAAATCAAAAGCAAGCCCTTTCTTATGTTTTAAACTATTAGCATGAATTTCCTTAAGATTTTTAATTAAATATTTTAGGTATATAATATTTGGGTTGAAAAGTGCAGGTTTCCCTGTAGGATCGATAATAGGATCGACATCCCGTCAAATATGAGTTAATATTTAATCACTTCGCGTCTGTAACGATTAGATACAAAAATTTATCCATAAACTTCACTATATATATATATATATCATGATATTTAAAGCAAATGTTGAGCAAATTAAAAAATAAATAGCAATTCCAATTTTTTTAGTTCAACCTACCTTACGATAAACGATACGTAAATAAAAACTGATATAAATTAAACATTGCGATTAGAAGATACCCATTTCTTTCCAAAATTGGTCGAAAAAATCAAATTTTTTTTATTCCGGATTTATTTTTAAAAAGTTATTATAAATGTGTTGGAAAAATTCGTAGCTTCAAAATTCAATTTACAATCTTCTTAATCTAATTCAAAAAATGTTAAAGATATTTTAAAATTATAATATATTAATATTTGTATTTTACACAGTTATTGACACTCGTATACATATACACGGAGAGAAATATTTAGTAAATATTACAAAGCAGTTTGGTAAAAATTCCTAAACTCCCAAGTAATGTGGTCACAGACCGAAAAAACCGAAAAAATTACCAAACTGCTAAGTAAAATTTACAGTAAATTTTACTCTAAATGTAGTAAAATTTGTGGAGTTAACGTACTAAATTTTACAATTAAGCTTGTAAATTTTATTAACTCTGATTTTTTCCTATACTGTTTACGAAATTCTATAAACAACAGTACAGCACGAGATACCGAAAAGAAGCGATAAAGTTGCGATCTTTAGGTTAAAATTTTTATTGGAATCGCGTCGTTCGTTTGTTTACTTTAAAAAGAGAATTCGATGAAACACACCCGAGTAGAAATGAATTCCAGGCAAAAAGAAGGCCCTGTTCAGGTACCTGACGAATATTAAAAGGCCCTGAACAGGTGCCTGTAAAGGGCCTTTAAAAAATGTAATGGGGTGGAGGTCAGGGCCTGTTTTATGTAATACTATTTTGTGGGTATGTTCAGGTGATATTAAGGCACTGAATTAGTAGTAAAAACTAAATCTGAATGTATTTGTTATTTTACAATTGTTTTTAATTGTTAACCTTTAGAGGACGGGAATTTTCTGGTTCAAAAAAGCTTTTTTTTCAATAAAATTAATGTCTAAAAACATCGAATCACTTTTAACCTTTACAGGACGGGGATTTGGGTTTACTGTTTTCTCTCACTTTTCTATAGAAATCGAGTTTATGTGATGTCTCACATCTCAAAACTAACACATGTAAAGGGTCGATCATGGGCATGGCCCGTATAGGTTAATAGGTTAAAAAAACGTTATCTTACATGTGTAACAGCTTTGTAATCTTAAAAACCACAAAATATACTAATATAAAGTTATAAATATAAGGTTAATTAGGCGTGCGTACATGCGTGTATGTGTGTGTGCGTGTGTGTGCGTATAGGTTTTGTAAATAAAATAAAATGCATTTTAATACATAAATATTTATTAAACATAAATATTATATATAATATAATTAAAATATATGGTTTAATATAATTTCCAAATAATTACAACAATCTTAATATAATATAATATTAATAACTTTGCACTTTTTTTATACAATACAAAATTAAATCTTTTCACATATTTAAAGCAATATAATACTGCATAAACTTTTATATTATTAAAGTGTTTTTTTAAACTTTCACTATTTATATATTGTATTTTCCTTTTCAATCGGTACCTTCGAACTCTTAGTAAATTAAGCTTCTGAGTACTTATAATCAATTTTTTTACTCATTTTATATATATAAAAAATTCTTGATAAAATTCTAACCTGAAAATTTATATACAATACTATATAATTTGTAGATACTATTACTAACCTCACATTCGAACTAACAAAATTGACTTTTACTATAACGTCACATCCGAACTAACAAAATTAGGCCCTGACTTAAATTCCATTACATTCGTATCCCGGCCCTTAACAGGCGGCCTTTTCAGGCCCTGTTTTCTAGTTCAGGCGGCCTGGCTAGAATTTCTACTCGGGCATGCAAGTGACGCGGTGGCGCAATGGTAAGGACTTGGATTCTCAACCCAAACTTCGCAGGTTCGATCCCGATGACATCCAGAATTTTTTTCACTAATTAAATTTCATTTAAATATTTAAAATATCCATAACACTCGAATAATATACATACCTAAACTCAAAAATAAATAATATGGGAGGAATAAAATTTTTTTTCTGATGTTAAAAAAAAAATTAAAATTACAATTTAGTCTAGTAAAAATTACGAGATTCGCAGTTTGTTACCACATTACTTGAGAGTTTAGGAATTTTTACCAAACTGCTTTGTAATATTTACTAATTATTTCTCTCCGTGTACATATGCATACATATACATATTAGTGTGTGTATGTGTCTGTGATAAAATTTTGAATAATTTGGAAATAATTATAGAGATTATGTTTACAACAGTTTTTCTTATTATTTAATATTTTAATTTTATTAAATATCCTTTCGTAAGTTTGCGCAACAGGTTTTAATAAATCAATTTAAAATTTTGTACACTATTTCTTTATATATTTATAACAAATTTAAAACGAGACTTCGTATTTCATATTGGATAAAACATTGATACATCTTCATTAATATACACAAAAATATTAATTATACTTATTTTAATGAATTTATAAGTTGAATCAAAACAAATAAAATAATATTTAGTAAGTATACTGATCATAATACTCTAATTTTCTTTATTTTTTTCTATTAATAAATTATCAGTTGAGGCTGATACAAATTCATTGAAATTCTATGCGCGGCACTCAAATAGAAATTATTGTCCATTTCTACAGATTCTGCCTTTCGTTGGAAGAGAAGAAACGAAATATTATATATGTATGTTTTTCTGTTTAAACTATAAAAAAAAATAAAATTAATTTAATTTCGGTCCCTTAAAAAGAACTATTGTATATTTATATTTAAATTAAAAAAAATTTAAGTTGCATAACTAAATGTGTTATCGATAAGTAAGATGTGTTATAAAAATAAATGATTGTTACAGTCGCTTCGCGAGGTTATTCCACACGTATCGAGGGAACGTCGATTATCCAAAATTGAAACGCTCACCCTGGCTAAGAACTACATCGTGGCTTTGACCGACGTAATATGTACGATGAGGCAGGAAGAAGCCTCGGGTCAACAACAACTTGAAACGAGTCGCAACGATGAAGAAAATGTTAGGGATGTTGGTCAACAGGGAACGGATTCTCTTTACGTCCATGGTATATTTAATTGCGTTTCTTCTTTTTTTTTATTATAACTATTTTTCTTCTTTTCCTTCTATATAATGTCTTTTTAAATCTACAATTATTTAATTTTCTGAGCACTCATACAATTTTTATTTATTTTCGTGGATTATGGATTTAACATTTTTTAAATTAAAAATGATACCTATACACTTGTATTTTTTTTTTAATTAAAAATTTTTATAGGGTACCTATTAGAAAGATGTATACAGTACACATTAGTATATTGAAACGATTATTTATAATTTTTATTTATTGTGAAAGTTTCTTTTTAAAGTAACCATGGCGTATACACATTTAATAGCATTTATTTTTCAATTAAGAATTTTTTTTTAAAGGGTATTAAAAATTTAAAGATATTTTACATTTAAATAAACACCAATTTTTATTGTATCATTGCAAATTTTTTTTTTCAATTTCAAAAGAAGATATATTCAAGTATGTACATTCCTAATGCAAAGAACTCGCCAAAGAAATTAATTCGTACATTTTTAAAAATAAAAAAGTACGCTTGTTTCGTAGGTCCGTCCAACGGTTTTAATTTGATTGAACCATGAATAGTAAATGTCGACGAAATACCTACGCAAAAGTATATCGAAAGTATATACATTTTCATTAGAGAACCTTTTAAAAAATAATTTCTTTTTAATTTTTATGTGATTTTGTTTTAGAACGCTTGATTTCAAAACTACATGTATACCTATTACAAAGTGTCCTGTAAAAAATTTAAAAATTCTTCGAGATTGCGTGAATATCTATTATGCAAAGGCATTTTTGAAAATTACTAATTAAAAATGAAAGACCTTTTTATAACACGCTTATTAATTAATATTATTATTAAATAATAACAAATCTACATAAAATAAGGAAATTTTTATTTCTTCGTACCCCCACAATGTAGGATTTTTAAAATATTTTTAAAAACTTTATTGTAATTTTAATGTTTAAAATAAGTGTTTTAAAAAGCTTTTTTTTCCTACACGAAGAAACACGTTGTATTTATAAATTATTATATATTGTTGTATAGTAACGTGAAGATATTGTATACACTCGTATTATCATAATTTTTCTTCTAAATTTGTACAGCAAATTTTTAACTCGATTACAATAAAAATTGCTGTTAAAAATAATAAAAATTACGTTAATCCGAAAATATATATATATATATATAAACACAATATTTTCTCAGTGTACTATTTTATATATCTTCTAAACTTCATCATCCATTCTCTTCTACAAAATCTCTTTTCTTTTACGCCATAATTATACATTCGATACATTTTTTATTAACATTTTAATCGACAATTTTCACAAGGAGGGGGATAATAACACGATATTCGAATTAAAAAAAACTTATTATTTCAATAAAAAAAAATAATCTCCGTATACGTATTCTCGAACAAAGAAAAAGCAATAGATAAAACTTTGCAACGCGAAATAAATAAAAAAAAAGTATGTATACACTCAAGTTTGAAAGATAAAACACACAATATATTATACACCTTGTTAAAGTGTGTCTATATATATATATATATATAAATGTATACGTTCACGCGAAAGACGAGTCGTATAAATTTAAAGTTGAAAACTTTATACAGATGCACAGATGTACTTTAAAGATTACAAATCGTATGTGAATACCACGGATATTCCGGTGGAATAACTCGACTGTAAATTAATACGACGAGGACTTGGAAATTTTTACAATTTACATATAAATTTGTTAAATTCTGTACTCCGGTAGTTACATATATTGTGATGTATATATACACGCTTCAGGCATTTTATCTATTTGCTATTATGGAATTCTTTTCCCTCCTTGCGTGTATATATACGTATACCAAGAAAATTCCAAGGTGCGGTAAACCGACTTTTTATTCCCTGTATACATTTTAATTGAGTACACACGATATCTTAATTTTTTTTTGTAAACATATATTTTTGTAAATATACACATTTTTTTGTGTATATATTAGTCAAAGAATTTTTTTCTATTTAAATGTAAAAGGGTCTTAGTATACACCTTCCAAAAATATAATTTTTTTTTTCATAAATCTTTAAAAAAATAATGATCAAGTATATGGAAATACGAATTCCGATATGGATAAACTGATTTTTTTAACGATGGAATAACCCAATAATTATTACATATTGATTTATTGAGTTATTGGATAATTTGGGTAATAAAGAAAATGAGTTATTCCAACGAAATTTGCATTTTTTATTTATTATAAATTTTAATGGAGAAACTCCTCCAATTACCCAATAATTATTAGTTATTGTGTTATTGAATCATTACAAACACGAGTTTTTCCGTCGAAATTTGTATTTTTATTTATAAATTTTGATGAAGACTTATTGGATGAGTTTCTTCAACCAAATTTATAATAAAAAAAAGAAATTTTGTTGGAATAACTAATTTTTTATTACTGTAAATAACTAATAATTATTTTTATATTTTTATATCCACGTCAAGTGGTCCGACCAAAATTTTAAATGCACCAATTTTAGGTACACACTGGAAATAACAGACCGTTCACAAGGTATTGCTTCGAGCTTTTTTTTAGAGCTTTTGATGAAAAAGTCAATTTTGGCGAAATTACAATTTTTTCAAGTTGAATATTGACATATACTGTATGAGACATTGACCTTGAGATTAGAAATTCTAACCCAGAAGGATAAATTCTAGACATAATTAACAACCAGTGTTACTTGTAATGTTCTATAGTAAAAGTTGATAGATTTTAAGTTAAACAGCGTTAAATAGCTGGTGTTGAAAAAAAACTTGAAAAAGCAGTATTTAAAATCTTTTTTTGTTTTCTGAAAAACATTTCCAGAGTGCACCTAAAATTTGGTCCATTTTAAAATTATGTTAATAATAAATAAAAATAATATACAATAAAAAATGATTTTCTGCATCGAAATTTGTATTTTTATTCAAATATATATCTTTTTTATTTTTTTAACGATTCATGAAAAAATGTAATTATTTTTGGGAGTCGGGTATAACATATACCCCCCTCCACCTCCAAAAAAAAAGAAAATTCTTACTTGTTTAGAAGAAAAAAAACAGACTTTGCCTATATTTTAGAAAAAAGAAATAATTTATAAAAGTATACATACTCGTTTCTGACAATTGAAGAAAAATTATCCTGTATAGATATTTTAATTAGGTACACACTGGTTTTCATTATTAACAATTTTAATCTCTGAACAGATTTGTAATTATACGTATTTCAGATTTCTTACAAACATCTATTTAGAAGTAGTTTTTTTTTATTATTCAGGGAAAAAGTTTGCTAACGCTTCCATACTGAATTTCTGACAATCGAAGAAAAAAAAATGATTGACTGATGCGTCGACTATACAAATAATTGTTAATTAAAAATTATTAATTACACAATATCGTATAATTATGTAAATAATCTTTAATAAATAATATATATTACAAGTAATTAAATAACTATAAAACGTATAGTCAGTCGTTAACCAAAATTATTTATTCACTATTAAATTAATCAAAATAAAATAATAATAATTTACCATTTCAGATGTCAATAAGTCGACTTGTTCGAGATCGTCAAGTCCAACGAGATCATACTGCATGATACGAAACGAAATCGGCTCTTATTGGGACAGCGATACAACGTCGAGTTTTGGTACGGGATTGTGAACGGACTCCTTTGAATTAGCGCTATGAAAGTATTTTTGATAAAGATAACAGATACATCTATATAGTTTTCTCGAAATCATATTTTTCGATCTTACGTATGATTGAACGATATATACCGTATATATACATTATATATACATAAACACGCATCCAACACCAAAGAAAATCTCTATATATGTATAATTATTGTTAGGCGACGATGCGAGTGATATAACAAATTCTATGGACTGATCGCGTTCTTCCTTATTTTTTTATTTCTATGTTTTTTTTTATTATTATTAATATTTTTTTCAGTTTTATGAAAATTAATCTTGATTTTTATTAAAATCGACGTTTCTCTTCTTTTTCCCATGCAATGTGTGAGAAAGAGAAAATCTTTATTTTGCAAAGATTTCAATTATGTTTGCTGTACCTTTTTTTTATGCACTCTTCGTTTAACTAGTGTGTGACTCGAGGATTTTAAATCTCTATGATGAGCTTCGATTTCCTTAGACTAATGTGATGCTACATTAATATTAATTGAAGAGTATCTATCAACGCATTATTTCCCTTTGGGAAAATAAGTTTATGGCCAAAACTTTTAACCAAGTTTAGATGCTTGGAAGAATGTATTATATATAAGTCTTAGGTTGTAAGTCAAACAAAAAAGAAAAAGAGAGAGAAACTATAAATATACAATATATATATTTACGGTGTGCAAAAATTAAAAGTCTATCTATACAAATATATATATATATATATATACAAACTATGTATGTATATATTAAAAAAAAAAGATAAATTATATTTACAAAATAATTGTGAGATTTATAACTGCGTTGACAGTTGGATTGCACAAAGAAAACAATAAATAAATTAATTTAAAAGCCGCTACTCAATTTTGTACGGCTTGAGATAATAAATAAATTATAGAAAACTATATATAAATATATGTAACTTGATTACATTGTACCAAACGAAATTGGTTTTGTGTCTAACGATTCTAAGTCTACCAAAATCACTGTGTGACTTGTTGAAAATTTAGGTATGCATATTAGCCTAATTGGTTGCCCCTCGGAATCATTGTGTCTGTCAATACCTAAATAAATATAAATATATACAGATGTATACAAATGCTTTTATCAAATATTGATTATTATTAAATCAAAGTTATTCTATCGGTGAAGAATCACAATTGATGTTTTTTTTCTTTTCACTTACCCTGCAACAGTTTAGTTTCATACTCATCCATGTTTCCTGCAAAATATATATTTGGAAATTCATTCATGACTAAAGGATCTAGTTGATCAAATGGATATTCGGCCAATGTATCCGGAGCAGTTGGAGCAAAGTGTTGCCATTCCAAAGTTTTTTCCAGCCACTTTATAGCAGAATTCTCGAGATTCGTAACTTTCATTATGTCTGCTATTGGCTGACCGCTAGATCCAGCAATTACACGAGAACCAATTTTACCAATCCATGGGTTTGTAACCCCATATAAATTTCCAACTCTAAAATGTATAATATTAATATAATTTGTGTTATTTTATTTATTTATTATTTTATTAATAAAATAATAATTAAGCACATTGGTAAGTACACTAATTCGTAATAGCAAAAAATAAAAACGCTACATAAAACAAAATAAATGTAATAACTCTTAATTATATTTTTCACATATAAAAATAAAATACGTTTTAAACAGTAGGCAGTTATTATAGAAACTTACTTTAAAGTTTCAGGTAAAATATGAGGATGAAAAGCAAGTTGTGGTATCGAATGAGAAGATGGATCAAACTCTCCAGGCAATAAAATTACTTTACACGATTTTGTAATTTTACTCGTAAGACAATCTAGCTTGTGTACTGCTTTATGCCTTTCCATGGCATACATAGATTCTTTTTTCTTATTTTCAAAATATCCTTTACGCGTAAATGACTCAGGAGATGCTTTAATACTATTTCCTGTGTTAAATGAAAATGTTCTTATTTAGTAAATGATTGGTGGGTTTGATCCAAATTGTACAGATGTATCATTTACCGGCAATAATTAAGTACACTATTTTAGCTGCTTCTTCTTGAATACATTCATTTCCTAGTAATCCAGTTATCCAATCCGCAAAGAGATCTAATGCTAAACTATCCGGATGATTTACCAAATCTAATCCGGACAAAAATAATAAGTATTTACCATGATCTTTAGCGCAACTGCTTGGTGTTTGAGTTAAAGGTATTAAGTACGGTCCAGGAAAACAAAAATCTTCTACCTACAAAAATCATTGATGTGATAATTATGAAATTACAGGATGCTTTTATACATAATCAAATTAAATTAAAATCATTAATTAAAAATAACTACCCAAAATGATCCATCGATCAACCCATGGCCGAATACAGCACAAATTAATCCAGTTACCAATAATTCAGAATTCAAATTACCAACAAGTTTAACACGTGCAACATTGTCTTCCAAAAATAATGTATCCTTAGGTGAGCAATAATTTAATCTTGTTGGCTGTGGTAAAGCTTGAATTTCTTCAGAAATTTCTTTCAATATAGACGGTTTCAATTCTTGATGTTTATACAAAGTACCAATTATAACGCAAGGAACATCAATGTATTCATCTTTGGATAAATCGACAATGCTGTAAAACGTTTTCTTTGCCTAAAAAATTAATTTTTCTCATTAACGATTCATTAAAATTATATAAAAAACCAATAATAATATAAATAAAATTACTCCATTTGATTTTCGCTCGTTTTATAAACTTTTGATTTCAACGAGGCCAATCGAGCTTTGTAAATACCGCAAAATTGCCTAGTGAAACTTCTATTTCCAATCTGAAATTTTCCAAAATCTTCGAATTCGGCGTTTGCACGGTGAAATTTAGCCATGACAAAGAGCGACGACGACGACAAACGCACTCGAGAAAGCCGGTCATCATCGTAAAGAAAAATTAATTGTCTTTACTACCCATTGAAACGCAAACCGGCTTTTCTTTTTCATGATTCTCAACTTTTGTTTTCCCATTCAACATTAACTCAATGAAATTCGTCTTGTTTACCTTCGAGAAATTTACAACTCAAGTTTTAACAAAACAGCTGATTTTTCGTCGAGACTCGTACGGCAAGGTTGTCAGATTTTAAAATATTCTTACGAAATACGCAATTACAGAGAACCATTAATGAATTCTAATAAGCAAGCACTACACGCGCTGCAGTAAAAATTTTTTTTAACATTACGAACGTTACGTTTATCGAAGAAATTGAAATTTGTTATACCGTTTATTAGTTAAATAAGAGATATATACTGGCAACACCGCTAAAAAAATATTACGGGTATCTACGGGTATATTGTAAGGCAAGGTGTATATATATATATATACATACATACATACATATACAACGCAGGTTCTCAATATGCGGTGTTTTATTAAATTTTACTGTCAGTGATATATATTTCGCAATTTGTATTTCGTACAATTGGGTTAAAATAAAGAAAAATGAATGAAAGTAGTGGTGAGGAGGCCAACGGTTTTCTGAGGTACGTACTTATCCTCGTTGAATAAGTGGAAATGTGATAAATATTATAATTAACCTTACTCTGTGTTTACAGAATGTTGATATATATTATGACACTAAAATGTTTTTCGTTACTGTACATTTATTTTAGTTATTACAACGTGTAAATGAATATTTCATTTATTATTTACGAAATGTGATTACAGTGATAGTGTTATACGCGTGAATTTATTTTATCTACTCTTTTACTTTGGTGTAAGATATGTAATTATCATTTGTTGAATACTTTGTTGCACAAGGAGAGAACTTCATTTGTTATAAAAATTATGATTGTCTGTTGATCGATTATATAATCTTTTTTTTTAGTAAAATATCATTTTGTAATATTGTACATTGTATTAACGATGGCAACACTTTACAATTTAATTCGCAGTGCTACCCAACTTTTAAAAGTCAGAGGAATCCGAACCAATGCTTGGGATGATTGTCAACAATCGGAAATTGCATTGCCTAAAACTGGCAAAAAGTACTTTGAACCAACTGGATCGTGGCTGCAGGATATGCAGCTTGAAAATGGAATTAAAAATCGCAAGAAATTATTAGAAATAGAAAGAGTTGAACGAGCAGCACAATTGGCGGTAGCTGAATGGTTGCCTGGTATCCAGAAAGCCAGAGTCACTAAAAAATCTGGTCAAAATTGGGAATATTTTGGTCACGAAGAGAAATTACAGTTATACTTACTACCGGAAGAAGCATTAATTTTATTGGAAATGGTAATGAAATTTGTTGCTGATCAAGTTATATTGTTGCATTTATATTAAAAGAGTATTTATGTGATTTATTATTATTATTTATTACAATTTTAAACTTTAATTTCTTATGTTGTTTTTGCAATTCATATTATCTTTTGTTATTTTATTTTATACCAATATATGCAATATTCTTATTTTTGTAAAGGATATTTTATTCATTGATTTTTATAATAAATAAATAAATAAATAAATAAATAATATACAATTTTCTACTTAGAATTGTTTGGAACTTTTATGGAATGGAATGCCACTTTCCGTACAACAAGCTTATGAAGTTATAATCAATAGTAGTAAATCCAAATGTACTCTTGATGAATATAGAGTATATTCTCAGTTAATTAAATGTGGGTACAAATTACAACGATTTCGTGAGAAATTGTCATTAGATTCTAAATCGTCAAATACAGTGAAAAGAATTATCATGAATCCGGAAGGCTTGTGGACACCAAATTTATCACCTGCAGTTGATAAATATACCTCTGACACTAATGGTAATACATTTAAAATTATTATTTAGAATTATTTATTTTATTACTTACAAAAAATTTTTGTAGGTTCTACTAGCTTTTCTAAGGCAAATAAGGAGGATGAAGATAATATTAATATTTTAAATATGGATAAATCAGAAAATGGATCTGCAAAAGCAAGTAGATTAGGAATTATTTCAGAAGAAACTGTACTAGGTAATATTAAAATTGTAAAAAACAATACATCACCTCCGTTAGATGTTTCTGCATCTTCAAATACAAATCAAGTCAATAAGTGGCCTGGTGCAAGAATTCAACGAAATGTCAAACTAATGCCAAAAAGGAATGATAAACAAAATCATTTGTTAAACTCAAATTGTGAGGTAATAGAAAATAGCCCGCAAAAAACAGCTGAAAAACGTAGAAATTCTGTTTCTATAGAATCAGTTTTTACCAAAAAATCAAGACCTGAGGTAAAAAGAAAGACATTTTATCATTTTCTAAAATATTTATTTTATATTTCAGTACAACTTATATTTTTTATAATTTCAGGTTATCGAATTGTCCGACGATGAAATTGAAGAAATACCTCGACCAATGTCGCGAATGGATATTCTAAATACACTTCCGAATCTTGCAGATAACGGTGATTCAATTGTTGCGGAAATTCCTCGAGCGTACATACCTCACACGATTAAACCGTCAAAAGATTTTTATCACTACGATCGTCGTAGATTGTTAAATCTTACCCAATCCGACAACATGTATAGATCTAATATGGAAGTCGTTCCAGTAAACAACGTCCATAATGGTCAAACCAGCAATTATTATTCCCAACGAAGTCAGTGCCAAGCGATAACCACCTTTGGTTCAAACAATGGTTATTCGTATAGGGGTATGAGGTGTCAACGAGATGGCAATTCTTATGTTCAGCACAACATATCGCACAACACTATTCACAGTCCGTATTCGGGTACTGTGGTTCAAAGCAATTATGTGAATTTTGTAATGGAAGTGATGGGTAACATGGTGCTACGCTCTTTTCGTCAGCAGCAGTTTCATCAAACGACATTTTGCCAAAACGTGCAATTTTTTTCACCGAGATTCCCTTATCATCACAGGTATCAACCGTATCCTATAAATTATTATCCACCTTATCCGAGAGAACCATACTACAGAAGAGGAGGAGCTCCAGGGAATCCATTGATAATGCAACCAAAAAGTATTAAAATTCAAAACTAATTGAGTATAAAAATATGTTAATATTTATTTTTTTTTATTAAATGCATTTTATATTACAGATAGAGGATATCGAAACAGCAATAGTGAGATGAGAATGAGTCACGATGAGCCAAGTCAGCCGTCGTTTTCAAAACGACCGGGAGTTTCTACGTGGTCCGATTTAAAACGCAAATGGCGAGACGAAAGTACAATCACGATTGAGGATGAGGAACCGTTGCAGATGGATGATACTATTGACTGCAACGAGGTTCAGGTCGTTGACGAATCCGTTAGGCCATTAATTAATTCTAAGAGTCAACAAATATCCAATTTATCAGAAGTTTACGAAAGACTGAGATTAATTAAATCCGCGGCTGATAGAACTGTTAGATCTCGTAAAATAGATTATACTCTTTCTTATGAAGTTTATGGAGTGAATCAGCCTTTTAAAAAATCATCCCCTGGAACACCCATTTGTCGGTTATATATAATAAAGTAAGTATACCATACACTTTATATTCATTTATAAATTAAAAAGAATATTTATTTATACAAACAAAGAATCATGAATTTCCATGCTTGAAATTAAAATATTATTTTTGTAATATTTATTTTATTTATGTACTCAATTAAAAACAAAATAACTGAGCTTTTATAAATCTTGCGATAATTTATCAATTATTATAAAGACCTTTTTATATACTAATTAGAATTTTACTGTTCACAGCTCTAGAAAGGATCCAGAGTTTGATACCAGTAAATTACAAAGATTACAACAAGAATCAAAAAACGTTCCAGTTGTTGTAGCATTTGTTTCTGAATCTTGTATTTCGTACACGCAGCAAGGTGTAGTGTTATTACCGAACTTAGCATAAAAATGTATATAATTGTAAATTAAGCGCTTTTATACATCGTTTCTATATAAGGAAAACTTATAATTTTATTTATTTGTTATTCAAATAACACAAAAGAAATAATCAATAAAATGTAATATAGTCGACCGACCAGACAGCATGTAATGTAAGATACAGTTTACTATGTAAAACAATAACAAACGTGACCAAACTAACAGACATTTTATTAAAAAAAAAGAAAACATTAAAAAAAAAAACGAAATGTAAGTGCAGGTATAGAAATTTGATGTTTGTAAGAAAGAAAAAAAAAGAATTTTCTGACTGCAATGTGTCAAAGTATGTGAAATTATTTATTACTTGTAAAACCAATTTGATGTTTAACAAGCAATAAAACTTAAAGTAAATATAAGATAAAAATAATACACAAGTGTCATTATTGTAATTCCTTATGTTACCTTAGTTTCGCAATCTCATAATATATGTAAAACAATGTTGAACATTCCAAGTTGAGAAGAAATGAGATTACAAAATTTAAATTCACATTCCAAAGTAATGAACTGCAATTATTCCTTATGTACATATATATTTTTATAATTTGCTAACGTTGTTTATAAATAATGTTAAGAATATTTGATAATTCAAATTCAAATATATATATGGATAAAAAACTTTTCCATGTATTGCGATTCCGTCGCGCACATGCGAATGGATCCATCGCGGCTCATACACACATATAGTTGATAAAAATCTTCGCGCGAGACGCGTTCACGCATTTTCCGCAGTCACAGGTGAAATGTCACAGAAGAAACACATTCGCGAACCTCGACGGAATGCTCCGTAACATTTGAAACTATACATATATAGGAATCGTTATTTTAATGAGCGCTTCTCAAAATCATATACCACGAAGGATTTATCAACACACTTGAAGTTCAATATACGTTTTTTTATTCTTTCTTAACAACACCAGGTTTCCTCCTAACCTACGAAGGAGCGCATATATATATTTTCTCGACACAAGAGGGTGAGAAGGAAAGAAAAAAGGAGAGAGAATCGAAAATATATGTAATATTCGTTGAAACGAAAATCACGACAGCATTCAGTTATGTCTCGTGGAATTTATCCTCATTAATACTATCATCCCCGGGGAAATACGATGGGTTTTACCCGCTACTCTTCGCCGGGTCCTCGTAGAGATCACGTAGCGAACATTTCATAAAATGGTAAGTTCTCTCTCTCTCTTCTTTATTTTTTAATATCGTATTATATTCTCTCTGTCGGCGATAGATAACCCCATTTTTTCACCTCTCTTTCTCTCTCTCTCACTTTAATTATTATGACACTATCTCAGCCTATAGGAAGTCTCTCTCTCTCACTCTTTACTTAAATTTATGATTTATTTCCTTTTGAGGATTTTGCATTTTCTTTTTTTATCTGGCTTGTGTACTATAACGTTTCCCCGCTTAGATAAGACTTTACAGCTCGCACCAAAATGTCATGCAGACAATACAATTGCAAACATCCCTTTATCATATTTATGTTTGTTATAAGTTTTTGTGCGTCGCTCTTCGTAGAGTATAGCTAATTTGTTGATTATTCTTCCAGGGTGCCAATATATCGCAGTTGGAAAGGGACATTGGCTCCGACCAATTTCCCCCTAATGAACATTATTTTGGATTAGTTAATGTAAGTTGTTCTACGGACCTAGCAATAATTAATAATTAGTAATAGTAGTATAGTTAATGTACTACCGCTAATAAAATAATATACAACAGTCTAAACTTATATGTACTAAATAACTATGACAATTGTGTAATTTTAAATTTGATAACAATTAAATAAGTAGGATTGAAAATGATTATATAAAACTTACTTGATAGTATATACTTTTATTTTTTTAAAAAATTAATTTTGTAAAATGTATAATAATACTTTTAACACAAAATGCTTTAAAATTGATATTATAAAATGCATTAATTTAATTAAGATGTACTTAAATAATACTAATTAAAGTTTGTAATGTATATCCATAATTAAATTACTGTTTCTTAGTGAGAAGAAAAATAGATAGATTATACATTGCATATATATGTTATAATGACTTAAAAGTCTGGTGACTCATAATGAGCCTGTTGTTAAGCCTTTCAAGCATATACTTTAATGCAAGCTTTAAACAAAAACCACTCTAAGAAGTTCATTAAGATTACTTACTTTTCATTTCATTCAATTGAAATCATTCTAAATTTATAGATTAATGATATACATATATATAAATATTCGTATATATTTAGTGGTGGTAGTAATGTTTTAATGCAAAATTATACAAATGATTATGTTTAAATATAATATTGTTTTAACTAACAAAAATAAATATTATTTTTACTTTCAGTTTGGTAATACATGTTACAGCAATTCAGTTTTGCAAGCCTTATATTTTTGTCGGCCTTTCAGAGAAAAAGTGTTAGAATATAAAGCTAGAAATAAACGTACCAAAGAAACGCTTTTAACATGTTTGGCAGATTTGTTCCACAGTATAGCCACTCAGAAGAAAAAGGTTGGCTCGATAGCTCCAAAAAAATTTATAGCTCGACTAAGAAAAGAAAAAGGTAAATTTTTTTATTTATTAGTTTACATTCAAATTAAATTTGATTTTTAATGCAACAACGTTTTACAGAGGAATTTGATAATTACATGCAGCAAGATGCACATGAATTTCTGAATTTCCTGATTAATCACATAAATGAAATTATACTTGGTAATTAAATTTTGTGATACATTTTTTTTTATTTTGTTATTTATTATTACTTTAATTAATATGGATTTAATAATTATTTTGATAAAGCTGAAAGGAATCAGAGTAAACCTACTGGAGGAAAGGGTGTAGGTGATGCTGGCACACCACCAGAACCTACGTGGGTACATGAAATTTTTCAGGGCATTCTGACTTCGGAAACTCGTTGCCTTAATTGTGAGACTGTATCTAGCAAGGATGAAGATTTCTTTGATCTTCAAGTTGACGTTGATCAGAATACCTCGATTACCCATTGCCTCAAATGTTTCTCAAATACTGAAACCCTCTGCAGTGATAACAAATTCAAGTGTGATCATTGCAGCAGCTATCAAGAAGCCCAGGTATTTTTTTTAATTTAAAATACTGAATTAATATCTTCATGTTGTGACATTCATAAAATAATTATTTTTTGTAGAAACGGATGATGCTAAAAAAGCTACCAATGATACTTGCTTTACATTTAAAAAGATTTAAATATGTTGAACAGTATAATAGGCATATTAAAGTTTCACACAGGGTAGTGTTTCCTTTGGAACTTCGACTTTTTAATACAGTAAGTTAAATGAAGAGCCTTAATGTGGGAAATAAAATATTATTTTTTATCATAAATAATTTACATTTTAGAGTGATGATGCAGTAAATCCAGATCGTTTATATGATCTAGTGGCTGTAGTGATTCATTGCGGAAGTGGGCCTAACAGAGGACATTATATTTCAATTGTCAAAAGCCATGGGTTCTGGTTACTCTTTGATGATGACATGGTTGACGTAAGTGAAATTTATTTTAACTGCCTTTTGAAAATGGTTCTGAAATCTTAAAATGAAATATACATATGTACAATAAATATGTTTTATAAATTATTTAAATTACGTTTCTTATAGAAAATAGATTCGTCCACTATAGAAGATTTTTATGGATTAACATCGGATATCCAGAAAAATTCGGAAACTGGATATATTTTATTTTATCAATCAAGAGACTGCAGTTAAAATTAATTTTTATGGAGAGATTTTTATTGTATTGTAATAATAAGCTGCTTAAATCAATGATGCGTGGTTAGTCAACCACTAAGAAATGCAACATATAAACAGCCAAGATATATATTGAATAAGCAGTTAAATTTGTGCAGAACTTGTAACTTCATTAGATTTTTTTTATGGACAATACCGAAAGGTATTTAGTTAATTTTTTGTACAAGAGGCAAAGGTTTCTGAGATGATCTTCTGAATTTAAAAATTATATATGATGGAAGATATCGAGAAACTTGGATCTCGTTCTTTAACTAAATTAAAGTCAAAGGACGACATTAATTCTATAGAGGATTTTAATGACTTGCATGTTTAGTACGGCTCCTAAAATTTACTGTGCTTCATCTATTAAATAGTGTAACGCAGTTAATTTTTTTTATCATTGAAAAAGTTTTGTTGGCTTTTCGCGTACACTTTTTTAGTCGAGTTTTTACCTCAAATGGGACATTTTAAGTATGTTTCAGTCCTTTTTTTATTTTTCAGAGCATTTTTTTAATCCTCAAAACTTTTCGTATTCCTCTGTGATCAATGAGAATGAAAGATTAGCGAATGTGCTAGAGAAAATGTCCGTGCTGCATGTATACACAGTGGATCTGTATATCCATTTAAGAGAATATTTTAAAATTTATAAGATACAGGCGAATCGTGTAAATTCAAATTTTTTTTTTCATTTTAAGAGATCAGTCACGTAGTAAAGATGTAACTATAAAGTTTATTAATCAGCAGTTAAGTACAAGTGAAAAAACGAATTAAAATTTTGTACATGTTCTCTGTTGTAGTATTGTAAAATATTAATTAATGAATTAATTAACTAAGATCCTATGTAATTATTACATTTGTAATTTTTATTTTTAGAGGTTGAATATTTTACTTCAATTATATGTCTAATACGTTCATAGTTATAGATGAAAAAAAAATCATTTAAATTTGTTTAAATTATGAACACTCAACAAAATTATATTAAGTTAAATGTTTTATTTATGTCCTTGCGCATTAAAGGATGTCTACATATTTAATTTTTGTAAAAAAAAGAAAAGAAAGGAAGTGAAATTTACGTAACATTTTTATACAATTTAATATAGATACGTGCAAAATTCTGAGAATAGGGAGAGAAAATGATTGTGCAGCAAAAAAGTGTATTTTCTTTCTTTTTAAAAGAATACACGTCTTTTACACGTAGCTTCAAAAGTATTTGATAATAAAAGAAAACTAACACTTGGTGAAATGCATGCCCCAATATATTTAGTAATTAAAAGGTATAAAAAGTTTATACAAGTTTTCTACAATCTATCAAAAAAAAGAAAAGAAAAAATTCAACCGAAGATTTTAAAATGAAGCTTACCGTACGTTGATTTATTAATTTGAAAAACTAATTTTTACTGAGCTGAGAATAGACGCCATTTCATTTTCATGTAAAAATGCGTAACTAGATATTTATTGTAATTGTACTTCAAAACTAGTCTACATCATGTTGAAAAAAAAAAAAAAGAAAAAACAAATCATAAATTTCATTAATCCGAGTAGCTGTTTATTTCTCATGAATTCTGCGCTATCCATGTTGGAAACATTATCAAATTCTATTAAAATGTAAAAAATGTACGACTGAGAATAAAAATATTGTTATGAATGGACAATGTGGTATTATTATTTATTATGCGTACACCTGCGTTCGTACATTAAAGTTTTATAATTGGCCTTTGCCGCTTTTTATGCAATATTGATTGTTTGATTATCGGGAAAGTATTATAAAAAGCCAGTTGCATTATGAATGCCCAAGATAAACTTGATGTGAATCAATATTTTAATGTCATTTTTCTATTATTACTGAATTTAAATATAGCGCTTTAAGAATGCTCTATACCCCGTCAGCGCCCTCTAGTCTAAGAAAAATTTTCTTTGTATTTTTTAGATTATTTAGGATAGTCAAATTAAAGAAAATTAAGTTTTCCCACGTATAAAATGGTATGAAGAATTATCTAACAATTACTTTGATTTGTATTATGGAAAATTGAAGGCGTATTTTGTAGAGAAAATTTGATACCGCGGTGGACAGACGTCTGCTATTCGCCACAGTCAAGTCATATTTTCTCTACAAAACATACCTTCAGTTTTTAATATTATTATCCAAAAACATGTTTAAATAACTCTTATTATTATTTTACACGTGGGAAAACTTAGTTTTCTTGGATCTAACTCTAGTAAATTAGCTAAATATTACAAAGAAAATTTTTCTCAGACTAGAGGGCCTGAAAGGGTATAGAGCACTCTTAACTCCAAGATACGACACGTCACGTGACAACTTCGTTTTTCTAACCATGCGCAGTCTTCGATAAATCTGTGAAATTTGTATCTCCGATTCAGTAAAGTAAAATAATGCTTGGTATCCAAAAACGAGCAATCAGTTTGTTAGCCCTTTTATGTTTCTCGAAAAATTTGAATTTACCAACTGTTAAAGCCATGAGTAATTTGACTGGTATTCTTTCGGTTGCCTATGTCACTGTGCCAAACGATGAAGTAGGAAAGAATTTAGCATAGTAAGCCTACTAATTATATCTATTGTTGACTGTAAATATTATTTTTAATCCGTTTGTGTACATCCTTTCAGTGGAATAGTAAAACTGAATCTGGCAGCTTGTGTCAATATAATTCCAAAAGTTACCTCCGTGTAAGTATCTCGTTAGTTCTTTTTTTAAATAATATGTAAAACTAATTTAATTGTTGACTTTTAGGTACAAATGGAAAGGGGTAATTAACGAGGACAGTGAATCGATATTGGTATTATTAATTGTATAATTATTTTAATATTGGTGTATATATACAAAATAGTAATAACATTGTTTTGTTCTCAGATGATCAAAACAAGAACTGATACTATAAATGCGCTTACCGAGTATGTAAGGTAAATTAAATGTTTTTACAAACGTAAAATTGCATTATTAAATGAAAGAGAATATATACTGAATATATGATTTTTTAATTAGGAAGAATCATCCTTACGAATTATGCGAAGTAATTTCTTTACCTGTAAGTAATCACAATAAATTTTAAAGAAATGTGACTAAATTCTTATTAAAATGTATTTGCATTATTTTTAGATTCAAAATGGTAATGAGCCATATCTAAAATGGATAAGTGATGTAGTACTATCTATGGAGAAAAAAAACTATTAAGAAGAAAATTTCAAATTTAACTTATTGCAATTAAGGGGATGGTATACTCAATATTTATCGACCAAGTCAATACAGATGAAAAAATGATTCTAGTTAAATAAATAAAACAAATAGTACAAAATAAAGACATCATTGCCCTTCTTTTGACTATTATCTATCACTGTGAAATTTCAAACAAAATTAATGTTGCCTTAAAAAATGACATTGAAAGGAAATTCCAATTCCAATTTGACTCTGCTTTGAATGTTACAAATCTTGTAAATTTCCTTCCAAGGGAATGATGTCTTTATTTTGCACTATTTGCTTTATCTATTTAACCAGAATCATTTTTTCATCTCTATTGACTTGGTCGATGAATATTTAATATCATAAACTCTTAAATGTGAATAATAATCTCAAATAAGATTAAAAATGCTCAAATAAAAAAAATTGTAATTAAATAGTCCAAGTTTAAAATTATTTTTTTGTATTATTTTTAGTATACTAAGTATATTGTATTTTAACTTAAAAAGTAGAAATAAATGTAATAAAATAAATGTAATTTTTTGTTATTACTTTACTTTAAAAACAGTGAGGACAATGTAAATAAAAAGATCTATCTTGTAATTTTTAAAAAGTTAATTTATTATGAATTAAGCAATAAATTCATATGGAATTGGCGCCAAGAGTTGTGGTGCTTCCCTTCCAGAAACAATGTGTGCTGCTCTTGGTTGGGCAGGTTGACGCTTTAAGTGAACCTTGATTTTCTTTTCCTTAGCTTCCTTGCGGAGCCTCTCGTTTTCCTTGACTCGCTTCAAGAAATCCTCTCTGCATTTGGAGTGATTCAAATGCTCAATACGTACATTGATACGCTTGGGGATGATACGTCCACGTACTCGTTTGTTGACAATAACTCCAAGAGCATGGGAAGTAACATTGAATACTCTACCGGTCTTGCCGTGGTAAACTTTGTATGGCATACCCTTTTGGACAGCTCCGTTACCTTTGATGTCAACAATATCACCAACTTTGTACACTTTCATGTACGTTGACAATGGGATAATACCACTTTTGCGGAATTTCCGAGAGAACAAGTCTCTCGTTCCTCGTCTGTAACCCTTTGAGTTTGTCATTTTGAAACTACCTGTAAAAGAAAAAGATGATAATGTTCATTAAACGATTTACTACTACATTTTTCGTAACGTATCGCTATAACAAAAAAAAACCGAATTCAACGAGAACTCTACAGACACGTACAACACGTCAACGTTACCTTAGTGTTTACTAAAGTGAGGTTATGTAATAATATTACAAATTCTACGGGTGAATTAGTAATTAATCAATGAAAAATCGTATTAATAAATCAATTTTTCGTCGATTCTAATGATTAATACAATTATCTCTGTGAAAATACGTTAACAACGAAAAACGACGAAGAAGCACGTGTTCCCGTTAAATGAGCATATTTAATATAAATTACACTTGATAATGTATAATTAAGTTAAAAACGTATTGTAATCGTAAAAATATGTGAAAAAAATTGTTATTTTATCGTAATACTTAAAACTCACTATCTCGTACGTTTGTACACTAAAAATATTAAAAATATTTCGTCCAACGAAATAAAAACTTACGTTCTTCGCCGAAGCGCAAGCGAAAGGAAGTTCGAGAGTTCCTAACCCTAAAATTTTTACTTCGATATGATGAACATTTCGATATGTATCGATACAACCGAGTAAACAAAAATATTTAACGAGAGAAAAGCAATGGCGGGATTTTTAAATTTTTAACCATTTTACACATTAACAGTAAAAAATATAATTTAATTTATTTTACGTAGTTAAATTCATATTCATACATTATTTAAAATAAATAGTGAGAAATAATTAAAAATAATAATCAAATACTAATTATTAGGAGTTTAATTAATTAATTAATAATGAATGTATCATCAACCTCAATTAAACGAAATAAAACGCAAAAATTAATTAGTATAGTTTTGTTATTGGGTTACGTAATCGTTTTATTTTCTCAAAGGATAACTGTGCTTTTGCCGAAAAACGTTTTTTTATGACATAACTAAATAGATATACACAATAATGAAACTATAACAAAATAAGTTTATTTTCGTTTTTGTGTAAATAAACGGAACATACATTGTTATTTTTATGTTTTAGAAATAAACTAATTTAAGTTAAAGATATTGATTTTTTTAGTCTTTGATGCATGAAAAAAAATTTTCAGAGATACACACGTCTGGGATCGAACCCACGACCCTCGGTGTGAGAGTCGGGAGCTCTACCCATGAGCCACCGCGGCTCGATTTTTTTTTAGTTGATGTGAAACGTTAGAAAATATTGTAAAAAAAATTTTTAATTATCAAAATTCATCATTCTTTATTACATAAATTATAATATTTTCAAATGTTCAACGATTATTCTTGCGAACTGCATTAAAAAAAATGTTTCTGATGCCTTTAAATTAATATTTAATTATCGAACCTTATTATTATTATTATTATTATTATTATGCTCTTACTCAAATTATTTAATTTTTGTTTGTATTCGTGTTGTTTGAGTCGAATATTTATCTCATTTTATTGATGGTTTGCAAGATTTTATTGTTCGTTCCAAGTTGATTAAAATTTTGTTTGTGAAAAAATTTTGTTGAGACTACTAAGTGTATGTAGAGTAATAATTTTATTTAATGTATATTATATTTTTCATAAATTCTTCTTTTCAGTAATTATATTTCATAGCCTTGAAAAGGGACACTTGGAAAAACGATCGAAACGTCGTCAACTCTACAACAAATTGTTCGGTAGAGATTAATAAATTCATTTTTTCATCTAAACTCATTTTATTATTTGTCGGGAAACAAAATAACGTATAATACTCTCGTTTAAAAAGCTAATTAATTTGGTTTTGTTTTCGTTATAAAAAGTAATCGAGACTAAAGTAAATAAAATGTTGTTGAAAATAATAATAACAAAAATTTAATTTAGTTTTAGTTTAACAAAACAATATGTTTCTAACTCTTTTTACTAACCCAAACTAAATTATAACTTAAGTTTCGTAAATAGTGAGAATACTAAACTAAATTGTAGCAAAATATTTGTTGATAAGAAAAAAGTTTAAACAAAACGAAATATTTGTTTAGTTGAGGTCTCTGAAATAATATTACATTATACTCCAAAATTTGGATTTTACAAATTGTTATTATAAAAAAAAATTTACAAATTATTACTAGTTTTCAAATATTTTACCTTTTTTTATGTAAATCATTAAGATTCGAAAAAAAAGACATGTATGATATATATGTAGAATACCGAAAAATATATATTTTATTTGAAATTGAGTAAACGTTAAAAACAATAAATAATCATAGTTAAATGATAAATATACAATTATATCTAAATATCTACAAAAAGTATAAGATATAATAAATATATATATATCAGTTCACATTTTATATTTTCCACGTCATGTAGCGTTTATATTGAGAAGGAAGTTCTTCTTGCGGCTCCTCCAATTCTTCCAAATTATCTTCCTCGTCAAATATAAGACCATCTTTCTCATCGTCTTCGTCTTCTTCTTCATTTTCATTCCCCTCGTTTAATTCTAATCAAATAAAATTATTTTTCTTATTATCGTCGCATTTTATTATTTTTTTGAAACAACATGATAAACTGTTATGTCATCATTGTGATATTGCTACCGTTGATGATGATGATGAAAAAATCATGGTAATTACAACAGTAATATATGTTTATGATAATCACAATACTAATGTTGACGATAAAAATGTTGATTTTGATGATGATGGTATTTTTATAATGATGATAAAAGATGATGATAATAATATTGTGAATATTGATGATGATATAATGATGATTTTGACGATAACAATGAAAATAATGATGATGATGATGTTTTTTTTAATTATTTATTATGCTGTTTCAATCCTCAATAGAGGATTATTTAGCTTGAGGATGATGTTAATGGTAACGATGCGAATGATCAGGGTTATGATGATGATAATGATGATGATATTGATTTAATATGATTATTATTATATTTTGATCGTTATGATTATTATTTAAATTTGCATTATGAACGTAAGGTCAGAAAGCGTAATAAAATGTTTACCTGCTTGTTCTTTTAAAATATCTTTATTCCTTTCCAATAGGTTTTGTATTTGCTTCACCAACTCGCTGTACTTCGATTTAACTTTGCTGGACTGCATCATAAACGGTGTATTTACATTATTTGCATTCCTTTTTTTTATTCGATAGCTTTGTACGTATTGCACTATATACTAACCGTTTTTATTTTCGATTTTTCATCGAGGTTGATTTCGGTGATGCGTTTGTTGATGTCCAGCGCGTCGATGAGGCTGACCAGACCCAATTTGTAAATTGGATTGTTCCGCACGTCTAGCGTCTTCGATATAAGTAAAAAAAAAAAAGAAGAAATTGCGATTAAAAGAAAAAAATATATTTTTGACACGTATTATTTTCTTTTAATTATTATTCGTTACCTCGATAGTGTCGTTGGCTTTGAGCACGCTCGACAATTCGGATAGTCCGAAACACGTGATCTCGGTCGATCGGATATCTAGTTTGAGTAACACTTTGTTCGCCATTAGGGAATCTCTTATGTCCATGATGAAGTCATCCGTTAGGAGATTTGACCCAACGCTTAGTGATTTTAATGTCTTGGATTGTTTCTATACAGAGATTTCGGTTGGGAAAGGTGTCACGTTTGAGTAATACCAAAAAATATAATTCATTAAGTATTCTTCTTATTTTTTTTTTTAACATATATATAAACTCGTAGTAAGTGAAAATAGAATTATTTTTAGAATAGAAAGTGTATTCTTTTTATTCTGAAATTTATATATCAATTCATAAACAATCATTTTTTTCGTTACATTTCATCCGTTTCATTAATTTATCGATGTATATATAGTTATTTACAAATATATCACATAACGAAATATATATCGATATATCACATATAAACATATGTAAATTTATAAATATATTTAATTAAAAATTATTATATAATATTAAAAAAATTCGATGTACCTATCATGTTTTTTTTTCATAAAAGTAACCTTTACAATATAAAAGCGTATATATAGTATATGAAAAAAATACGTAAGATATAAAGTGTAATATAAAATATTTATAAATACATATATACGCTTTATTACTGTTTTTTTTAACGATAAATTGCTTTACCTACAATGGCGGCGTTAATGTGAATTGCCGATCGTCTTGTCAACTGATTGTTCGACAACACAAGACTTTCCAATCCTTTTTTCGATTTGCTGTCTTTTCCAAAATGTAATTGGTGAGTCAGCCCATTTATCACGTAGTACAAACCGTCATCTTGAATCATGTTGTCGCTGTAGAAATATATAAAGTTTATTTTTTTTTTTTCGGAAATTTTATAAAATTTTTTTTTCAAATTATTGTTCAGTATATTCAACTGAATGTATATGTGTACCTAAGATCGAGGTAAGCCAGACGACTGTTAAATTTCAATAGGATTTCGATTTGTAGACAATCGGCGCCCTGTATATTGTTGTTACAAAGGTAAAGTTGTCGTAGCGCCATGTTGAATTTCAGTGCGATCACTGTGAAAGTGTTGTATGTATATTATAAATAATATTTGAAAAATAAAAGAAATCATTGAAAAAAAACGGATGTGAATACAGTTTTTTTATTTTGTTTTCATATAGTATAGTTTAGTATATGGACACAAAATAAAAAAAAATTTATAGTAATTGTATTTTATATTTTTAAAATTTGAATTTTCCAACTATTAGAAAAACTCAGGGCGAAATACAAAATTTTTTTGTTTTTTTTTTCCGTCTTATTAAGTTTTTATTAATTTTATACTACAATCAATTAAATTTTATATTTTTGTTGACTTAGCTTGTCTTAGTCTTTTTTCAAACACTCATCCTGTGAGGTTTCTAAAGTGGCTGGTATTAATACAGTCCGCCTTACTTGAGATGTGAGGAATGTTTCTTTGGCTTGTAAAGATCAATAAATTCATTTATCATATAAATTGTATTTTATAATTTATATAATTTATAGTAATTTTTGTACATTCCTTACTTATCAAAATATAATACTATACAAGTAGTATAAATTTTTTTTTTATTTTTTATATATGTATATATATAATAATAATAATATAGACACTCATAAAATACATTGGAATAACAGTTATTTTTTGCACTTAGGGTGTAAAATAGGCATTTATTCCCGGGATGAAAGTTCCTGTAATTCATCCAAGGGAATAATCGCCTACTTTACTCCCAAAGTGCATAAATAAAAATTTTCACAATGATCACTTAAAATGACATATTTTTTACGACAACAATTTACTTCTAAATTTCTAATTTGTACAATATTTGTAAGAATTTTTTATAAACATTTAATTTGAAATAAGAAATATCTTTTCGACGAACATTATTCCCTGGAAAATTTAAATATTATATGTATTATAAAGCAAATTTAAATATTATAACGCGTTTATTAATTTTTAATAAAAATTGTATATGGGTAGAATTTACGACAATTGGTCAATGAAGAGATTTTAAAAATATTTTTTATTTATTTCACTTAACCTTTTTATGATTTTCGAATAAGAAGAATCTGAATTTTTCATTCAATAGTCTCAAATGAAACTTACAACGAACGAATATCGAAATGGTATTTTAAGAGGATTTAAAAAAAACATCTATGATATATAGTTATTGGTTTAAATGTTTCTAGAAAAACCTTAATATTTAAAAACATTCACTTTTACAAAATTTGATATTTTTTTAAAAAATGAATGAACGACTTACTAATACATAACAAAAATGACAGATACATATTTCTCAATGTTAAAATACGTGAGGCGTAAGAGTATAAGAAATTGAAAAAACTGAAAAATTGAAATGTAATATAGTGATTGATCTAAAGAACCTTTGGATGCTCACTATTAATAAATTCTAAGAAATAATTAAAATTTTATATTAAAAATTGAAAATTTTAAGTTAAATGTCCCAAATGTATATATATATACTTATTTATTTCAATATGAAAGAACTTTATATTAAAATATGATTTAATATAAAAATTTTGGACATTTAATGGTTCGCAACTGTAAAATTCACGACAACTGCAATTTTATATAGTAATACAATGCCCATGTATCGCAGAGATTTTTAATATAAATTAATTTTTTGTTAATCACTGACTTATTAATCATCCATTTAAATTTTGTGACAAATATATATTTATTGAAAAATTAATTCTTTTATACATTTGCAAATATGTATAAACACTACTTAATTATCATTTAATAAAAAAAAAATTAATTATTTTATCAATAAATTTAATTGAATAATACTTAATTTTCTTTATTTATGTAATAATATATTTCCACCCCCGTTAACGAACGCGTTATACATACACAAAAATTGACCTGTTAATAATTTAACACGCTATATGGCTATGTGTATAAACACTTTAATACATATACGTGTACAGGTTTAATATATATACATACGGCACATAGAGTCGCAATTCGTGTGGGTAAGAAATTTAGAACAGAAGAGATTTAATCGTAACAGCTAGTATATTATGTGCATTATTAAAAAAGTCAATGTCGGCAAGTTCACTGGGTCTTGTACAGTAGTTCCCGCATATTACATATATACGTGCAAACTAAAATTTAGTAGAGAATAACTGAAACTACACGAAAGCGATAAGTGTACTCCTTTTCGATAAGTACAGTCAACGATACGTATAGAATTTTAAAAGAAAATTACCTAATATTTATATTTATTTTTATAATTATTTAATTATTTATTTATTAATTTATATATATATATCATTATTTAATTATTTATTTATTTATTTACCATAGGTAAAAGTTACAAAATTATTATTTTGATAATGTAAACTGCCTATGTATATGAGTGTAATTAAAATGTAAGTGGATGAACCCATCATAATTTTTTTTTTATTTTTCTATTTGTTATTCTTAGGTATATAAATCGTACAGTATGTATCGTAACGCTAATTTTATTTTACACAGTTTTGGTACGTCATTTGGATTTTTCGAGTGTAAAAAAATGCCAAAATTTTATTGCTTTCCTTTTTTAATTAATTTTTTACACAAAAAATCCGGCTTTTTTTTAATTCTTCGGCTTGAGAAAAGAGTCGTATTTCCTTTTTTTATCGTCAAATAGTCAAAAAAATTTTATTTTAATGAAAATGTACTAGAAAACAGGTAATTACAGTTATCGTTTCGTATATTTTCGTTAAAATCTAATTTGACAATGACAGAAAAAATTTGTTTTGTTACGCAAACAATGTTTGTTTTACATTTGAGAAATCACATAACTTTTGATGTCGTTGGTTTGATTTTATCACTTGGTGGTTTTTTAATAATGATTTTTATAAATTTATCATATAACTTTTAATTGTAATGTGACAGGTTTATTTTACCAAGTGCGTGTGAAATAATGTATACAAAAACCAATAGAGAAAAAAATGAGCATTACGGATATTTATCCATCAAATATCAATTAAAAAAATCGAAAAAAATTTTCGTTAATGGGTTCATCAAAAGTTCAGTGCGTATAATATTGATACCAATGTACCGATCAGGTTAATAAATTTTATAGAAAAATATTCATTAATTTAAATTGTATTAAAAAGTTGTTAGCGATAAACGTACTTGAAGCGTATATTTCTTTGTAAAATTTGGCACAGATATAGATCGTTAATAAAAAAACCTAATTATTAATTAATGTCCGTTTTGATAATTATCTTTAATTTCATGTGAATTTTGAGTACAGGTAACATTTTGCAGGACATTTTAAATTATTTTTATTTCTCTTTTTATACAAGTAATACTAATTCCTATACATAAAAATATTTCTGCAAAGTACGTATTTAAACTAATAATATTTAATCTCAAGTCTAAAAATAGTTGTATATTCAAATTAAAAATCTAAGGTCATTCGCCAAGGTTTAAGTGTTATAATGACATTTAAGGGGAAAAATTAGTATTATTTATATTTCGAAAAAAAATCTATAATTTTCACTCGTGAAATATATAAATACTAAATAACAATATTATATTCAAATTGTTAATTTAAAGTACATACACACACACACATATATATATATATATCATTATTTAATTATTTATTTATTAATTTATATATATATATCATTATTTAATTATTTATTTATTTACCATAGGTAAAAGTTACAAAATTATTATTTTGATAATGTAAACTGCCTATGTATATGAGTGTAATTAAAATGTAAGTGGATGAACCCATCATAATTTTTTTTTTATTTTTCTATTTGTTATTCTTAGGTATATAAATCGTACAGTATGTATAATCGTAACGCTAATTTTATTTTACACAGTTTTGGTACGTCATTTGGATTTTTCGAGTGTAAAAAAATGCCAAAATTTTATTGCTTTCCTTTTTTAATTAATTTTTTACACAAAAATCCGGCTTTTTTTTAATTCTTCGGCTTGAGACAAGAGTCGTATTTCCTTTTTTTATCGTCAAATAGTCAAAAAAATTTTATTTTAATGAAAATTACTAGAAAACAGGTAATTACAGTTATCGTTTCGTATATTTTCGTTAAAATCTAATTTGACAATGACAGAAAAAATTTGTTTTGTTACGCAAACAATGTTTGTTTTACATTTGAGAAATCAATAACTTTTGATGTCGTTGGTTTGATTTTATCACTTGGTGGTTTTTTAATAATGATTTTTATAAATTTATCATATAACTTTTAATTGTAATGTGACAGGTTTATTTTACCAAGTGCGTGTGAAATAATGTATACAAAAACCAATAGAGAAAAAAATGAGCATTACGGATATTTATCCATCAAATATCAATTAAAAAAATCGAAAAAAATTTTCGTTAATGGGTTCATCAAAAGTTCAGTGCGTATAATATTGATACCAATGTACCGATCAGGTTAATAAATTTTATAGAAAAATATTCATTAATTTAAATTGTATTAAAAAGTTGTTAGCGATAAACGTACTTGAAGCGTATATTTCTTTGTAAAATTTGGCACAGATATAGATCGTTAATAAAAAAACCTAATTATTAATTAATGTCCGTTTTGATAATTATCTTTAATTTCATGTGAATTTTGAGTACAGGTAACATTTTGCAGGACATTTTAAATTATTTTTATTTCTCTTTTATACAAGTAATACTAATTCCTATACATAAAAATATTTCTGCAAAGTACGTATTTAAACTAATAATATTTAATCTCAAGTCTAAAAATAGTTGTATATTCAAATTAAAAATCTAAGGTCATTCGCCAAGGTTTAAGTGTTATAATGACATTTAAGGGGAAAAATTAGTATTATTTATATTTCGAAAAAAAATCTATAATTTTCACTCGTGAAATATATAAATACTAAATAACAATATTATATTCAAATTGTTAATTTAAAGTACATACACACACACACATATATATATATATATATATATATATATCATTATTTAATTATTTATTTATTAATTTATATATATATCATTATTTAATTATTTATTTATTTATTTACCATAGGTAAAAGTTACAAAATTATTATTTTGATAAGTAAACTGCCTATGTATATGAGTGTAATTAAAATGTAAGTGGATGAACCCATCAATTTTTTTTTTTATTTTTTCTATTGTTATTCTTAGGTATATAAATCGACAGTATGCATCGTAACGCTACTTTTATTTTACACAGTTTTGGTACGTCATTTGGATTTTTCGAGTGTAAAAAAATGCCAAATTTTATTGCTTTCCTTTTTAATTAATTTTTTACACAAAAATCCGGCTTTTTTTTAATCTTCGGCTGAGAAAAGAGTCGTATTTCCTTTTTTATCGTCAAATAGTCAAAAAAATTTTATTTAATGAAAATTACTAGAAAACAGGTAATTACAGTTATCGTTCGTATATTTTCGTTAAAATCTAATTGACAATGACAGAAAAATTTGTTTTGTACGCCAAACAATGTTGTTTTACATTTGAGAAATCAATAACTTTTGATGTCGTTGGTTTGATTTTATCACTTGGTGGTTTTTAATAATGATTTTTATAAATTTATCATATAACTTTTAATTGTAATGTGGACAGGTTTATTTACCAAGTGCGTGTGAATAATGTATACAGAAACCAATAGAGAAAAAATGAGCATTACGGATATTTATCCATCAATACAATTAAAAAATGAAAAAAATTTTCGTTAATGGGTTCATCAAAGTTCAGTGCGTATAATATTGATACCAATATACCGATCAGGTTAATAAATTTTATAGAAAAATATTCATTAATTTAAATTGTATTAAAAAGTTGTTAGCGATAAACGTACTTGAAGCGTATATTTCTTTGTAAATTTGGCACAGATATAGATCGTTAATAAAAAAACCTAATTATTAATTAATGTCCGTTTTGATAATTATCTTTAATTTCATGTGAATTTGAGTACAGGTAACATTTTGCAGGACATTTAAATTATTTTATTCTCTTTGTATACAAGTAATTCTAATTCCTATACATAAAAATATTTCTGCAAAAGTACGTATTTAAATAATAATATTTAATCTCAATGTCTAAAAATAGTTGTATATTCAAATTAAAATCTAAGGTCATTCGCCAAGGTTAAGTGTTATAATGACATTTAAGGGGAAAAATTAGTATTATTTATATTTCGAAAAAAATCTATAATTTTCACTCGTGAATATATAATACTAAATAACAATATTATATTCAAATTGTTAATTTAAAGTACATACACACACACACATATATATATATATATTTATAAATTTTCTATAATAATTATCATATACCTTACGTATAAAGAAAAAAAAATAAATATTTAAAAAGCTATACAATTTTAATTAGATCTCATTTATGTTCAACTATTTCCAAAATTAATACTAAATTCTATATACACTATAATAAAAAAAAAGATTCCTATATATTATATCAGATCGTAAATTAATCCGATTTTACTAGAAACACATCCGATCGTAAGTATATATAAAAAATTCATGTCACGTAATACTTTACAAAAAATAAAAAGACATTGACTTTAACAAAAACGTATATAGTACGATGTTCTTCGCACATCAGCACCAAACAGGGGAGCATAAAGAAAATTAATCAAACATGCAATAATGTTTTTACAATACCCAACAATTCCATCAGTCGTCCAGAAATTTTGCAAGAATCCATTCTCAATATTATCAAGTAAGCGTATCTCAATCCACGTGTCAGAATAATCATGTATTCCTCGTTCAAACGCACATTCGTAGCGTCTAGTCGTTTCAACGATTTCGTCTAAAAAATGGTATACAATTAAAATTTGATAATGATGTAAATATCGTTTTTTTTAATACCTTTCTCAGCATACGACTACAAGCTTGCCATCCGTAAGTGCCGATCATCTGATTGTTCGAGAGATCGAGGTGCGACGTAGCTTCGTAAAATTCGAATATTTGAAAGAGCACTTCCGCGCTCTGGAATATGCAAAATTGACGTATAAATGTGTACAAAATTAATTGTGATTTTTATTTTATAAACGATTCCCGATTTGTCTTTTTCGTGTGTCATCCCTTGATAATTATTTTGATAAAAAAAAAAATTATAATAGTAATTATAATGACAATTATAATACTAATTAATAACAAATAAATGATAATTAAAAATATAGTTATATATAATTAAATTATATAAAATATATGTACCGAGTCGTCGGCGATCGCTCCATCGAGATTAACTTTGAAAAAGAGTATGCGACGAAAAACTTCTTCCAACGCTTCGCAGTCATTTTGATTGAGGATGATGTTTTGAAAATTCAACTCCTCGCATCTGTCGTCGATGTTATTCGTCGACTGAGTTAAATCAAAACAATTAAATGTATATTTTACATTTATTCATTTTTTTTAATTTTCTTAACGTGACAATTTTGGGTTAAAAAAAAGATAATTTTTACATCTCTTGATACATGTTCCTGACAATTTTAAACAAATAGTATATTCTCATCAACTTTTTATCGAAGCATCTTTTGCCATATCCAAATACGCAAATTTTGTAATTTATTGATTATCCTTCGTCCTGTTCTTCAGAGATTACTATGTAGTACTACTGTTTCCTTCGGCACTCCCATGGTTAAAGTGCGCCTATGTTCAGAGAAATCAAAAGAAACCTCACCTCTCCGCTAGCGCTCTGTTGTTTCCGCACTAATCGTCATACTGTTTTTGGCGCTGTTGAGAACGCTCGGTGTTCTCTCGCCACATGATGGAGTTAGCAAAGGATCGCAAACGCAAACGTGCCGGAAGATTGAGATGGAAGCAATTGAAGGTGAACTGGCAGAAATGCAATTTTTAACAGAACAGTATATTCCGGTGCACAGTATGGTACAGTAAATAGTATGAGATCTGCGATATCGTTTCTTTATAATAATGAATATATCAAATAACGCGGAATTAATCGGTTACTAAAGGGATTAAGATTGCGAACACCGCAGCCTAACTATACGCATACGTGGGATGTTAATATTGTCTTAAAGAATTAGAAACTAATGGCAACCTTACAAGATTTATCGTTGGAAAGATGACACTTAAGTTAGCCTATGCTGATTGCACTGAGCACAGGGTTTCGAAGTTCAATGCTTGGCGTTATTAAAACAAAATGATATTCGTTTAAATGAGACAGGAATAGAATTTAGTAATACTGATTTAACAAAGACGTCTAGACCAGGCGCAGCACAACCGCGTGCATTTTTACCTATTTTAATCAAAGACCTAATATTGTGCAGCAACTGTTATAATATATTATCTTGAGTATACTAAAGTAATTAGAGGGCAAAAGAAGGCTTTATTCTTAACTTATAAAAAACCACATGGTGCAGCTACGTCGCAAACCATTAGTAGGTGGTTAAAGACAAGTACAATGTGGTGTAAATAAGCAATTCACAGCTCATTCTATAAGGCATGCTACAACTTCTAAAGCTTTTTCAGAAAGGGTCTTAATTTAGATGTAATAAAAAACGCAGCTGGCTGGTCAAAAGATTCTAAGATATTTTTTTAAGTTTTATAATCCGGCCTGTTAATGTAGAACATATTTTGCGGAAACTGTTTGTAACAAAGATTAATTGAATTAATAGAATACATAATTTCATGTTTATATGTTAAGATAATGTTATATGTATAAATAAACTGAGTTCATAGTAAACATGAATAAGAATTGAGTTTAACTCTGAACATCTACATAGTACTCTCTGAAGAACAAGGAACGAAGGAAATTTATGTTCAATCGAACTTCAAAAGTGAAGTTCGAACAAAATTATCCGAGTTCCTTGTTCGAAGAGTTACGAACCCTCCCGTTTCTGTGGATTGTGTATTTTTCACCACCCTTTACTAAAATCAAACTTTAAACAATAATGACGATTATGCGGAAACAACAGAGCGCTAGCGGAGTAGGTGAGTTTCTTTTTGATTCTCTGAACATAGGCGACATTAACATGGAGTGCCGAAGGGAAACAGTAGTACTACATAGTAATCTCTTCGAACAAGGAACTCGGATAATTTTGTTCGAACTTCACTTTTAAGTTCGATTGAACATAAATTTGTTTTTCTTTCAATTTCAAAGTAATAGCTTGAAATTTTAACAGTTACAAAGAACATGATTTTAGTTACTTAAACATTTCAGACCAGAATTTGTTACTTCTATTATTTTACGTTATAACTTTATAATTTACAATTTTTCATCTATGCAACAATGCAATGCACATATTGGGTTTAAAAGGGTTATAAGACCAATAGTGGATTCTGAAATTTTTCCCAAAAATATGACTGAAATATCGATTTTATTGAATAGTATACTTTTCGAACTTTTTTTTCGTATTTATAATCTTTTCAGAATTTATGCTCTTGTTATATTTTTAGTCTCATAATGTACTCGCAACGTTGCAATTTGTGGATTTTTTATTTGGAAAATTATTTGTTTATTACGGGGACGGATACTGATTAAAAATTAAAATAAATAATAATTATTAACCATATTGCCCAAAAATAAAAAAGGAAGATGTCCATGAAATACATTGGAAGTATATATATCTATATATGTATATTGAAAATTTGTACATATATTTATACATTCAATGTTAAAAATAAAACTTACGGTTAACTGTGAGTTTTTTTTATTTCCCCAAACTTTCTTTTTCTTTTTATAATTGAATATTATGATTAAAAGTACACGATGTTGCATCATTTGTACGTTCCCATATATATGAGCATCCTCCTTTTCAAGAAATATTTGCATGTTTGGAAATTGTACTATAAAAATTCGAATAAAAGATAGAAAACCTCATTTTTTCTATTAAATGAAATGAAATGTCCGACGTTTTGTTTACTTATAGGTGCTTTACTATTATAACAAATAGATTTTTATACCTATTTATATATACAATTGTTATTTATTTTTTTTTTAATGTACACCCTTCATGGTCATGACAAAATCAAAAATAAGAATTCCATTACTCGTAGATGAGTAGAGTGATTTTTGACGAAGATCAGTGCTAATTGTTCGACAATTATGTGTACTTGAAGAGGTGTGCACACCTGGCAGACGAAACATCGTACAACCTTTAACATCAAAATTAGTTGTTAATTTCATTTACAACGTGGATTTAATCCTTAAAAATCGTTATTTTTGATTTTGTTATTTATTTTAATATTTAATCAGTATTTATTTATTTATTTAGACAAAAGAAATATAAATTTTGACGTTTCTCACAGAGGTAAACACAGTTACCTGTTTTTCTGAGACTGGTTACATCAAAGTACAAAATTAAAATTAATATATTTAAACCAAAAATTAATCACTATAATTTATTCAATAATCACCAACATTATATAATTCGACAAAATTAAATTAAAGAGAAAATTATAATAAAGAAACAGAGAACTTTTTTTTCGTATTTATAATCTTTTCAGAATTTATGCTCTTGTTATATTTTTAGTCTCATAATGTACTCGCAACGTTGCAATTTGTGGATTTTTTATTTGGAAAATTATTTGTTTATTACGGGGACGGATACTGATTAAAAATTAAATAAATAATAATTATTAACCATATTGCCCAAAAATAAAAAAGGAAGATGTCCATGAAATACATTGGAAGTATATATATCTATATATGTATATTGAAAATTTGTACATATATTTATACATTCAATGTTAAAAATAAAACTTACGGTTAACTGTGAGTTTTTTTTTATTTCCCCAAACTTTCTTTTTCTTTTTATAATTGAATATTATGATTAAAAGTACACGATGTTGCATCATTTGTACGTTCCCATATATATGAGCATCCTCCTTTTCAAGAAATATTTGCATGTTTGGAAATTGTACTATAAAAATTCGAATAAAAGATAGAAAACCTCATTTTTTTCTATTAAATGAAATGAAATGTCCGACGTTTTGTTTACTTATAGGTGCTTTACTATTATAACAAATAGATTTTTATACCTATTTATATATATACAATTGTTATTTATTTTTTTTTTAATGTACACCCTTCATGGTCATGACAAAATCAAAAATAAGAATTCCATTACTCGTAGATGAGTAGAGTGATTTTTGACGAAGATCAGTGCTAATTGTTCGACAATTATGTGTACTTGAAGAGGTGTGCACACCTGGCAGACGAAACATCGTACAACCTTTAACATCAAAATTAGTTGTTAATTTCATTTACAACGTGGATTTAATCCTTAAAAATCGTTATTTTTGATTTTGTTATTTATTTTAATATTTAATCAGTATTTATTTATTATTTAGACAAAAGAAATATAAATTTTGACGTTTCTCACAGAGGTAAACACAGTTACCTGTTTTTCTGAGACTGGTTACATCAAAGTACAAAATTAAAATTAATATATTTAAACCAAAAATTAATCACTATAATTTATTCAATAATCACCAACATTATATAATTCGACAAAATTAAATTAAAGAGAAAATTATAATTAAAGAAACAGAGAAATTTTTTTTATATTTTAAATAACAAAATACAATATTATAAAAGAATTAACAGTATACTCGATTAATAATGCAATTCATAATTTGTACAACGAAAACATGAAAAATAATCTTTCTCTTAAGGTTAAATATCCAATGTTTATTATTTAAAAATTCTTGCAATTAAAGAAAGGTTTATATTTAAAAAATTATTGCAAAAAGTTCAAAAACTATATATAAATAATATTTTTTCAATAAATTTAAATATCCTCTTTTGTATGATATTTCGATTTATCCGCGTGAATTGCAATCGTGTTTAATTGATGTACTGTTGAAAATTAAGCTCGTTTAGTCAAATGATTTTTGAGATATCCTGCTTGATAACCTATATATGGATGGTTCTTTGTGAAATCGAAGATGAAAAAATGGATATTGCTATAACTATACGTTCTAAAATAATCACAATACACGTAATTAAAAACAATTGCGATAAAAATACATTAAAAATGAAAACTTGATTGGGTTGATTTATCGTTTAAAAAACAGCTGTTTCGAAATATTCTACAAGGTAAAATGAATTATTAATTATTTATAAAAAAAAAATTATAATAGTAATATAATGACAATTATAATACTAATTAATAATAAATAAATGATAATTAAAAATTATTATAATTAAATTATATAAAATATATGTACCGAGTCGTCGGCGATCGCTCCATCGAGATTAACTTTGAAAAAGAGTATGCGACGAAAAACTTCTTCCAACGCTTCGCAGTCATTTTGATTGAGGATGATGTTTTGAAATTCAACTCCTCGCATCTGTCGTCGATGTTATTCGTCGACTGAGTTAAATCAAAACAATTAAATGTATATTTTACATTTATTCATTTTTTTTAATTTTCTTAACGTGACAATTTTGGGTTAAAAAAAAGATAATTTTTACATCTCTTGATACATGTTCCTGACAATTTTAAACAAATAGTATATTCTCATCAACTTTTTATCGAAGCATCTTTTGCCATATCCAAATACGCAAATTTTGTAATTCAAAATTTTTGACTTCTATTATTTTACGTTATAAGTTTTTAATTTACAATTTTTCATCTATGCATCAATGCAATGCACATATTGGGTTTAAAAGGGTTATAAGACCAATAGTGGATACTGAAATTTTTCCCAAAAATATTACTGAAATATCGATTTTATTGAACAGTATATACTTTTCGAACTTTTTTTTCGTATTTATAATCTTTTCAGAATTTATGCTCTTGTTATATTTTTAGTCTCATAATGTACTCGCAACGTTGCAATTTGTGGATTTTTTATTTGGAAAATTATTTATTTATTACGGGGACGGATACTGATTAAAAATTAAAATAAATAATAATTATTAACCATATTGCCGAAAAATAAAAAAGGAAGATGTCCATGAAATACATTGGAAGTATATATATCTATATATATAAGTACACGATTTTGCATGATTTGTACATTCCCATATATATGAGCATCCTCCTTTTCAAGAAATATTTGCATGTTTGGAAATTGTACTATAAAAATTCCAATAAAAGATAGAAAACCTCATTTTTTTCTATTAAATGAAATGAAATGTCCGACGTTTTGTTTACTTATAGGTGCTTTACTATTATAACAAATAGATTTTTATACCTATTTATATATATACAATTGTTATTTATTTTTTTTTTAATGTACACCCTTCATGGTCATGATAAAATCAAAAATAAGAATTCCATTACTCGTAGATGAGTAGAGTGATTTTTGACGAAGATCAGTGCTAACTGTTATGACAATTATGTGTACTTGAAGAGGTCTGCAAAACCTGGCAGACGAAACATCGTACAACCTTTAACATCAAAATTAGTTGTTAATTTCATTTACAACGTGGGTTTAATCCTTAAAAATCGTTATTTTTGATTTTGTTATTTATTTTAATATTTAATCAGTATTTATTTATTTATTTAGACAAAAGAAGTATAAATTTTGACGTTTCTCACAGAGGTAAACACAGTTACCTGTTTTTCTGAGACTGGTTACATCAAAGTACAAAATTAAAATTAATATATTTAAACCAAAAATTAATCACTATAATTTATTCAATAATCACCAACATTATATAATTCGACAAAATTAAATTAAAGAGAAAATTATAATAAAAGAAACAGAGAAATTTTTTTTATATTTTAAATAACAAAATACAATATTATAAAAGAATTAACAGTATACTCGATTAATAATGCAATTCATAATTTGTACAACGAAAACATGAAAAATAAACTTTCTCTTAAGGTTAAATATCCAATGTTTATTATTTAAAAATTCTTGCAATTAAAGAAAGGTTTATATTTAAAAAATTATTGCAAAAAGTTCCAAAAATATATATAAATAATATTTTTTCAATAAATTTAAATATTCTCTTTTGTATGATATTTCGATTTATCCGCGTGAATTGCAATCGTGTTTAATTGTTGTACTGTGAAAATTAAGCTCGTTTAGTCAATGATTTTTGAGATATCCTGCTTGATAACCTATATATGGATGGTTCTTTGTGAAATCGAAGATGAAAAAAATGGATATTGCTATAACTATACGTTCTAAAATAATCACAATACACGTAATTAAAAACAATTGCGATAAAAATACATTAAAAATGAAAACTTGATTGGGTTGATTTATCGTTTAAAAAACAGCTGTTTCGAAATATTCTACAAGGTAAAATGAATTATTAATTATTTACAAAAAAAAAAAACAAACGTGGAAAAATTATTTCTATGTAAATTAAAACCCATATATATATAGGGTGCGTGCTTTTTAATAAGTAAACGTCTTCTTCTTTCTTTATACCTTAAGTTGATAAATGATGCTTTGTAATGGAGATACTTTGTGTTTAGCACAGGCTTCTTTGTAAGCGGCGAGCACGGCGTCTCGTTTAAGGTCTATACCTTTGAAAAGAAAATATGTGCGTGAGATTATTAAATACACCCCTTGTAACGCGTAATCGCCTTTCATATCATATTTCTTTCCTTTTTTTTTTCTTTCTACAAAACTAAACCTATACATGTAAATAGAAAATCGATATATATATATATATATAAAATACGCGTGTATTGTGAAAAAATTATGTAAATTTATTATAATTAATAAATTCCTCTTTCTTTTATACTTTACTCTACCGTATATACCTTGTCAATAGTAGAAGTATCAATGTCGATACATCGTACTATTTTCCCAGCCTATAAATATATGACGATTGAGTAGAAAAATATTGAAACGCCTCATTTGCACAACGTCATATAGACCTGTCATATGTATGAGATATTCCACGTTGGGTCAACAAATAAAAATTGTTTTAACGAATAGTTGCAACTTAGAGGAAAAAAATTGAAATTAGCATTATCAGTATTTTTAACAATTTTTAACTCGAAAATTATCAACTCTTTGTTATATATGTTAAAGTAGGAGAAAAAGTATATAAATTTAAAAAATAATCGGTTAAAATTATGTAGAAATGTTAATTATACCAGTTTTATTATTATACTCTGAACCGAGTAATGGCATTTTGTATATAGAAAATTAATTTGAAAATTTCTATATGTATTGTATGTCGTAATTTTGTTAATCATTTGTTATGATTATAAAACATAATAAATGTGGTAATTAACATTTATACAAAATTTTAAAAGATTCTTCTTTACATTTTTATATTTATTATCTAAGCGTGATTATAAAGAAATCTCATTGGAGCAACCGGATTTTCTTCTTTAGGCATATTTAAGAAGAATTTCGTTTAGATCAGAAAAATATTTTTTTCGGTGTAAGATTTTTCCCGTTCTATATATATAACAAAAAGTTGATTGATTTCGAATGAAACATTGGTAAAAATACTGCAACTAATTTTTCGAAAAATTTCAATTTTTTGACTGTCTGTAACATTGTAACAACATATAAATCCAAAAAAATGTTGTTTATTTTCTCCAAGTGATTTCCTTTAGGTTGCAATTGTTTAAAGCGATTTTTATTTTTTGACCCGATTACTCCGTGTGGAATCTTCCATATACACATGGGCCATTTCACGTCAACTGGTAGGATAAAAATTTTAAAATGTACCAATTTTTGGGTTTAATTCCATTAGAATTTTTGAAAATTTTTTCGTAGTGTTTTATAATACCATAACATTTGATAGGTTTACAGGTCAATTACAAGCTGCGGACTATTAGAAAGGTATTGCTTCAAGCCTTTTTTTAGACTTTTAGATAAAAAATTCGAATTTGGCGTGGTCGTCTTATTTTAATACAACATCAATGATGACTTGTAATTTATGAGATATTGATCTTAAGATTAAGAATTCTAACCCAGAAGGATAAATTCTAGAGAAAAACATATAAATTTATACATTAAAAGTTGATAGATTTTGAGTTAAATACCTGTGAAGAAACTCACTCTTTGAGGTTAGAATAACTTTAAACAAATTATTTTTAGTATCTAAAAATATTGTTTCTATTTTCTGGATAGTATTTCCAGGCTCTACGCAAAATTTGATGGACTTTAAAATTTCGATCCAACCAGTTGACATGAAATGACCCACATATATATATCAATCGAGCTCTCTGCAGAAAAAGAGAGATGCGATTCACTCAGCACTGCGCCGTCAAGGAAATAAGTACGGTGCGTCTATAATTAGTGGGTATAGAACCATTGTGAAAGAGCATCAACGTGATCTATATAAAAAAAAATATAAAAGTAAGTGCAAGGGCGTCATGCCAAACGTTATACCATTTTTTTTTCTTCCTCTTCATTCGCAAATTCTTAATTTTTTCCGACGACCTATATGAGTATTCGGTGATACGATTTTTTTTTCCTCTCGATCTCGAAGGTCGATTTATGTCGGGATTATGGGGTTATTAGGTTACGGACGCTGATTGATACACTTTTTTTCGATCCCGCGTACGTATATATTTTTAATTGCGCGCGCTCGAGGAATAATATTTGGATCGAAGACAAATTAAGAGACCATCTCGGATTTCATATAATGTTCTTGCAAGTTAAAAGTATTCGCGATGTTATTTTTTTTTTTTTTTTGTGAAAATGAGGTGATATAATGAAACCTTTTTAGGTTAGCGTACTTGGAAACTATATTGCACTAAAAACTTTTTTTTTCCCCCTGAAATGAACGATATGCATTTTCATATCAAGATTAAATTCGTTTTTAAAACTATTAGACACGTACACTTTTTTATCTTCGTAAACAAAATTATAAATAAATAAATTTTATTGTAAAACATATGTAAATTTATTCTAATAAATAAAATTCCCTTTCTTCTATCGTACTCTACCGTATTTTATACATTGTTAATAGTGAATATTTAATTCGAACATCGAATATTTCACAGACTATAAATTTTTGACGATTGAGTAGAAAAATATTGAAACGCCTCATTTGCACAACGTCATATAGACCTGTCATATGTATGAGATATTCCACGTTGGGTCAACAAATAAAAATTGTTTTAACGAATAGTTGCAACTTAGAGTAAAAAAATTGAAATTAGCATTATCAGGATATTTAACAATTTTTAACTCGAAAATTATCAACTCTTTGTTATATATGTTAAATAGGAGAAAAAGTATATAAATTTAAAAATAATCGGTTAAAATTATGTAGAAATGTTAATTATACCAGTTTTATTATTATACTCTGAACCGAGTAATGGCATTTTGTATATAGAAAATTAATTTGAAAATTTCTATATGTATTGTATGTCGTCATTTTGTTAATCATTTATTATGATTATAAAACATAATAGATGTGGTAATTAACATTTATACAAAATTTTAACAGATTCTTCTTTACATTTTTATATTTTTATCTAAGCGTGATTATAAAGAAATCTCATTGGAGCAACCGGATTTTCTTCTTTAGGCATATTTAAGAAGAATTTCGTTTAGATCAGAAAAATATTTTTTTTCGGTGTAAGATTTTTCCCGTTCTATATATATAACAAAAAGTTGATTGATTTCGAATGAAACATTGGTAAAAATACTGCAACTAATTTTTCGAAAAATTTCAATTTTTTGACTGTCTGTAACATTGTAACAACATATAAATCCAAAAAAATGTTGTTTATTTTCTCCAAGTGATTTCCTTTAGGTTGCAATTGTTTAAAGCGATTTTTATTTTTTGACCCGATTAGTCCGTGTGGAATCTTCCATATACACATGGGCCATTTCACGTCAACTGGTAGGATAAAAATTTTAAAATGTACCAATTTTTGGGTTTAATTCCATTAGAATTTTTGAAAATTTTTTCGTAGTGTTTTATAATAGGTACCATAACATTTGATAGGTTTACAGGTCAATTACAAGCTGCGGACTATTAGAAAGGTATTGCTTCAAGCCTTTTTTTAGACTTTTAGATAAAAAATTCGAATTTGGCGTGGTCGTCTTATTTTAATACAACATCAATGATGACTTGTAATTTATGAGATATCGATCTTAAGATTAAGAATTCTAACCCAGAAGGATAAATTCTAGAGAAAAACATATAAATTTATACATTAAAAGTTGATAGATTTTGAGTTAAATACCTGTGAAGAAACTCACTCTTTGAGGTTAGAATAACTTTTAAACAAATTATTTTTAGTACCTAAAAATATTGTTTCTATTTTCTGGATAGTATTCCAGGCTCTACGCAAAATTTGATGGATTTTAAAATTTCGATCCAACCAGTTGACATGAAATGACCCACATATATATATATCAATCGAGCTCTCTGCAGAAAAAGAGAGATGCGATTCACTCAGCACTGCGCCGTCAAGGAAATAAGTACGGTGCGTCTATAATTAGTGGGTATAGAACCATTGTGAAAGAGCATCAACGTGATCTATATAAAAAAAATATAAAAGTAAGTGCAAGGGCGTCATGCCAAACGTTATACCATTTTTTTTTACTTCCTCTTCATTCGCAAATTCTTAATTTTTTTCTTTTCCGACGACCTATATATATGAGTATTTCGGTGATACGATTTTTTTTTCCTCTCGATCTCGAAGGTCGATTTATGTCGGGATTATGGGGTTATTAGGTTACGGACGCTGATTGATACACTTTTTTTTCGATCCCGCGTACGTATATATTTTTAATTGCGCGCGCTCGAGGAATAATATTTGGATCGAAGACAAATTAAAGAGACCATCTCGGAAGTTTCATAATAATGTGTCTTGCGAAAGTTAAAAATATATCGCGGATGTGTATTTTTTTTTTTTTTTTTTGCGAAAATGAGGGATATAAAGTTGAAACCTTTTTCGCGTTGGCGTACATTGGAAACCATATAACTTGCATCGTAAACGAACTTTTATTTCACCCGGGAAAATTTGGAACGAAGATTAATTTTCAATATTCGAGATGTAAAGTTCGTTTTACTAAAAACTATTATGTACACGTACACTTTTTTTATCATTTTTCGTTTTACACGATAAAAAAATTATTAAATTGAATATAAATTATATTATTTACACATACACACGTCATCGTTCTTTCAATTTCGCTCGTTCTAAATAAATATTTGTTAGTGTTCACGAAAATTTTCTACGGCTATTTGATAGAATATTTTATATCGAGTTTTCCTAATTCTCTTTCACTGTATAATTTTAATTAAAGATAAAAATTTCAAGATAATTTCATAAATTTTTGACTATTTACCGGTAAGTCGTTGTTTTTCTAATATACCCTGATCAGTGTGAAAGTCAAACTTAAATTTTATTATTATAAAAATGATTTTGTATATCTTAATCGACATTTTATTATTCAAATTTTAACGTAATTAATTATCTCACTACTTATTAGCAAATAGGAAGAAGAAAAAAATTAAATAAAAAAAAATAACAATTTAAAATAAAAATTTAATTTGATGTTCTATAAGTGAAGTAAATATAAGGAACATTTAAAAAATGGCTTCTTTTATAAATATCAATTAAAAAAAATTTATGCAAATTTTAAAATTATAAAAATTAACATAACTTATATTATTTTTCTAGTCACTTTATGTATTTAAACTAAAATTTATTAAAAATTATTAAGTATATTATAGCAATGAATAATCAAATAATTTTATGTTAAAGATTTAATTGCATTAATAAAGAAAAAAAACTAAAAGCAATAACAATTAATAAAATAATTATAATATTAATAAAATTCATATTATTTAAGTAAGTTCATTAATACATTTACCAATCTTAATTAAAATTTATAACATTCGTATTAATTATTTTAAGTGATAGAATTTATTTAATTTCACTATTGAATCGATTCTTATATATATTCACTTCAATGACTAATATACATGATAATATTGTAAGTATAATTTAAAAAAATTATAAAAATTAATAGTATTTACAAAGTGTTCAAAAGGTAACGAAAGATTTAAAAAATTTTCTAAGGTTATTTTTACCTAAAAAATTCTTTAAAAAATTTTATACATATACCATTTCATCCAGTTTTTTGATTCAGTGACAAATAACAATTGAAATCTATAAACCCATAAATTCTAATCCGCGAATAAATATAAAAATAGTATAAATAATTAGGATGAAATAATTTAGCTTATATCGGACACTTACGATACTTCCACGGATTCTCCGGCTCCAAGGCCCCAGCGATTTCATTATCAGGAAATCTCAAGTGTCTGCGTTTCTTCTTCCTTCGATTGAGCAACAAGGCACTTCGGATCAATCTCCCATCGATGATAAGATGCGGTGACATAGGCGTCACATTTCGAGCGCACCATCTCGGTCTTCGTTCACCGGTTACAAGGACACGTGGTGGTAATTTTTCGACGTCTACCTGAGCAATGGCCTTAGCTAACGCAGCTCGATCGACCTGCGCATCATCGTCCTCGCTGCTCATCCTCGTTCTCACACATCGTCAACACTTAGACGCGTCTACTTTTTTTTCTCTCTTTTTTTTTTTAATTATAGATTTTTATTCTTATACGTAACATTATCACTACTCCTTTAATTATAGATTTGATTGTTACGCTCTCCTTAGATCGCGATCGCCAATACTTTTTGTTTTTCTCGACACTGTATTATTATGTTATGCAAACACTCGTCAAATCGTTCCGATAGAGGAGGAAAGATAAAAACTCCTCGGCAGCGTGTGTAGTGACTTTGATCTCGAAGCACGCGGAGTTCAATGAATGAAGAAGGGTAAGCCAACGGTTAAAGTGTCGCACGCGTCGTTACATATTTATTTTTTCTTCTTTTTTTTTTAACCGTGCACACTTTCATCACTTGCCGCGAGATGGCTTGTGTCATATCTAAAAAGATTTTTATTATTATTAAAATTCATCGATCGGACACTATAATTGTGAATCAATGAAATTTTCATGATGCTTGGAATTGAGGTTGAAAAATTGTGTATGATTATAAAAAAAGATAATTTAATTATGGAACATGTTGTTCTATGCTTTTTTTTCGGGTCTTGTGTAAGATTGGATGTGTTGATAGTGTTATTGAAAGTTGTTGTAAAATATATAGAGCATTTCACGTCAAGTGGTCCGATCAAAATGTTAAAACACAAGGACCGAAAATGCTTCAAGAAAATAGAAAAAAATTTTTAGGTACTGGAATTGTATGTTTTCAAAAATTATTCTAACCTCAAATAGTGAGTTCTTTTAAATTTTTTTTAATATAGTAATTTAATAGCTCTTACATATGCAATATTGTATTGATAAATTAAAAATGTTCTTTACCAGCTACCTGTTTTTTAAATACTATTTTTGTTAAAAAAGTGCCTGAATAAGAGATGAAAATTTTAGAGACTTTAAAAAAATGTTACTTTAATGCGCTAAAGCGTTTTAAACAGTAATAAAAGTAGGAATGAACCAAATGTTTTGTATAATTGTAAACTCGATAAAGAAAAAGGTGGAACTTTCAATTTATCTTTACTAGTACAACAGACATTGAAAAAATTTTGTCTATCGACTGTGTTCTAAGTTTGTTGAAGTTGATATTTTTGTTGGTATTTGTAATAGTCTATCGACTGTGGCCTACGTTTATTAACGTTAATACTTACTTCGTAATTCGCTTAATTCTATCGACTTTGTTCTATCAATAGTATTTGTACAGTATTATTTGTTCATTTTTATTAAATATTTTATATGGAATGTAATATTATTTTATGCGTGTTCTTACTTCTTTATTTTTATTATATATTTTTTTAGTTATATTCTATTAACTTTAAGATATGTACACATTACGTTTTGAGCATCTTCTTCGCTATAAATGTTATTCCTAAAAAAATTATTACAATATATACTCGCAAATGCTACCTGCCTAAAATTGAATTGGTATTGAAAGAAAAATCTGGTCCACAGTACTTACGAGTACTTACGTATTTGCGTATTTCTCTATGAATTGTTCCAAAATATTTAAGTCGCACAAAATTATTATGATTTTTCTTATAATTACCTAAATATTTTGCAAGTTATTTTGTGGTGTGTAACATATTTTTCTTTCAGTATACTTTCAGTTTTTTGTTTACTTTTTTCTCTTATGTGGTAGAATTCCAGTGACAACAAATTAACGAAATGCATGAAATTTAGTTTACATTCATGACATTTAGTACCAAATTGCCACTAAATTGGTGTTTTTATCTAATTGCAGCCTTTTTTTCTATTTAATTTTAAGGAAATTATAAATTCAATTATTTTCTTATTTTTAATTTGAAAAATCGTATTTTTTTTATTTTATTGTTTACTTATCTATTCGATTACAAATTTATAATTTGTATAGAAATTTTGTTACGTTTAATTTTTCTTTAAATTTGTGTAGCGACTTTGTTTATGTTTATGAGAGAATTTACAGCAAAGAACTGGCTTTACATTTTTTTGCATAATTTACATTTGAAGACATGAGTTATTTCGTCTTCTATTTTTCGCTTTCTTTTCTGGGCAATTTTAGAATAATTTTCTTCTTCTGAATTAATTTCAGATTTATATATACAATTCCTGTGTGATTTTCTTTTGCATACTTCGCACTTATTGCTGTCTTCTTCTATTGATTTAAAACAGTGCATACATTTATTTACAACATTTTCTGCTCTTAATAGGAGATTATGTGCTATATCTCGTCTGTATTTACTTATGTTTAAACCAATGTCCATTGCTTTTTGTTTTCCAAGACGTATATTCCGCAACTATGTCCATCATGATATGCTTGATTTGGTTTGTTTGGAACATCAATTACTTTCCAATTAATATTTTTTAATTTATTGAAGCCACGTTCTTTTCTACAATATTTAGTGAAATCTTTGAACTTTTGTACAGCTCGGTCTTTGTCATCACTGCTTTCGTAAGGATCTAAATGGACGATCGTTTCCTCTTCAATTTTCACATACAATAATCGCCAATGGCTGTTATACATATACGGTAATAATAAATTTTCGGTACCGAAGGTTGCTTTGCATATTTCTCTATTTCTATCTATTCTTTTATCATTAAAATTACCCAGAATCATGCTAGTATCGTCTGTTGGGATAAAAACTGTTTCATTCCATTCTTCAATTTGAGCAGCAATGTAGGAATCGATCACTATTCCATTTATCCATCTATTGCTAATTGGAATGTATTAATAGATAATGACAATTTTGTTATGTAAGTTCCAATCGCTATTGATGATGATTTTGTACTCATATAATATTCAACATTTTGTATTAACCATTAACAAATGTTGGTGGTCTATTTAATACAATATTATCCTTTCCGATATCAGCTAATGGTTCTTTATATGGCATTTGCAGAGCGTTATCATCGATTTCGTAATTATTGGAAGAATTAGTATGGATTTTAGTTTTCACTTCAAGAGCTTCATCTTCCTGTTCAATTCTGTATTGCTCATTTGTTTTCGTTTTTTTGCAGGTTTCTTCCTCGCATACTTCCTCTTCTTTATGCGTTTCTTTAGTATTCCGTTTTATCCTGGCATCTTCAAGTCTTGAGTGACTTAACTTCTGATATAAATATTCTAATTTTGAGCCGCTGACGCTGACTACTACTTTTTTTAATTTTACTTTTTGCGATACCTTCTCCCCACTGTTCTTTTATGAAAGGATTAGATACGGTTTATGGGTATTTGCTTGGTTTTTTTGTTTTGGATCCCTTAATATTTATATTTAGTTGTAATTTTGCCATAGTATCTTTTCTTGCAATTTTCCAATTCTCGAATACGATCTGCTATGGACGAATTGGTAATTCTGTTGAAAACAATTTCTTTATTCACTCGATGTTGACTCTCAATGTATGCGTTACTTATTCGCGAAACATTGGGGTCAATTAAATTTAAATCTGGAGAGCTCCACAGTACAATATATGGCATCCATGTATTTAAAACGTGATATATAAATTGTGGCAAATAATATTGATTTCCATATTTATTAGAATAGTTTTCTGTTGACTTTTCATTAGAGCATTTCCAAAATTCATCGTCTTCTTCGTCAGCAACGTCTGGTATATTTTCTTGGTCATCTTCTTCTGTATCGGCTTCTATAATAGCCATTATTTGATTATAACGTTTATAAAATTGTGAATTCTTATAAAGTGCCTTGCTTTTCTCCTCTTCGTTAAGAATAATATTCAAATCATCATCTTCTGGTAACAGTGTTATATCTTCCGTATTTACGAAATTATCATTTCGCTTTTTGAAATGGTAGACGATCATCAATACGCTGTCCTCGGCTTTACTTTTTTTTTGTTAATACAATTTTACAAATGTATTTGAATATGTCGTCGACTTCTTGTAAATTTCTACATAAACAAAGAACAGACATACATTCTAACAGCAGTTTCTTTGTCTTCTTTTCTTTACACTCAGGATGATGTTGGTCTAAATATCTAGATACTATTTTCATAAAATGTGCGAAGCATATTTTTACGTAGATCAGACCTTTTGGTGGATACTTTCCATCACTGCAAAGTACTGTAATTTCTAAATATTTTTTAATTGATATCCCATTCCATTCGTGCATAATCGCGTGTATGGATGCCCACGACCAATCAACTGTTACTGCATGCATAATTGGCCATTTATGCAAAACTTCCATAACAAAGGTTTTGTACTTATCTAAGGCAATACTAATAGATTCAATTCCATGTTCGGACGTTATCATTCGCAGAAGTTCGATTATTTCGAAATCATGTTTTACTGCTACTGAGTAATAATAGATTTGTTTGCATCGCAAATCTTGGGGTTTTCTAACAATTGAGCCTGTTGCATCCATATGTAAAATAATACATTTTTGGTCGGTGATTGCTAGCAAATCTTGTTCTGTAAACATAATAGCAGTTAATGGAAGTCCAACATATCTTAGAAATGGATCTTGTAATTTCTGCTGTTCAATCCAAAGTTGCATGAGGTCAGATAAATCGGGAGATTCAAGCTTTAAACGTCTTTTGCATTTTTCTTCAGACTTAACTTTGTACACTACATTAAATGTTCTCAAATTTTGAATGTACCCATCGCCAGCTAAATCAGGCATTGTATCTTTTTGAATATCTGTTAAAAAATCTATAGCTCTGACTTGTTTCAATTTATTTGCCCATTGTTTTCTTTCTTCACCTTTTAGTGGTCTAAATGAATTTGCCATCACAGCTTTATCATGCACGTATGTCATTTCTTTATTACTAGCTATACAATTGCTACTGGATCACCTACATGGTCTATTCGAAATCTAAATCTTTGCTTATGCTCTGCAGATTTACATTTTGCATATGCAACAAGGTTATGTTCATTATATCGAACTTTTACGTAAAAAGTTAGTCGACAAGTACATTGTAGTTCATATGCCATCATATGTTCCAAAGTTGCTCTAATTTTGTCGTCATTTGGGATACCAACATCACATTTGAAATATGAAGAAACGACCTCAACTGTATTAATATCTACAGAAACAGTAACTATTGGATGTATTATTTCTTCATATTCTGCAGTTTTTTCACAATCACTTATAACATTTGTTTTATCCTGTACACCATTTGTATTCATTTCTTTTCTCTTAGCATTTTCTCTGTTTAGTTTTTTTCGCTTTCTTTTATTGCTGTTTGAATAATTTGAACTCGAACTATTTGATAAAGTAGACGATGACGAGTGTGAAGTATAGTTGTATACGTTTCTGTTACATTTCTTTTCTTTTCGTAAATGTACCTTATAATCAATTTTTCTTTTTTAGAATTCATTTCCGTTGCGAATCCTTGTGGAATATTTTGCACTGTAGTTCGATTACTGTCGTTCATTTTCACAATATCTTGTGCTTTCTCAAAACTATTTACATTCAATGAATTTATAATACTATCATAGGGCATTTTCTATTGTTTCTATTTTGTTCGAAAACACCGTTGTCAGGATATTTTTCATTCTTTTCTTCAAGCGTTTCTACAATGTTGTAAAGTAATCTATCATTAAATTTTCATTTTCATAACTATCCACTGTATTGTTATTTATATTTTCGACGATACTATTGTAACTTTCATCAATACAACGTATTTTGTCATATAAACAATTTTTTTGAGATGTTACAGTTTTTTCTATATTTTGTGGCCTAATTTGACATACATTATTATCTAATTTATTGTTATCTCTTTTAAGGTTGAAATCATTAGAAAGCACATCTGCATTAATAACTTCCATTTCACGTGCACTTTCTTTTTTCGTTTTTTCAACTTCAATGTTGTCCGGAATATTTTTTTTAATTAAATTTAATTTTACTATTTCTGCAAAAGTTTTATGTTTTTTTTTTCTACTACAATATCTTTTTTTACTTCGGTGACCTCTACTTTTTTTAAAACTTGCCAGTGACCTTCTTGTTCCTCACCAATAAACAAAAGATTTAAATGCAATTGCATTTACGTCTCCATTTTCTAAATTCTGCACTTTAAAAATTTCACCGGCAGAATTTTTACGAAAAACTGTTATGGGGACGTTATAGGCTTGTACTATTACACCTAATTCAAAATAGTACCATAAGTACCATTCAAACCCATAATTTTTTCATATTCTTTGGAATTACTATATTTTACTTGAAGACAAGTACTTAACAAGAAATTCACTTGTTTCTGCCAATTCTTTACCGTAAATTCTACAACCTTATTTCTAACTTTCATATGAAAGTCTTCATCATTATACAGATGGTACGCAATGCACCGAAATAGGCAATTACCATCTTTTACATTAATAATTTCGTATTTATTTCCATCAATAATGACAATGTCTTTTTTCGTTATACGTTTAGCATTATAATTTATATCACTTACTTGTTTTTCTTTGCATTGAGTATAACTTACATTATCATCAAATTGATTAGGGCTGCAATTTTCATTTGCTTTACCTTTCGCTTTTAACAAATTGCTTACTTGGTTTTTTAAATCAGAATTTTCAATATTTCACGAATACCTTAAACTATTTCGTAGATTTTTATCACACTTCATTTTGCAAAATTGGGCAATCTACAAAAAATATATATATACATAATCAAAAATAAATAAAAACTAACATAATATAAATGTAAGTAAAAGGTAGTACAGGATTCGTATATCACTAATTTTTACAATATTACAACTAAATAAGTGAAATTAAAAATATAGTTACTGACGAGTATGTTCCATATTATTATAGACCGGGAGATAGTGACAAATTTCGCGTAATGATTTGCAAATACCTGGCAATTGTCTTTGTTTAAATTTAATAAAAAATATAAGGAAACATACATGCCAGACAGTTTGTGCGATACAATGTAAAAAAAAATACATTCTTCTATATTTTGGTAGGTAACCATAATTTTAACAATATATGGGTAATTTCACATCAAGGTACGGTCAAAATTTTAAAACGCACCACAATTTGTATAAAGGCTGGAAATGTTTTTCAGAAGACAGATAACAATTTTTAAGTGATAGAGAAAAATTTATTCAAAAGTTATTCTCAAACATTGAAAAATTTCAGTTTTTTCAAAAATAGCTATTTTATAAGCTTGTTTATCTCAAAATCTCTCAACTTTTTCTATATAATATCTAATATAACTTTCTCTGCAAATATTCTATAGAATGTAACCATCTGGGTCAGATTTCTTAATAACAAAAACAAATTTACAGAAGCTATATGAAAATATTTAAATTTGTAATAAGGCAACCACGCCACAATTGATTTTGTCATGTAAAAGTTTTAAAAATACTTTGCATTAATAGCATTATAATGGTTAAAAGAATTTTATTGACCTACAATTGGGTAAAAAGTTATTTATGTGTATGTGTGTAAAGTAAATTAAATTAATAGTAAATTATTATAAATTAGGGTAAAAGAGTAACGATTTCACAAATAGGAAAAAAGTAATAAAAAATTATAAAAAAAAATAAAATCTTCAATTTATTATAAAAATACAATAATGATTTGAAAAATTTAATAATAGTTATTATTAATTAATTTTTGTTGTCAGACTGAAATACTCATGATTCAAGAAAAAAGTACTAAAAATTTATAAAAAGTAATAATAATTATATTTTACTATATAAAAAGTTACAGCAATAAAAAATTTCATCAAATAATACTTGCACCACCGTTGGTTTTAAAATAAACCATTGGTAGTAAAATAAAATAATGTTAAGACAACTGTCCGCAAAGAATCCAAAAGTGTCCAAAACCGGAGGTTTTACCCAATATATTGAATTTGCATATGAAAGCACTCATAATGTCTCTGTTGTAAATAGAAATGAAAATGATATTCACAAATAGGATACTTTGTTGACGCAAAATTCTTTATTAGTTTCTTATTACAAGCAGTATTCAATATATTCCTTTATTACATCAGAAGAAAATGATGATACAAAGCTATACCAAATGTTACTGATTTTATGTAAACCTTTAAGTGCAAGGGAAAAAAATTCCCAGGTAGCACTGTCCGTCTCGGAGACGTTTTTAAAATGTTATGAAGCGTTTGAAGCGTTTTAAAAACGTCTAGAAACGTCTTTAAGACGTTTTGTGCTGACTGGGTTAGATTTAAAATTTTTCCCAGACCTTGATCCTTCCCTAATTAATGGACAGAAATCAAATTGACTTGTGTCTTTGGAAATAATTTAATTTTATTAAGTCTAGAATGACTTCTAAAACATAAGTAGTATAGGTTAAATATGCAGTATTTGTTGTTTAATAATACGATACGCCAAATTAATGCCAGAATTTATAACGTATAGAATGTTCATAATCCATACTATAAATATAAAGTCAAAGATTTATTACCAAATGTGCGGAATGATGAAGAAAATTTGAATATTCAAACGGTTTCATCTCGTCTACGAGGTACTAAAATTTACTTAAAAAAAGTGAGATATGATTTATAGATTGTAAAATTTGATACTGTCCATTGAATCACAGTATCGGATGTAACATATGTTTTCTCAATAAAATTTTTTGCGTATTTGCTTTCTTTAGATCAATCAATTGGTGAAATATTACATTATTATTACACCGTCGAATATCAAGGAAAAGGTATATGCCTCATTATCATTGCTTATTTAGGATAAAAAATGGACCGGTTTATGAGAAAGCTTCTAATGAAGAAGTTGAACAGTTCATTTTGCAAAATATCACTTGTCGCATATCTCCAAAGCTTTATAGACACGTAATAAATTATCAGGAACATCGTCGTAATGTTTATTGCATGATAAAGACAAAAACTAAAACCGGTTTTTAAAAAAAGTACGTGTCGTTTAGAATTTGCTCGTCCAGTGACAGATCAATAGCTATAAAAACAAAGGTTAAGGTAAGTTACAACTTTTACAATCACAAATAAATTGATGTATGAGAAAGGAAAAATCAGGCATACATACTATGCAGTGTGGCGAAATGAAATGTTTTCCAAAGAAAGTTAAACCAGATATTACATATATACCAAATGTTACGCAATTAATTAATTCGGTTTTAAAAGTATTTACCAGGAGAGTGTCACATCTCCAGAAAAGGGATCTTTACCAAAACTCTGGGATATGTTTACTATTATAAAAATATAAAAAAAAGTTTTAGACTGTAGCGCTCTTTTTTACGATAGATATAAGTAAGTAACCAAAAATTTCGCCAAAAAAGTCCTTGACTTTGATTACTTGTAACTCAAAAATAAATAGAGAAATATATTCAAACTTAAGTTAAAAAAACCGAGACCGAGTAGATTGGATCTAAAAACAAAGAAGCTCAAATACCTTGATTTGGTCGAAAGTTATGGAAAAAATACAAAAAAAAAAAACAATTTGGCCTAAAAAATCAGTAAATTTTTTAATTCAAAATAGTCATCAAAATATCGTTAAATTCGTTTTTCGTTCATAACTTTCGGTTAAATCAACATATTTGAGCTTCTTTCTTTTTAAAGCAAATTTACTTGTTCTTAGATTTCTACTGAACATAAGTTTGAGAATCTATCTCTATTTATTTTTGAGTTATAAGTAATCAAAGTCAATTTTTTGCATTTTTTGGGCAAATTTTGGGCATTTTTGGCAAAATATTTCGTTATTTGCTTATATCTATCGTAAAAAAAGAGCGTTAGAGTCTAAAACTCTGACTTTATTTATATTTTTATAGTAGTAAACGTATCCTAGAGTTTGGTAAAGATCAATTTCCCGGAGATGTGACACTCTCCTTGTTAGTAAATTTCATGTGTAGTGTAACCATAATCGATTCTGGTACCAAACATGTAAATAAGATGTATAAGATATATTACTTATACTTACTTGAGGGTGAAATTAATATATTTTTTCTCTTCTTTTTATGATCTAAAATTTTTGTGAAATATTTATAGTAAGAATATAAACATTACACGATAATTTCATCAAAAACATTTTTAACAAAAGTTATGCATAAAAGTGTTTTAAAATTAACATTTGACGTATTAAATGCTTCTCGCATCATATAAATTTTTGGATTTATTTGAGATTTTTTGCGATTGTTCTTTCAAGTAATTGTTTAAACTTTGTACATAGGCTTTTTTTTATTTTAACAGTTTATTGTTTATTAGATAAATAGTACACCAAATAAATACCATATAGGTGTATAATTATATACAAGAAAATTGTTTTTACAATATATACCGTACATTAAGTTGTGGTCGCTTGTGTATTGTAGTTTCTACTGAATCCAGCGGTTGACTTATACTACTTAAATTAATAGCCGTTTCGAGTACTACACCTATATACATATAGCCTTTTATTCAGTTATGTGTAGATGCAGATGTAATCGTTACGTAAGTGCAGCAAGTACATATATATTTATATTTTAAATTTTGTTACCGACTGAGTTAATAAAGCCGACGAAAAACCCATTTTTAATAAATAAATTTGAAGTAAAAAGCGAAGATATCATTGTGCTTCGTATGATTATTACAGAAATATGTTGATGAAAAAAAAAATTGACTTTTAATTATATTTTTCAATAGTATATTCATAACGATCGTGGTACCAAAGTCAACTTCTATGATCCCCCAATATCGCGTCGGACATTGAATTACAATGTTATTTGAAAAACCCTGAGACTCCGTCTAGTATACGTCGCGCTCGCTCCAAGAAAATGTAACTGATCAAACGCAAAACACTGAATAAGCGGCATACTTTTCATATTTTTCTTTACATTTTATTACAAATAGTAAATTACATTTAACCCTTTCAGATCCAATGTATATTGTAATGTACATATAGATTAATATTAATTAAAAAAATTATATAACGTAAATTATTAATTGTATAGTAAAAAAATATTTCATCACTATATTTTTAGATTAATAAGATGATATTTTACCGATTCTATAATTATAAAATTTATCGTGAAGGCGATAGAATTATAAATAAAAACATGAACAAATTTCAGTTAAACTAATTCAGGTTTGAAAGGGTTAATAATTTTTACTGAACATTTTTTTCTTCGTATACGTATTTTTTGATGACTTTGATTTAAAATATAAGTTTTTGGATTATGATGAATAAAAAAAAAGTAAGAAGTAATAAAATAAAAATAAATGCCATAAAACGTTAGAGAAGGTATAGAAATCATAAAAAGTGTTAGAAAAAACGAATGGAATCTTACGGCTTCTATAGTCTTTTATTACTATATTTCTTACTTTTTCTTTCTCTTTATAATTTTAGGTAGAAATAGTAACCTCCACTTAATAATATACAACTTTTACCGGCCATTAACTGATTTTTCAAAATTTATCTTTCAATTTTCATATATTTTTTCTAATGTATATAAGTTATAAGGCATATTCTTAATGTCCAATTGTGCGGGTGTGCTAAACGTATAATGAAGAAAAAAATAAAAATTATAAACTATATATTTAAAAAATCAAATGTTATTTGTAGGTAGGGGACGTCGGAGCCAAATTACAGGGATCTGCACATTTCAACCCAAAAATTCTATCGAAAATATATTGAACTAAAAATTTAAAAAATTTATACGGATAGCTTGAAACGTAATAAAGGACCTGACATTTTGATTTTTTTAAGAAAAATTTATTTTTGTTAACTAATAATTGAATAAACATTGTAATTGTAACGATCGGTAATTTTTAAACATCGATATTAATTAAATTAATCAGTTTCAAAATCTGGAAAAATTAAGGTATATATTGTTTCAATCATGCCTGAGGGTCAAGATACTATCAAAAATTGAATCGGATTTTTTTTATAAAAAATATATAAAAAATGACCATATTTTCTGACTCCGATCATCCCGTTTAAGTAAAAAGTTAATCTCGCGCATAGTAAAACCGCAAAAATTATTCTTCGCATTCGTGTAAATTCTATCACTTTTTTTTCACGATATGCGTCTATAATTTTTTATACAATAAATGTACTGCAAATAATTAATTTTATATTTACACCCCCAATTTATATACTAAATACACTCTACGTATATCTTTCTAAACATTAATAATACACGTCGAAACGGTAAATAAGTATAAAAATACATAATTTATGTACGTCCACTATAATATGATAAAAAAAAGTATAAGCGTTCCATATATATGTATATTTGCAATTCGCATGATGCATTCCTCATAACACGCTTTTGCGTTCCGACACGTGGATATAAAATCTATATTTACTATTAATAATTTTTTTTTCTTTTTATATATATATATATATATATATAAAACGATTAATATACTGCACTATTATCTATACAGATTATTCACGTGTATATAAACGTTCTCTCTCATAAAATATATTGAAATAGAAGAAAAAATACAGTAATAACATCGAGTATCGTGTGTGTGTGTGCGTGTGTGTATTGACGCTGCTCGTTAATCACTTTTGCAATAGTTTAGAAAAAAAGGACTCGACTAAGCTTCGATATATTTAGTACCTTGTTACAAGTTGTATATCGTAATTTTTTATTATAATGTACTAACGAGGAATTAAAAGTTGTATCGCAAATATAACATTCATTTGAGTACGAAGGGGTGAAAAATATTGCACATCTTACGTGTATGTGTGTGTGTGTGGATGGAAAATTAATAAATTTGGTGACATTTGATTTTCTGAATGATGATTTATGATAAGGTGTGGATGTATATAATTTCGAGAGAAAAAAATCAGTTAAATGATTTTTAATGGTTAAAAAAATATTTTAACCCATTAAGTCCCAACCGACCATTTCACAGTCGATTTGTTTTTCGCTTAGAAAAAATAGAGAATAGAATAGAATAAAAAAGGAAATGACTGTTTCTTATGTAAAATTACCTGCTCTATCTGAATTCACCATCAGATTTTAGATATTTTCCACGGAAAATTCAATATAGCCGCTCAAAGTAAAAAAAAATTCCATTTTTTGAAAATCGACTGTGGGCCTTTATTTTCTAATTTTGACGACAAAATCAAATGCACACAGTAAAACGACCATTTGAAAAAAATGAAAATCTGATGGTGAATTCAGATAGAGCAGGTAATTTTATATAAGAAACAGTCATTTCCTTTTTTATTCTAATCTATTCTCTATTTTTTCTAAGCGAAAAACAAATCGACTGTGAAATGGTCGGTTGGGACTTAATGGGTTAACGAGATGACGATAACAAGTTACAGGGATCTACACACCTTTCAACATAAGAATTATGTTGGAACTAATGATTAAAAATTTGAAAAAATTCATATCGGTAGTTTAAAACAAAAGCGAGGGCATGACGTTTTTATTATTAAGAAAAAATCATTTTTTTAATCATAATTGAATAAAGAATTTTAGGTCGGTAAGTAGTTATTTGTCTAAAAAGGCATGAATTTTCGACGCAAAAATCAGGATTAAATTACACATTTAAAAATCTGAAAAAATTTGAGTATATTGTTTAAAACATGCCTAAGGGCACGGCGTTCACGAGTTTTTCAAAAATTTATTCTTTTGTTTATAAAAAATATTAAAAATAGCCATTTTCTGAGTCCGACATCCCCTTAAACATATTTTCGTAGTTAGATGTATTATGATCGTTTGTGAGTGAAAGGAAGGATTGTGATTTAATAAAATGAATCTGATAAAATATATATTATAAACAAAATGTGTTTTTTTATTTTATTTTAATTATTATCAGATAAAAATTACATAATAATTATTATTACAGTGATATAAATAAAATAAAATAAAGATTTTTATATATTTGTACTTAATTAAAATATGTTTGAGTTGTATATAACTTTATAATTGAAAATTAATACTAATAAAAGTTTTCTCTTTATTATAAATTCAAATAAAATAGAGATTTTCATTTTAGTTAAAGGAGATATGTGAGACTCTAAAAACATTGGTATCCCTTATATTTATTTTTTAATTAATGAGTTGACTTTTCATAAAATCTCTCTGTAACGCTCTTCTACTTGCGTTGAATAGTGCGTATGATTTTTTTCAAAATTTTTTATCGCAGAATGATCGAGATTGTCGTACAGTCGCCAAGGATGATTTTTCACCTAATCATTACCGACGAAACGTTGCTATTTATTTTTAATTAATTTAAAATTAACTAGTAGTTAATATATTTTCAAAAAGATCTCTGTGCCAGCTTTTTTTATACACTACTCAAGTGTCGCGCATGAATTTTTCCAGATTTTTAGTACGATAATTGCAGAAAATTTTTGGATCCCCGTAATTTGGCTATCGCGGGGATGTGATACCCAAATTACACCTACCTATACCTGGAATACCCCGAAAATTTTAATACGTAATTATAAGAAAAATTTGAAAAAAAATCACAGATATACTGCTAAAAACGAATAGAATACCTATAGCGTGACAGAGAGAAATTTGTACGAAATAATTTATACGAAATTTGTACAAATAACAATTTTTGGTCGGTAACATATATAAACAATGATTTACAAAAGAATTTTTTTGAAATCCTCAAAGAAGCACAACATCGTTACAGAACGTTTTTTTTTCGATAAACTGAATTCACGTTAAATAAAACATAAATCAATTTTCTATTTTTTTTGTTTTACATCCCGTAAAGTAAATAAATATAAAAATTATAACGTGAAAAAAATAAATATAAAAAAAAAATGCTCGGTCGGTAGAGATTCGTGATGGGAGATACGATACCCGAAAGGTGCTCGATATATATACATTTTTTTTCAACATGTGTTTATTCTTCGCAAATGACACATCGTTATATACGCTGATTTGCACGAGAAATTGGGGGGGGGAGGGTAGCATAAAAAGGGCGAAAAAAAAATTCTTCCCAATAACCCACACACATATATATATATATCGGAAATCGAAATCGGTTACCTATATATATACATACATACCGCCACGAGACAGGTAATAAGTAAGTATATACAAGTAAATGTGTAAAAATTAAAGAAACGTCAAACGTATTATATATACATACATACACATATATATATTTGTACTTGCAAAACTACACACGCGCGCGCGAGGGTTATACAGAATCGCGGCCGGCACTATTAAATAAGCACGTGTGTGTGTGTGTGTGTGTGTGTGTGTAAGCGTGTACGTATACACACACACATTCTATACATGCACATAAAGAAATAAATATATATATATATAAGTGTAGTCTATCTAACGGGCAGCGACCGGACCGAGTGTGTAGGTAAGGGGGCGGTACGCGTCTCTCTTTTTCGCGTATATAGGTATATACGTATATAATACGCGCGCGCACCGCGATATATACATACGGGGAAGGAGTAAGACAAAGAGCACGAGAGAGAGAGAGAGAGAGAGAGAGAGCGCGCGCGCGACTATCGATTCCCGAATCCGAAGATTCCCGAGAGAGAGGTATACACGTATACACACACATATACGAGCATTATCCGGAGCTGTCAGTGAGGTTCGTTTACCATCGCCGAGGGTATCATCTCGTGAGTCTCGTAGAACTATTATTTCATCTATCACTTATCCTCCGTACGTCTCTACGTATTTACACCTTTTACACACCTTTACTCTCAAATTTTAAGGTTAAATTATTACCCGACTTCTCTCTCTCTCCATTTTTTTTTCTTTTCTAACCGGGGCGTACCGTTCCGCGAGAAAGAGAGAGAGAGAGAGAGAGAGAGAGTGGAGGATATATATATGCATATGAATACGTGTGTCGCGTTCGATTAGGAAATACTAAAGATTTTGTACGTATTGTACGCGTGTATTTGTTCTCTTTTTCTTTTTGATAAATCGTCAACCGTGTAGGTAAGTATTTAAGAGAGGCGTCGTCGTGTTGCCTTTTTCTCTTCGTTCCGTGGTCTCGCGCGGCGCGCGCGCCTCGAGTTGATCGATTGGGCCCCCGGGTATATCTGTGTCAAGGGGGTGCGCGCGCTAAAACTTCTACGGGATCACTTTGTTCGATTAACATCTGCAGGTTCACGAGGGCACCCTCACCCTCCTCGATCCTCTACGTCCTCGCCTCTTCACACATTCCCTCCCCTCCCACCGAAGGATCTTCGGTAGCCTAACCTTCAAAGGAATATATATATACACACACACCTCTATCTCTCTCTCTCTCTCTTTTTTCGGGTTGAGGAGGAAGAAGAACTCGCTGTGTACGCACATCACTTTTCATTTGAAATATTAAAGGGACGTGTTCAAATTCGCGGTGACGATGAGCATGATCATCCTGACGAGCGTGATGTTGGATTGTTCGTTTACCCTCTCTCACTGAGAGCCGGTCGTCTCTTATCTCCAGGGTGTTCTGCCATTCGGGACGTTTGATCAGCCTATCGTTTCAAGATGACCAGTCCTATCACTCCAGGTATTTTATACGTTTTATTATTCATTTTATCCGTGTGACATTTTTCATTTGACGTAGTGCAACATTGTCATTACCTTTCTCACAATTGTATCTTGTGCGGACGCTGCAATTGTTTTATTGGATTGTACATTCAAGTGGTATTTTATTGTAAAACGCGTATTTAAGTGAGCCCTTGTTTTCCAATTAGGTACCGACCCTTGGGTCATTCAAATACACGAGCGAGCCCGATATCAACAGCAGTTTGATTCGCTCAAACCTACAAATGGAGTCATTACCGGAGTCCAAGCTAAAGACTTTTTCTTACAGTCGCAACTTCCTCCCCTTGTACTCGGACAGATATGGTAATTTATTTTAATTGTTATACTTTATTTATTAATAATACTTTTCATTTATTTTCATTAACTCTTATTCTCTTTCTCTATTTTTAGGGGTTTATCAGATGTGGATTCAGATGGCAAAATGAACATCAATGAGTTTAGCATCGCTTGTAAATTGATCAATTTAAAATTAAGAGGTTTCGACGTACCAAGTTCATTGCCACCATCCTTGATAAGGAGTTTACAAGCTTTTGCTCCAGGTTATTATCTTTTTTTTTTTTTGTTATATAATATCATTGTTTCTTCGTTATAAATGTTATAAGGGTACGAATGAAACTTTGCATCTCATTCCAATGTTAATTTTAACAATTAACTAAAGCACAGTAAGTAACACTGCGAGTAGTTACGTTAAATAATTTTAATTATTCTCAGTTAATCAAGGTGCAACAAGTCCTGCAGCCGTTGCACCAGTATCCGCAGGATCTCCAGTTACCAATATAACTGGAATCCCAAGACCAACTGCAACTACGGCAGCTGCTATACCAAAAATTGGACCTCCGGTCGTTCCACCCATATCAATACATACTGGTAAGACAATCTTTTTTTTCTCAAACGACACGCTGCATTTTTGAAATTCAAACTAACAGAATTTTGCAATGATAAATTCTATTTCTCAAATGTTGGAAGAATCTACAAATGTCCAATTTAACTATCCGCATGCATAAATATGAAATAATGAAAGAAAAATACTTTTAACAATTGTAAACATATTAAAAGCTATACCTAAGTTATACTTGAATAATTAAACGAATTATCATATCACAGACGAGCGGATGTGATAACGTCTATCTGTTCAAAATTTTATCAAAGACTTATGTATTATTGGGTGTTTTTAATTCTTGAATAAAAAGTAATTGAATAATTTTTTAAAACTTGTTACTGAAAAATGTTCTTTGATTTATTACGCTTCAAATAATGTAATATATTAAAAATGTACATTATTTATAAAATACATAAAATCTTTTAGAGATTGAAGATAATTGATTTTCTAATCAGATTCTTCAAACATTATTTCTTCAATTTTCACTAATATTTCATCACTTGAATGCGAACATACAATTTAAGCAAGTACCATTCTACGGTACACTTTAATTAGATCTAAAGTAGATTAAAATTATGAAATACTTTCTTAATGCACAGAAAAAACGCAATATATTCTATACAACATATATATGACTTATATCTCAGAATTTTATCAGTTCTATTACATTATTAATATCCTATCATACTTCAATGCCATTTACAAATGTCAATTTGTAATAATCATATTGAGTTTAACAATCATAAAATACTGAGAAAAATGCTCGTACATCACCAGCTTTGTAATTGTGGAATCACATTAGATGGTGTTAGACTGTTCAATGCTAAATTTATAAAATTACTTATCATATACCCTTCCCCCCTGCATAAAACATATGTAAAACAAAAATACCTATGTATATCACACACAGCACCGCAACAAAGTAGACAGCCTGTAGCTGCGAATACACGCGCCACAACAAATACACCATCAAAGATTCCTCCTGCTCGACCGCCACCTTGTAACGTCGGTACGTTGGTGTCCCGTGTGTAATATCTCTTGCAAATTCATTCTCAAATTTTTATTGTCGAATTGCTTGCTTCCAAGTATACATTCTTGTTTTCTCTCTTTTCTTTTTGTATTATCAAGTTTTATATATATATATTTACTTTGATAAAATTGGTATATATTTTTACAAAAGGCTTAATATATCAGTGCTCATCTCTTGTACATTTTTTTGTTTTGTTTGTTCTGTTCTATTCTATTCTATGTGTGTATATTTGACAATTTCATGTATTACCTTCCATTAATCATTTGTTTTTCTCAAGTAATTTCTAATTTATTACATTTGAAAAGTAGATCAGTACCTTAAGTATATATGTTTATTGATTTCTTACCATCATGTGCAAAATAAAAGTGTTATATTTTTAATTCACAGTTCATTTGATTATGGTCATGATTTATTGATTCATGGGATATCCAGTAAAAAGTATCATTTTAAAACACTGCAGAATTTAAAAATAATACTCATTTTAAAATTGCATTCATCGTCATTGTCATCATTATCATTGAATTTATTTATTATTTTACTGTCATTGCTTATACTAAGCAGCTGCATTTATAAACCAACATAGTCTTGTTGCTGCATAAAAGTTCAGTTGCTATAGTATATTCGAAGCCAAACAACTTGTATCATTTTCTAATGCTGAAATATTAACAAAATTCAAATATTATAATATATCTAAATGTTGTATTATAGAATACTACATTAAAAATGACTATTTTTTAACTTTTGTAAATAGTTTTGTGTATAAAATTAAAATATTTTACTTACACATTATTAAATTAATATATTTTATAGTGTCTTTAAATTAGGTATTATAAAATGAATTATATATTATACCTGTAACGTTTTTCTTATGAAGCTACAAATGAAATAAATTTAAAAAGATAATAATGGTAAAAATATATTTTTATACTGCTTATTGTGGGTGCACAGTGTAAGTCATAGATACAAGATAGATGTAATATTAGCAAAATATTATAATAAAATGAATATGGTTAAAAATATATTTTTTCTTATTTATCTAAATAGAAGAATAATAGGTTTCTTCAAAGATAGAGTTTGTCAACCTGTGTTATATGGATGCAAACTCCCTTGTTGCACAGTGAATTGTAATTATTTGACAATTAATCTCACAATAATTTTCTATAATCTGCGCTATTTACGTGATTCACGTCTGTTTTATTGCTTAACGCTTCTGCGATTTTTTCAATGCTGTGTTTTCTGTGCTGCACTAAGGAGACCCCACTGCTAAGGTCGAAAGTGGTGCTACTCCGCAAAGACCTACACCTCCCGACAGTATTGGTATGTTATACAGTTCTCAGCGCGTTGACCAAATATTTTAGAGAACAAAGAAAAATAAAACATTTAAAACAACAAATCATGACTAGAGGTCCAATAAATTTACAAGTGTGTGAAGTAAAAAACAAACCTTTTAACAATATCACCATAGGATTGGGATTTGAAACTTTACTTAATTTTTTTTCCAAATCAATAATATTGTATGTTGTTGTGTATGAGAAGTTAGAACCTTTTTTTGTGTATATACATCCTGTTGTATTGAATTTAGGATATTTTTTACTGTCAATAAGTCTTACGGTGCCAAAGTAATTGTTGTTGTTTATAAGTTTCATTGTGAACCAATATATTTTTAGTTAGTGAAACAAATATCTTTGTTTGGTAACTTTAATTCAAGTTTTTTTGCTGCTTTACATACATAGATATGTGTATATATGTGTGTATATATACATATATATTTATTTATTTCAATAATTATCAAAAGTAGTATTATACTATATTTTCTTCATTCTTAAAATTGTAATTGCTTTGTTCAGTTACTGTGTCTTTATCTGCATTTTAAAATCAAGTGCTGTTAAAAAATAAAAATATTTACAAAATTTGCTGATTTCTTTCACTTGTTTCAACAAGAAATTGCTGCTGCTGGTATTTTATTTTTGCTAAATAGGTTGTTACTCTTTTTATTTGTATGTTTATTGATTATAAATTTGAAACAGGAGCTGGATTTGTCCCGACTACGGGTCCACCACCAAAACCTCAACCTCCATCGTTTCCAAATAGTCCAGTGGCAGCTGCATCGCCTGTTAAACCTCTTGTTCCGCCAATGGTCCCGCCAATGGTTCCACCAGTGCATATGGTTCAACCAATGACATCGTCAGTTTCTAACATGGGTAAGCAATTTTAAGTACTACAATCTTTTATGTAAATAAACAATTTTTTTTACACATTTATGTTAATATGTAACAATTGAATAAGTTATACAGTTTTTCAATTATTTATTACACTAATACACTATAATGTATATAAATTCAACATTTTCTCTACACCATTGACTCTTTCTTTACAGATTTATTCGATCTTTTAATGTCTGAAGGTATACATGTCATTGAAGCAAACAGTACAATTTTCATAATTTGATAATAACAAGCTTATAAAATAATTTAATTTTTTGCTTTTCCTCTACTTTTTTTTACCCGTGTTGTACTTTTTGTGCTAATGCAAATTTTCTTGCAGGTAGTTCATAGTATTTAGTGACTTACATTTTTATCACAAGTTTTTTTTTTCACATACTAATGTCCTATTGTCTTGAAGATAAAATTTGTTTTCGTTTTTATAATGACAAAAAAATAATTTTTTTGTAATAACTATTTTTTACATAAATACATAAGTATTAAATGTGCTAAATACGCCAGAGCTTTAAGCAAACTCCAAAAATGCATCCTTTGAATTATTTATAATTTTGTGAGCTTTAAATAATATGAAACATACATAAACAGAATTACTATATTAAACTTATTTTAGGTATACCTCCAGTTGCACCAGTAGCACCTATTGCTCCACTAAACACAGCACCAGCACCAACGGCAGCCTTTACCATGGCACAGACAATGCCAATGCAACCTATGCAATCCGGTATAATACCTCCAATGGCAACTGGTGTACCCACTGTACCTCCTATGGTTGCTGGTGTTACTACAGTACCTCCTGTTGTTCCAATAGCTACAGGTATTACCACATGATTTTTCACAAATTGGTTTAAAGTAATAAAGAAGAAAGAAAAAGTAATAATCATTGCTTGAAAAGTAATTTGGTAAAATAAATCACTATCAAACACAGTTCTTTATAGATACACACAAATTATTAATACAAAAAATTGGATCCATTAAAAGGTATTACTATGTAAAGCTAAAAAATAGTAAACATATTAAGATTTTCGTTAAAACAATAATAAATAATTCTTGATTTTTTATTAAAAAAATCACACATATTCATTAAGAAAAATTAACGAATTTAAAAGCTTTTAAATGTACAAGCAAGTTAAACATTGAGTGCATAGTCTTATTAAGAGCCAAAATGAGAAAATACAACCTAAATGTATATTGTACAATGTGAGCAGAACAAAAAAAATAGTTTAAAAGCTTTTGATAAAATAATATTATAAACTATTCAATGCTTTAGGTAATGGGATGGCATCTGGAATTGCACCTACCATAACACCTCCAATGACCCCAATACCTCAGGCTAATGTTTCCATGAATGGTAGTATTATACATACTCCAGTATCAACGAGTACACCTTTAAGCACAACTGCCAGGCCTCCAAGTATAGATAGAGTAGGTTCCGTAGACTCCCAGCACTCGCAACACAGTCAGCATTCCGTTGGTACACCTCAAGCGATCGAGTGGGCTGTACCACACCAAACGAAACTGAAATATACTCAATTATTTAATACATGGGACAGAACAAGGTCTGGTTTTTTATCTGGACCTCAAGCTAGAAATATTATGGTGCAATCTCAATTACCGCAAGCTATTCTTGCACAAATTTGGTAATTATTACATTTTACATAACTTCTGCCACTGTCTAATTTTAGCAACAAATTAACTCTTAATTTTTTTTCCTGCAATCAGGGCTTTAGCAGATATGGATTCAGACGGCCGTTTGGGCTGCGAAGAATTTGTTTTAGCGATGCATTTATGCGACATGGCAAAAGCCGGCGAAATTATACCAACGGCTCTTCCACTTGAACTCGTTCCACCAACGTTTAGACGTCAGAGACAAAGTTCTGTTTCTTCTCAAGGTGTTCCCGATAATATAGACCCCTTAGCTGGTATGCCACAGGTAAGTTTTTACAGTTTTCAATTTTCCTCAAACTGGTAAATTAGTGACAGCGAACTAATTTAACTTTCACTGCATATACTCAAAGTTGTAAACTATTATTAGATATGATAATGTCGATAGTTCAATTATCGATTGTCCCATATAAAATTTTTAGAAAAGATGTACAAAAATTTTTTACAAAGATATTGTTGTTTTATGGATTATTTGCTTTTTTGTGTGTTTTAGACTTCTTTTGAAGACAAAAGGAAAGAAAACTTTGATAAAGGTCAGGCAGAATTAGAAAGACGACGAAAGGCATTACTCGAAGTTCAACGGAAAGAACAAGAGGAGCGGGAACGAAAAGAGAGAGAAGAGGCTGAAAAAAGAGAGAAAATAAGGTACGTAAAATTTAATTATACTATTATGAAGAAGGAAACATAAAATAATAACATGCTGTTAAATTGCAGATTAGAGCAAGAAAGACGTCGTCAAGCTGAACTCGAACAGCAATTGTTGAGACAAAAAGAAATTGAAGAAGAAAAAGAAGAACAACGAAAACGAGCTCAAGAACAAAGGGAAGCAGCGAGAAAGTAATTAAAACAAACATTTTTACTTTTACATTTCTATACTATAATTATAGAAATGTATTTAATAAATATGATGTATTTAATAATAATAAAAATGATTTTTATAGAGAAATGGAAAGACAACGGCAGTTGGAGTGGGAGAAACAAAAGTCGCAAGAATTACAAGCTAAACGGCAGCAGGAACAAGATATTCTTTTGAAATTGAAAGCAAAAAATCAGAGTTTGACTATCGAACTTGGTCAATTGGTAATATAAAATAAATAAGATAAATTATAAATTTTAATATTTATTAACTGTTAATAATAAATAATTGTTACATTATTGTAGAATGATAAAGTTAAGGAATTGTCACAAAAGATCTGCGATACTCGTGTTGGTGTGTCATCCATAAAAACGACGATTGATGGTATGCGTACCACGCGAGATCAACAATTGCAAGAGATGTCAGCGCTGAAAAATAAGCTTCGAGAACAAAATCAACGATTACTTGCTTGTAGCCAAGAAAAAGCGAGAATCGAAGCGAAGACTAAAGCTCAAGACACTGCTGGTCAAGAAGCTCAAAAATTAGCACTCGCCAATAAAGAGATTGCGCTGAAGCAATTGAAAGATAAAATTGCGGATCTTGAGCAAGAAATTGTAGAAAAAGAGAAAGAAGTTGAAAATAGTACTAGTCAATTAGGTACGTAAGCAATGTGTCCATGATAATATACTAATTACTTAATTATTAATGTTCATTAATTTTTCAACGCAGATGAGTTACAAACACAAATGAAGAATATGCTGACGAATTGCCTTGAACTGAAAGAGAAGTTTGAAGAGAAACAAGCGAAAATCTTAGAAATGAGAAAGAACTCGAATCAAGGTGGTTTTACAACGTCTGCTTGGGGTGACGAAGCTTGGGGTGATTCAGGTACCAGTGAAGTCGACGTCGACGCATGGCCTACAGATGACGCAGCGACAGCGACTATACCGGAAGACACAACTGCAGTTAGAAAATACAGAGCGTTATATGAATTCGTTGCGAGAAATCAAGACGAAATCTCTTTTCAACCTGGGGATATTATTATCGTAAGAATTAATTTGTAAATAAGAAGTTTTGAAAGTGCAAATGTCAAATGTGTTTTATTTTACTTTGTATAATTTTGATTAAGGTACCACCAGTACAAAATGCAGAGCCTGGTTGGATGGCAGGTGAAATTCGAGGTCATACCGGATGGTTCCCAGAATCGTACGTTGAACCTATCGATGTTGGTACCGTGACTACCGCTGGTGATGCCTTTGCACATCAAGATAGTATAGAGAAACGAACGTTAGAGTACGTTTTTGTACAACAATATCAAGTAATATATATTTTCATTACTATAACATAAATTTCATTGTATTTATAGGGGAATCGCCGAAGTCCCTGAAAACGTATCAGATGCTGGTTCGGCAGTCAGCGAAGCTCCATACGTTGAACCAATCACCCCGAAACTAGGTGAAGGACAACTTTGTAATATATCTGCAACGACTCTTTATCAGTACCGACCTACAACCGAACAGCATTTATCCTTCGGCAAAGGAGAAACTGTTACTATCAAAGAGCAACAAGTAATTCAATATTAATCAATTAACTAGTAAATAATAATTAAAAAGAAACCTACGACCAATCCTTGTTTTTGTTTAGGATGTGTGGTGTTACGGTGAATCGAGTACCGGTGGCTTAGGATGGTTCCCAAAATCTTACGTCAAAATGAAAGTAGCAAATGGTCAAGATACGACTCCTGCTGCAGACGGCCTTAACGAGTATTACATTTCATTGTATCAGTACGAGTCACCCGAAGCAGGCGATCTAAACTTCGATACAGGAGAAGTCATTTTGATCACGAAGAAAGATGGTGATTGGTGGACGGGTGTAATCGGTGATAGAACGGGCATTTTCCCTTCGAATTACGTTGTGAAGTACGATATGCCAGAACAGGTAAACTTCTCAACTTTTGGATTAAACGATCAGGGTGTCTTATTAATTTATTTTGGTTTGATGTATTTTGGTAAATGTTTGATATGAACCAAAGCACATGTGCAGTATATCACTCTTTAGTTCCTCGATTTTGATGTCTCCCCATGCACAGTTATAACAATCGCGTATTAAGTTGAGTAGTTATTTTAATTTTCATACAGACACCCTGTTAACTGATGTTCTATGTGATTTCCATCTTACCCATGCATAACGTTTTCGTTTTATGTGTTCTATCCTCACACGTGTGTAATACCACATTAACCTTAGACCGCTACGACTCAAGCTACAACGAAAGTTGAAAAGCAACAAGATGGATTGAGTAACGCTGTTGACACTACAATTGTATCACAAGACAAGCCAGTGCGTATCATCATAAAAATTCATTAATTCTTGTGATGAGCGAGTCGATTTCTTTTTATATATACATTTTTTCAATTTATATTAACGTCAACTCGCTTCTTTTGGCCGCTTATAAGCAAATTTAATAAATAACTTACAAATAACATTCTAAAGTAAATGTTTACGAAGGTAAAGAAGAAATCGATGTTCATCTTGCACCCTTTACATCTATATGATCATATCTATGTTAATAATCCATGTAACCAATTCCAAGCTAAATGTTTAATATTAGCGTGTGATTAATTGCTTAATTTTTGCAACTACTATCTCTTTTTTTCACGCTACGATAACGAAAAAGCAGCAGGAAAAAACAGCTGAACAACTCGAGGAAGAAAGAGCCGAAGCCGAGGACAGAGCCGAACTACCAGATTTTGCAGCTATGGCAGCACAACAGGTAATGAATTTGTTTGGTATTTTTTTTATAATCCACGCCTATCGATATCTATCTATACATTAATATTTTTCTAAACCACCTAACTGACAATTGCATATTTACTTGTATTTAATAACACATGAATCAATTGCTTTTTCGTTTGCGCGCTATTTGGGGACTCGGTGCGCTCCTTAATATTGGAATTTGTTGGCCTTCCGGACACACAGTATCCAAAGGTAATCTATACGTGTGAAACGAACGAGAAGTGAAATTAGTTAAACATTTTATATATTATTATAATTAGTTTTTTTTTCTTCTTACAATAACATTATTTCTATTATTTTTGTAGTGAACAAAATGATTACTATATATTATTTATACAGTAATTAATTACGATTTTTAGTAGATTTCGGTGTTGTAATGTTTTTCTTTGTTAAACGGTACTAATTGAGATTGTCTTTGTACAGAGAGGGCGGAAACCCGAAATCGTGCAAGTTATTGCTCCCTACAAAGCAACAAGCGCTGAGCAATTGGATCTCCAAAAAGGTCAGCTGATAATGATTCGCAAAAAAACGGAATCTGGATGGTGGGAAGGTGAATTGCAGGTCAGTATTTATTTTTTAAATATAAATACGGAGACAAATTATACAGTCGAGGAAATAATAGAATTATTAAAAAAAAAAAAGAAATACGCGAAACTAAACTACAAATTGCTAAATACAACGTTACCATACAAATGTGAAATGGGATGCGTCAAGTAAATAATGTTAAGAATTTAAAGAAAAAATGTACACAAAATTTATTTCTAGGTGAATGGGCTCGAAAAAAATGTGTATTTCTATAATCGGACTTACGTATAGTTTATTTACATCGGTGACTGTAGAATAAAAACATATATAAATATATAAAGAAAACATCAATTATATTTTATGTGACTTCAGGCTCGCGGAAAGAAGAGGCAAATCGGATGGTTCCCGGCATCGTACGTTAAACTCCTTCAAAGTAGTAGTAATCGCAGCACCCCAGTTTCCCATAGATATCAAGATTCACCAACGATGGATCCGTTTGCTGGTACGTAATTAATTCTATAGATAACAAATTGGCCATATTAAAAATAGAGATTAATTTATATAAATTCGAAGACTTTATTATTGTCTTTTCTTTATAAATAATCGATAACTGTGAACTATATTTGAGACAGAATCTATTTTTTTCAATACAAAATTTGCTAAGATTTTCAATATCATTAAGTTGTGTTCTATGACTTGTTTAAAATTTTTCGTAACGAATGGTTTTCAATATGAGTACTGAATTTTGTATCTGAAATTTAGCACACTGCTGGGTAAATACTAAAGGAAGGGTAATGAACTCTTGGAATGCACTAATCAATATTACGAAGTTTTGTAATAGTAAAATTTTTCGATTTGCTAAAAAAAAGTAAAATGTCATATTTACTTAGCTAGAATAAATTTTTTCGTCGTCTCGCAATATCTTGTTAATTAACTGTTTATATTTTGTAAAAATAAAATAAAAATTGCATTTTACAGAAAAAGTGATGGCACTTTACCCGTACAAGGCACAAAACGAGGACGAACTAAGTTTCGAAAAAGGGGACGTTATTGTTGTTTTATCAAAGGACGAAGAATCGTGGTGGCGAGGCGAATTAAACGGCACATCCGGAGTGTTTCCTAGTAACTACGTGTCACCAATGTGTAAGTAGATCAAAATATAATCAAAATTATATCACTTTAATTCACTAGTAATTATAGTCGTTGATTAGTTAGGTTTTGTATGACGAGTTTGAGTCTGTGTCTATTTTGCTTTTAATGTTGAAAAGTGCCAAAGTATATTTTTATTATATATATACCTTGATTACATTTATATTCGTTTAGTTTCGTATTATTGACTATCACGTTACGTTACTATTTTTCATTTGACGTATCTCAAACTTTTACTCAACTCGAGGAACTCTTTTTTAACAAACATTGTAAATATTTCGATCAAAGACTTAAGCTCTTCAATGATAATTAAATAATTACAAACAACAAAAAAAAATATGCGATACAAATCTTAGTTTAAAAACAAAAACAAACGTATTTAGATACATAGTACGTATATATATATTTTTTACTCCCCCGCCCGCCCTGTAATTCATAATCGTGCAATAACCATCATTTTCTTTTAATTTCGAAATAATTCATTTATCTTTCTATGTTGTTTTTTTTTAAACACACCGCTACATAGAGTAATCGCCTAGATTTTACTACATATGCGTAATAAAAGAAAAGCTGTACAATACCGTATAAAATAGTAATTTTTCGATTTTAATTTGACGCTTCGCGTAAATCAAACATTATTTAAATCCATCGAGTCTTGGCAAACGTTTTTGAAAAGCCTCCATTATCTAATTGTGAAATGGTTAACCAATCGGCACTCATATACATCCTCCTCTCCTCTTATCTTTCTCAAATTATATCCTAATCAAATTTACTCGTGTAGTTTCTTCTACACGCTAATTCTTTTCTCTCTTTACATTATTATTTAACGAAACCATCTTTTTTTTTACAACATTCATCGCACTATCCCGTCATCGTTTTTTTATTTTACTATCATTCTAATATCCATTCATTGGGTTTATTTGAATTTTAACTTTGATGCGTTTATTCATGTTGAATTCGTAAGATTAATCGCTCTCGTATAAGACGATGTGGACGATTTCTTTAATTTTTTTTTCATTGTTATTCAGAGTACATATTAGGTTTAATTATTAATAACTTTTTTTTCTTTTATTCGACGTGGAAACGAATTGTTAGGACTTAATTAATGCTTTGAGCTTGTATTTATTTTGTAGTTATTTATTATTAATACATATAGTTGTGCTTTTCAAGTAAAACAGTGCAAAAATAATCGCAGCGTGGTTCTTTTTTTTCATACTTTGTTGTCTACCCTGGTGGAAATTTAATATTCAGGAAATTTAATCAATATGATGTTTATAGTTTTGTTCTGGTTAATAAGTAAATAAAATAAAATGATAATTTTGTTGTTTACATCTTTTATATTTTCATTGGTTTGAAAAATCTTTGGACAGTTTCAATTTGTATTGTGGTACTACTTTTTAAAATCAAATTATATTAACATTGTAATGAAAAAAGAAAATGTGTACACTCATTAAATTTCTACTCAGTGTTCGTAAAAGCTTTTGTTCGTGTACATAAATTGAATTCGGTGTATCGCTTACTAGTGTGGGATTGCATGCATTACATCATTATCACAATCCACGAAGAGGGCAAATTTTCTGAATTAATTGTACATTGTGTAGTATTTTTGTTTTTATACAAATATTAATAATAATGAAAATTTAACCTTTTTTTTTTCTTGTATGCAGAGAAAGATATTGTATTAAAAATGAGTATACTGTACAGAAAAACTGAATAAAGTAAATGCAATAAAGCAAAATATAATAAAATAAAATAACATAGTAAAATTTAATCCGGTATAAAATTAATACAGTAAAATTTAATAAAAGTATATTAATTTTTTTACAACTATTATTAATCTTACTCTTTCGTACACTCAATTTTTTAATTCTGACACCGTTTCACCTTCATTACTAAACAAAATTTGGTGATTTCAATAAAATACTTTATTTGTTGCGTACAAATATTAAATATTAATGATTTTATATTATTAATAAATATTTATTTCAAATATGTTCAGTGTTTTACCAGACCATTTAAAGCTATTAAATCAGAAACAACAGAAAAGAAAATTGAAAGTTTGGTTAATATTGGTCGTTTAACTCTAAGAAAAAGTTTATTTTCCATGTTTTTTTTATACAAATTATAAATTATATTATTAATTTTTGTAATTTTTGATATATAAAAAATTTTTTCTTTCAATTTTCTTAAAATTAATTTTATTGAATTGTTAGAAATATTGATGATTATTGAATAAATTATAATATTGTTTGGATTTATTTGAAGATTTTCATTTTAAATTTTAAGTACTTCTTCCGACGAAATAAATAAATAAATAAAATATTTGTTTAGGACTATTCGATGAAATAATTGATTAAAATCGTTAATTTTAAAAAAAATTTGAGTGCAATGTATACAATATTTTTCTGAGCATATTTATCCCGTGTTTATCAGTATGATTTTCCAGCAAGCTAATTCATTTCGTTATCATAATTCATTGTTCTAAACTTCATGCAACAAACCTGATTTGTCCAGTTTTGAAAACATTTATTTTATTGGTTACTTAGTAATAGTCGATAGATAAACAATTGTTATTTACAGTCGAGCTTTAGAATTAGAAGTTACCCTCTGTTTTTTCATTAGTCGAGGTAGATAGTTAAATTTTTAAATTTTATTTGAAAGAAAAAATAGTATATATATATACTATTCGTAAATTAATAAAAGTGAAGAAAAAAAAATCAATGACGACATATGAGAATAGTATGATAACTACCTATCTCAATCTAATTATAAACATTGGAAAAAACGTGGTTGACTCAACTAGAATAAATTATAGCAGTGTATAGAAACACTTTTTAAAGTACCATATGCAATTAATTTATTTATTGTTCAACATTTCCATTACGTTGTTAAATATCGTTAAAGGGTAACAGTCGCTCTTAACTTGGATGACTTTATTCTAATGCGAAATGCGGTAAAATCAATTTTTTATATTTTTGACGAGAGGACAAAAGTGTTACTGATAAAAGTGTTTATCATATTTGCAGTTTCCTTCTTTAATTTGACACCCATATGTATGTATTTTACTAGATATTTTAAAGAATCGTAAATTCAAATATTTTCGAACAAATTTGTTAATTTTTCTTTTACTACGTAGTAAGATAAAAACAGTATTTCTCGGCCAGTACGTGTAAACGAGTAAATATTATTCATAAAAAGTAAAACCTATACACGTCCTCTCAATTTGTAAAGAAAGTCTTCAAAGTTTTCACGAGCACTCGAAACCTTGAACGATTTTTTCACTACATTACTACGTATTAATAATTTATATATCTGAAGAAAAATTTTTTTTTAATTATTACATTATTCGCATTATTTTGTAAATAAATAACTTTTTAAAATTTTCTGTAAACTTGACGAATAGAACGATTGAATTATCGGTATAGGAATATTATATTGTACAATTAAATCCGAATAAATAAAACAAAAAAAAATCATACACATATATAAGTTTTGTCCTGTACACTGCATTATCGTATTATTATCCGAGTCAGCCGCATGGCTTTTCCTCACCGCACGATCAGTTTTTTTTTCTTCTTTTTTTTATCGTATACCTTCGTTTCGCCAAGATGAATTCCAACGAAATTAAACAAGCGTTTTTGTGTTCAATTAAAAATCATATTTATATACGTTATTCCATTTCAATGTATTAAGGGGACAAGCCTGAGTTAAAACTGAGAAAGATCTATTCAACATCTATAATTAATAATTTTTTTCATAACCTTTGAAAACGTTTCTTAATTTCTTTTATGAAATTGTATTAGTAAGGTAAAAGTACCAATGACTGGACACCTAAGTATAGACATTATGTTTAATGTATAGTTTGTTGAAAAATATACACAAAATTAAAAACTATTAGTTCTATTAAAAAGTATTTGCTTTACAGCGTGTATTGCATTGCAAATGCACTAATCTTCATGTTTAATTTTCATAATGTAAATGAAAATACAATTGATGACTTTGAACCAATATCTGGACTAACAAAACGTGATGGTACCTCTGTCCGAATGCATACGTCTCAATAACTGTACGTAAATTTACCATGCTGTAAATTGATAATTTAAAAAGCAACTGCACCATAATAAATAATTAATTATTATATAAAGTGTTTTAAGAAGGAAAGTATATAAAATAAAGTAAAGGTTAAATAAGAAACTTATATTAAATACAATTATTACAAAATTTTAACGAATTTAACAATGTATGAAAGTTTCTAATTAATATTTACACACTTATATTAATATTAAATAAATAAATTGAAACAGTTATTTTAATGTGCAGTATTTAATTATAAAATTTGTAGGTTAACTTTGTCTTATTCTAAAATTAACTAATTTTTCTTACGTACAATATATTAAATTAATATGAAAAATAATTAAATACAGTATAGTATAAATAAATATAACTGTAAAATAGTTAATACTTACTCAATTCTTCAATGAATAAATAATAATTTAGAACAAAAGTCGAGATCGTGAGAAATTATTACACTGGTCAGTTACTAGGACAAACATCGTTAGAGCGTACCAAATGATATAAACTATATTTTTAATAATAAAAAAAGTATAAAGCAGCAAAAATATATTGTTTAATATTGATTATAGTACATTAAAAATTGTGTTAATGCGTATTTTAGATGTTATAACTAATAAATATATCTCAAATCGCTTTAAAGCGTGCACGCGAATTTCTTAGCCAATCGTTCGGAAAATCCGTTATTTTAGTATTGTGAACATCATTAGTCAAATATTGATTTTTTATATAAAACTTTTTTTCATTTAAGCTAACGAATATTCAAAGTATTTAAATATATTAAATACGATTATAAGTCTGCTCGCATAATTTTGCAAAACGTAATTTTCCATTCGTGTCCAACATCTGGTACGTGTCTACTCATTGGTACTTTTACCTTATTAACTTTTATTTAAAATTTTTTTTCTAATTTATATGTAATATAACTTTTTAATTAATTCTCTGCCTTCTGATTTTTTTTCCATAAAATCACTTACCGCAGGATATCACAGGAAGTACTTCATCGAATAGGCTGAGATTTTAACAGTAACTTTTAAATAACTTACCAAATTATTTAAAAAAAATTGAAAAATCGTATAAAGCAGCTAAATAATTATTTGAAATAAACATTTAGACTTTTATTCAAATTGTATTCCACAGAAGTGAATTAAAATCATATTTGTCAAATGTATTTTCAACAAGCGCTTTCTTAACAAAGAAATCGTATAGCCTCTGTCGCTGGATTACCACCGATTTGGGAGAATGAAAACAGCGACGTTAAAATAACAATAAAAAATAATCATATTTAAAATTTATACTGTTAAAATTTCAGCTTATTCGTTAAAGTGGTTCGATGAAGATATCCTACTATAAGTCCATTATGGTAAAAAATGAAAGTACGGAGTCTCGTAATTAATTAAAATAGTTATGTTAGATATTAAATTAGATAAAAGATTAATTTTTTTGAAAGAAAATGTCAAAGAAATAATTTAATTCTTATAAAAAAAAATAATTAATTGTTAATATCGAATAGCTTTCTTTCAATTTTAACCCAGGCTAGTCCCCTCAAAAGACACAGATATCCTCTTTCTTCTTATATATAAAAAAAAGTTCTTATTAAGCAAAAGAAAAAGATATCTTCGCGATCTATACATTTTCTTATTATTATTATTATTATTATTAATATATTAAAAAAATAAACGAAAAACATTTTTTCGCAACGTGTACGCATCTTCTCCTTACTTTCTTGTAGGTATATTTAAAAAAAAGCAAATTAAAAAATTTAGCCAGAAATACACGTGAACGCGCGCGTGTACGTATTAAAAAATTAAAATCAACCGCGTATACCGTCGCGACGAAAAAAATGTATGGAAAAACAAAAAAAAATGAACGAAAAATTCTTTTAAACAAATATGCTTAGCGAAACGTCGGTATATATACACACGTATACAATAAATTCGCGATGCTGCTTAAAAAATAAATTAATCACGCATCTGTACCACACACATACACACGCACGCATACACACACACCTTCCCTCTCGTTACTAACGTATGTGTTGCTTGTGGCCTATGCTTTTACTTTTTTTCTTCTTTTGTTTTTTTTTTTTTTTTGTAACAACCACGCAGCGTAAAGAAGATTTACTTAAATCATCGCAACGACTCTGTACGCAAATTACGAATAACAAAAAAAGTCAAAATGATATAAGTAATATGCAAACACGTGCACGTGCATTATAAACGTATATATATACATATGTACGTACACACATACACGTGTACGTCGAAACGCGCAACGATTGTTCTCCAAAAAATGAAAAACTATCACCATTGTAAAAATAAAAAAAGTAACGCGCACTCGTATACGTGTGTACGTACGTATGTATACAGAAAAAAAAAAAACAAAGCAAAGAAAAATGTGAACAATGTGAATCTATGAAAATGTGTATATTCTAAAAGAGTACCTATTATCTATCTGTGTACCGATTCAAAAGAGAGTGGAGGTCGCGAGACGTACTAAATACCCGGCATCCTCTTCGTACCGACTTTGGCCTGCGCTTCAGCTCTCGGGGGATAAATAAGTGTGGCGAACGACGAACCCAACGACACTCTCCAAGGGACAAAATAAAAAAAAAAAAAAAACTTTGAACGAATAATAATTATCATTATATCGTCATTATTATTCCTACCGTCGTCATCATTTATTATTATTCATACTATTATTTATTATTGTTATTGTTACTGTTGTCGTTTTCGTCATTATCATCGTCGTCGTCGTCGTCGTCGTCTGTTATTATTACCATTATCATTATTATTATTATTATTATTATTATTATTATTATTATTATTATACGTGCGAATTTTTTTATAAAAATAAGGTGGTGGGTCACGAGAGTTGTCGATTGAGTGTCCAAAGTGTGCGTATACCTTTGTGTCACACGCGCGCACACACACACATATATACCCCATCATGTGTTCCGCAAACCTCGCGTATACTCTCTCTCTCTCTCTCTCTCTCTCTCTCTCTGTGTATGTAGGTGCGTGTGTGCGTGCCCGTGAGAGAGATCTTCCCGCATCTTCTTTTTCTTCTTCTTCTTTTTTTTTTCGTTCTATTTATTCGTCTACGTCTAGTTTACACACACACACACACACACGTAACATTGTTATAAAAAAAAAAGAAGAATATACGTATTATCAGTGCTTGTATATCTATATATATATATAGAGGAGATGGACATGCACACACGCATTCGCACACGCAGTGATGGGGAAGAGAAAACTCGCATGTATGTAATAATAATTATATATACGCTTTTCAGTGACGCTCTGTGTATATATTTACATACACACGGCGGTTTATTTATCTCAATTTTGACTTTCTCCATTTTTTGTCTCCTTACATCGTTCTCGTTGTAAATATATCGGAATGATAAATTAATACACGATAATATTGATAATGATGACGATGATGATGATGATGATGATGATGATGATGATAGTAATCATTAAACCGAACAAAAACACTTGTAAATTGTAAGCGTATATGTATATGTGTATATATATATATGTATATATGCATATGTATATGCGGTAGCTCCGGAAATGAGTGATGACATATATATATATAATATTTAACATCTTCGTATATAGTGGGCAGAAAGAGAGAGAGAGACATTGTCTGTTAACTTATTCACCTTATATATATATATATATATATATATATATATATATCGAATTTTGTTTCTCTCGTTTTTTTTTTTTATAATTTTTTGTTCAAATTTTATATATATACGTAGGGGTATATATATATATATGTATATGTATACATGCGGGTGCTCATCCGATGACGATGCAAAGAGAGGAAAATAAAAGAAAACGGGTGTAGACAATATGTAGAGTAAAAGAGTTCGAAGCGGGACGAGTGCAAAGGCTTAATTAATAATGTATTATATATAAGTTGATGCTTTTCTTTTTTCGAAGTCATTTTTTTTTCTCAATAGGGTAATATCGGGAATTCGAATTTCCCGCGCGTTTTTCTTTTTCGGTTTATTGTATAAGGATATCGGAGATATGTGGGATTTTAAGATTGAACGGAGAGAATATCCATTGCGATTTCGTGGTTGAACAGAATTATTAAACTTTCGTAAGGTTAGACTTTTTTTTTATATAGCGTTTTATAATCTAAAAAAAAATTAATGATCGCAAATTACATTATCGTAACGATAATTTTGTAATTTTTTTATCTATTAATTTTTTATGGGGGGTTTCGTTAGGCCACATCGTTTTGAAAGGTCATAATACACAAATCGTAAAAATGTGTTTAACGACTAATAATTAAATCAATTAATTAAAATTTATGGAACGATGTACGAGTGTGTACGATATATAGTTAACACATTCGAAATCCTTACGTTATTCTTAAAAATATTATTTCTCGTAAATAAACAATGAATAAAAAAATCCATCAAATTAATCTCCTTATTTTTATCAAAAATTAAAATATAAATTCTAAAGCGCGGGAAATTCGAATTTTCGTTCGACTTGATCGTTTTTTTTTCAGGGAGTACTTTAATATTTCTTCTTATTACATCGTTAGTGTATACATTGGTGTATAATTCCGCGTTCCATTTAAATATATTTAATATGTATATATATATTTTTTTTTCTATTGTGTACGTGTAGTGCGCGAAAAGTATAATATAAAAATATAATATAAAATATATATATATATATAAATGTATAACGAAGGCCTAAATAAACTTATGCGGTAACATTTTTAAGAGCTAAGGTGTGTTGACTCGTTAATTTTTCAAAGTTTAAATAAGTTTTTTTTAAATATCTAATAATATATTATATAAAACATTTTTTCTTTTTTTTAATTACGTTTACAACTCGAAGATATATATATATACACTCATACATATAGACGCGTACCTGTTCTTTAAGCAATAATCGACGTCGTTGTACAACAATTTTAATTTTCCGGTATTTCGATCGTTAGCAAAAAAAAAATGACTTCTGCGTGTTATCTGCGTTTGTATATGATTAGAGGTGTATACATAATTTCGTTCGAAATTTTCGCCTCATTTACTGTACATATTACCTATAATTTTTCTGTCAGTTTCTTAAAGTGTATCGATTGCGTGGGTGCCTAAAAACACTATTTTAATCTAATACATACACATATATATAAAAGTATACATATATATGTGTGTGCGTGCGTGTGCGTGTCAAGAAGCGAATCTTTCACTTTTCTTGTTGGAGGTACGTTTTCGAATTTTCTTTTTCCATATATTGGAATATCATTTGAAAACGAATTAATTTGACATACACGTACGTTTAACTCTTGTATTTATTTATTTGTTGATATATGTTACGTTTCAAAGATTTTTGGCGTATGTAGTGTATACAAAAATTTGGATTAATAAAATATATATATGTATATACGTATATGTATATATATATATATGCGTGTGTGTGCGTGTGTGTGTGTGTGTGTAATTGGAATTAAAATGACTCACAATATTTCATTTGCGAGATGGAAAATTTTTCTGTTCGACGATGACAATAATATTTTTCTGAATCTGTAAATCTTAAGTAAGAGAACGAGAGCACGAGAGAGAGAAAGAGCAAAATAAAAAGGAAGTAAAATATATATACGAAGGAAAAGACTAACGATGCGAAATTTGTATGCTCCTGTCAGAATGCTTACGTGTGTATATATATATATTCGTACACATATACGTAGTAATGATATATATATATATGAAAGCGAAATAATTATAAACGAATGAACAACCCTCATTAATTAGATATATATATATATATATATATATATATATATATATATATATATATATATATATATATATATATCTGGAATCTCAAGTCGCCTCATCGACAGATTTTCGTATATACATATTTTTTCCAATTTTTCGGGCTTTTCTTTTTTAGGATTCAACTGCACTGTTTGTGAATTATAAAAAAAAATAAAGACAGATAATGTATTAGGTAGTGTAATAATTATGTTTAAGGACTGAACGATTGAGTGATCGTTTATGAAATCTTGATATAGTATATATATATATTAGTTGTACAATTATTGACTCGTTGATCTGAATTATGGTATTGCAAGTGTATATAATGGATTTTTTTTTCAAGTTTACGCGAATTTGATAATTTTTTTTAATTAATTGCGACATCTGTATATGCACTAATTAATTGAGGGAAACACTCGATAATATTACGATACCGTATTCTACAAGGGAGGAAATAACATTTTTTTTTTAACGATTCATCATTTAATTGGTTTTTAGTAATTAAGGGGATGTCAAACTCGGAAAATGGTCTTTTTTCTACTTTTTTTTATATGAATAATTTTATTAAAAAAATTATACGGAGAAAAAATATTCTAGTTAAAATGACAATATTGTTTAGTAATGGGGAGACAGATTTGAAAAATGATAAAAATTACTAATTTTTATAGGAACAATTTACGAAACATATAGTAAATATTAATAGATATGTAGTAACATTTTACTATGACAAAATAGTAATTTTTGTCATTTATCATGTATGTCTCTCCATTACTAAAAACTATTGTCATTTTTACTGGAACATTTTTTCTCCTTAGTAATATACCCAAATTATTACAGATTTTTAAATCCATAATTTGATTACGATGTTTGGGTTGAAAGTTTATGCCATTTTTGAATAATTACCGATCGAAAATAGTTTACTCAATTATTATTAACAAAAATAATTTTTTCTTCGAAAAATCAAAACATTAAGTCCTTCCTTGTTTTTTAAGCTATCCGTATAAATTTTGTTACTTTACCAATACTATCAATTAAATTTTTGTGTTGAAAGCTGCTGTAATTCGGGCCCGACATCCCTTTTATTAAACGATTAACCCAAAATGAATATAATTATATTCAAACGAGCGCAACTTAATAATTGAAAAATCCTGATGTACATGCGGTAATTACTTGAATTAAAAAGATATAAGAAAAAAAAATTGATAATCTCATCATCTTTATAGGTAATTAAAATAAACAATTAGTCATATTTTTACAAATTAAGTATAAGGAATTTTTTTAGTCCACGAAACGTTAGTTTATTTATCAAAAAAAAAAAAAAAATTAAAGTATTTTCACCTCAACTATAAGTCAATTTTCTCGTATGTAATATATAATAAGTATATACACAAATTGTTTCATTCGTAATACATAGATGATATTATTATGAAAAGTTACTAAGTGTCATATAGAATCTATTACAATGTTATTTAGTGTAAAAGAAAAAAAAGAAAAACAAGATTAAGTGATAATTTAGCATCGAAATAGAATAAATTGTGTTTCCCCGCGTTTCACGACGAACCAATGAAACAATTATTTAAAGTATCGTGCCATATTTTTTTTCTTTCTTTCTGTTAAAAAAAAACATAATCTCTTAGTTTTAAAAAAAAAGGAACATATCCGATTCGATCAAAGTGCGTACTCACTTTTCTTACGTGTTCTTTTTTTTTTTTTTTAACGTAAAATGAATATATTGATAATTATCGCGTTATTCCAGAAGTTGCAAAAAATATTGACGAAAATTTGTCTTGGGGTTGGTTTATCGCGTATCGTGCATATATACATATGTATAAACACGTATATATTTATATATACACACACACCGCGGACTCGTCGCGTATTATAGACATCGAGTTGCTTAATAAATTCTCGATTTTAGAACAAGATACGAGTGCCGGTAGGATAAAAAAATATATATATATATAAAAGTAAAAGTAATCGAAGTGAATCTTGCAGTTTGAACGTATAACGACTTATACTTATTGTATACACACATGCATATATATATTACTATATATATCGGTTCGGTAGCGAATTCATAATTTGCGCGCAAAGTCCAGAATTCTGTACGTTACCATACATATATATATATATCCTAAGAAAAATTTGGGTAATATTCAATTAATATAGTACTTTTTTTTTTATTTACGAATGTATATAATTTTGTACATATTTATTAAGACCCTATGGTGCTTATTATTTATATATATGCGTGTGTGTGGGCGTGTGTGTATGTATGTATCTATATATTCTATACATATAAGAAATGCCTTCTCGAGTGTCGAATATTACACAAAGAAAATAAAAAAAAAAATTGACAATTAGTATAACGTAATTAATATATGTATGTATATATATATACAATATATATATATATATATACATACATAGATATATAGATATATAATATATACAATAGTCAAACTGTTATAAATTTTTTTTTTTTTTTATTTGTTTAGTCGATTCTGGCGACCAGACTTATCCTGGTCGCAGGCAATGATACTATACAAAATGTGTAACGTGACGTTGTCACTGTAATAACCAAAGACATGTATTAAATATTTAAACACGAAGGAAACCAAATATATATATATATGTATACATACATATATATATATATACATATACATAAAAATGTAATCTCAGTCCACTCGGCTTGCAATTTTGAAGGAAAAGATAAAAAAAAAAAAAGAACATTTTTGTTCTCGAGGATATGTAGAATAAAGTGTCCGAAGTATGAAAAAATTATATTGCTTCAGAAAGAAAAAAAAATAATTCTTCTTTTTCGCCATTTCCATCTGTATAACGTTCTCGTCGCATACACGCGGGTATACGTTTTACATTAATTTCGCCTATTTCACGCTGCTCCAAGAAGACAAGAAAAAAAAGAATATTTATACGTCGCGCGTAGATATTGCGCACTTGCGACGAACGAGTATCATAATTTTTAGTACGATTTTGAATGAACGTCGAGGTGTTTAAAATCGAAACGAACGTCGCGTGCGACATAGAACTGCAACGATAATGTAACATTGATTATATAGAGGATACGTCGTGATAATCTAAAGTGTATAAAAAAAAAACGACAAAAAAAATGTAATAATAATAATAATAATAACAATAATATAGAGAAACAAGTGTTCCTTTGATTTTAAAACCCTCGACTGTACTAATGATAAATAACTTATAAAATAAAATAAAAACGAACATGGGAACACATCAAAATATTTAAAATTCAAATTGATATTTTATTCCACACACACACGCACACACGCATACTCACACACACACATATATATATATACATATACCTATATATATATATACATTAGAAAACGTGTACATTTTATCTTTCCGTTATTTACTCGCTCCTTTTTTATTCTACATGTATGTGTGTATGTATGTATCGTATGTATGTATCGTATGTGTTCATCTGAATTTTTTTGTATATGACACGCGTATACGCGCGAGTGACACTTGTAATAAGTGATTTCGGAAATTTTCGTCCAATTCGACACTTTGCTTGTATACATATATATATATAAAACAAAAAAAAAACACAAGGAACGTTTTTCAATTTATAATTGCGTTTCCGGGATCACTTGACGAATAAATTTCTTTCGCATCGAAAGAAAGCGAAAAAAAAAAGAAAAGAAACAAATGGAACAAAATGAACAAAAAAAAAGAAAAGACATAATAGCAAAACCGTGGAGTGCGTAATTGGTTAATCATTGCTAGAAGAGAAGGAAAAAAAATAATAATTATTATACATATCTTGTACCAAGAAAATATTAATAATAATAATAATAGTAATTAAAGAAAAAAAAAATAGTATACCGTTGAAATAATTAAAAGTTAACTTGACGAAGAGGTTCGCTTTTGTGACAATTTAATATACATATATATATATATAAAGTGGAATAAAACGTTGCTAATTAGTATATACTCCTGAAAATTCGATACATCGAGGCTTTTCTGTTGATCGCGCTTCTCACACGCATACACACACACACACACACGATTATTCAAATTCGACAACGAAAAAACTTTTGCACTGATGAAACGACTACAAAAAAATATAACCCAAATTTATTCGGCCGCTCGGTTGTCGTATATATATATATCGCAATTTATTACGTTTAATCGAATGCTGTACGATTTAAAAAAAAAAATAATAATAACGTTTACCATTCAGTGTAACAGTTTCACCGTTGAATTTTAAATTACACATATATACATACGCGCGCGCGCGCACACACCCACGCGTATAAAAGAAAGAAAAAAAAATTATTTCGAAGACAAAGTAAAATTTTCGCTTGTGTAAAAGTGCAACAACGAGAGTCCCGTGTACAATCCAAAGAGGAGAAAACAAAGAAATACAACAAGGAACCGTCGTCGCTATATTTAATCAATCGCGCTAGCTTAAGCGAGTAAAAAAAAAGGCGCAAGGTATACATAAAAATAATTGAAGTGTCACTCTTATCCTTGCAAAGAGAAAAAAAAAAATAAAACATACGCAACGTGTACACCTATGAAACTACTTATTATAGCGGAGGTCTTCCCAAAGTAAAACCTTGCCATTGACGAAATAAAAAAAAAAATTTTTTTAACGAACGTGTGTAAACGAAAAACGTGTAAAAAAAAAATAAACAATCAGCTAGTTTAAAAAAACAAAGTGGCTAGAACGCACCAGGTATAAAAAAAAAGATGACCGCGAACGCACAAGATATATATATACATATATATATATATACGAGTGTGTTCGTAAGCCTCACACCGCCACCCTACCCCCTGCCCGCCCCCACGAACACGTGCAATAATTAATTATTATGTAACGCATAACTTATTATTATTATTACGATTATAGAGAGAAAGAGAGAGAGAAAGAAAAAAACGTATGTATCACCGAAAAAATAAAAAAATAAAAAATGCGTGAACCAAAAAAAGAAATAAAATAATATACAATCGAATTATATGTATGTACATATTGATACAAACAAATACAAACACACACATATATACACATATATATGTATCTATATACATATACGTTGCATATATATATATATATATATACGTATACGTGTTACCGACGGTTATGTTTTTAATAAAGTAGGACAATTATTATATATATATATATATATATATATATATGCATACACACGCAAACACACACACACACACACACGCATATATACGGTAATACACACGACACCTTGGAGAAATTTTTGCCTGGAAAAAGAAAAAATTTTTCTATATCGTATATATATATAAAAACATATACATATATATATATATATATAAACAAAAAGAGAGAAAAAGTGGCTACGAGAGAAAGAGAGGCGTATAATCGCAAATTTTTTGCAACAGTATGGTTACTACGTGTACTTTGAATATATATACACTTACAAAATATTGTAATTATGTATAACAATTATTCGTGTAGCGCTATCCTGAGATTGTTATCAATGCAAGACTTATACATATTGTTTCTCGTTGTATTGTCGGATATTAATAAAAAAGATTTAAAAAAAAAAACAAACCAAACAGAGCGTAATTATAATAAATTAATATTTACGTATACGTATACATAATCCAGTTAATTTTTTTTTATTTTTATTATTTTATTCCCCTTTTTTTCGTCACACACACACACACACACACATATATATATGAGAGAGTCTACGCCAAGTCTTTGGGTTAAAAAACTAAAAATCGTTTTTAATAGTTGGAGAAAGTGAACGAAATTTTTCTTGGATTTTTATTTCGCGTTGGTGCAGTGTGTTACGGACAGTGGAGACATTGAAATTTTGTTGAAATGTTAATTATACTTTTATCATACTTTAGAATCATACGATTTTTTCCACGTAACATATATAACAAAATGTTGATAGTTTTTGAATTAAATATTGTTAAAAATACTTATTTTTTGACTGTCTGTAACATTAATAAACACCCAAAGAAAATTTGGATGTTACTATAGGTTGCAACTATTAAAAACGATTTTTATTTTTTGTCCCGATTATATGACGTGGAATCTCTCATATATATGTATATATATATGTGTGTGTGTGTGTCTTTTACGTTACGGATTATTATTTATTTTGTTTATTATATGCACATTAGACATATATATAGTTTTAGATGAAATGTATTATTTTTTGAATTTTTATTTTTTTGCGCAAGTGAAATCCTATACATATAATTTCGTTTATTTAATTGTTATATGTAAATTATTTATGTTTTATTTAGAATTTATAATGTTATTTATTTACATTATCAGTTTTATATTTTTTTGTGCGATGATTTAATTTAATACCTATTACATCTTTTATCTTCGATGTGCGAGCACATGATTTTAAAACTGTATGCACAAAGATAATTTGCATATACAAAAAAATAAGGTAATTTTATAAAATAATAATAGTGTGATTTAGAGGTTGTTAGCACCTTTATATAAAGAATAAATTAGAAAAAAATTTTCAAGTGATTTAAGGACATGTCGGACACACATTACAGGGATCTAAGTTTTGTACGAAAAAGTAATTTAAAAATCTTAAAATATTAATTTGGAAGGGCCTGACGGCTCGATTTTTAACAAATAATAATTTTTTTATTTATAATTGAGTTAAGCGATATTGTGTCGGTAATTTTCAATTGAAAAAAATGGCAATATTTACAACCGAAAAATCATATTGTAATTCTTGAATAAAAAATTTGATAATATTCACATGTTTCAAGCAAGCTCGAACGCCTGACGGTGTCCGTTGTTTGAAAATGAATCCATGTTACGATAAAAAAATTAAGGAAATTGCTACTCTAGGGTCCGACATCCCCTTAATGATTTTATTAAAAATATAGTAACATCATTATTTAATTTTTATTTAATTTTCTTTTTATAATATATGTTTTATCTGAATTTTTATTTTCATTTAATAAACTAGAATGTAAGGAGATGTCAAAACAAACAATGACAGTGAAAAAGTTTTAAAGTATAGTTTGGAAGACGTAAACTTATAACGAATAGATTTTTTTTCATTTGACAGATATTAAATAATTTTTTAAGGAAAAAGTATAATGTTTTTTATATTAAGAATTTAAGAAGTAGCATGTGAATAACAAGGAGGATTTTAAAAGAACATTATTCTTACGTATAAATATAAAAATATAAAAATAAAAATAAAAATAATTTCTATTTTTTCAATTTTTACCATTATTATCCGCAAACCACATTTTTGGGGGAAAATAATTTTTTTTTGAGAATTCAAAAAATAAGAAATATTTAATAAAAAAAAATTTGTTATTAAACAAAGAAATAAAAAGTTTACTTATTTTCAATTTCATTCAACATTTCCTTAACAATTATATAATTCCCTTTTTTCATTTTTTTCAAATTTCATCCATAAATTTCTTATCCTTCTCAAATTTTCCTAACTATACATTTTAAAAAAATAATATTTGCAAAATTAATTAAAAAAATGACAGATGATCAATTGTTATAGTAAACATTATTATACCTATATATTTATAAACGTTACAATTAAAATTATATGTAAAAATGTGAAATAAATTCAATTGAAAAGTGTTATTAAAAAAAAATTTCTTTATTCATGAAAAAAGTAAAAAGTACAGTTATTATACATTTTATTGTCGATGTAGGTATATCCTTCATAATATTTTTTTTTCAAAGCTCTCATAAATTTACTAAAATAATTAACGCACTCAATTCTCGATATCACCTAACAATAATTTTTTTTTATTAAAATCACATAACCGTAAAGAAAATCCTATGTATTAATTTTTGAAAATTTCCAAACATTATAATTTGATAATTATTTACCAACCCCCCTTTTTCATTGACCTTACAAGTATGTGCATACATCTATATATATAATCGAATTGTTCCAAGCCAACTCGGTCAGTTCGAGATTCGACCGAGTATACGTCTAAATTTAAAATCTGTGCTCGACATTCGATGTAAAATTAAAACCCGTAAGTAAAGAATACGAGACAAAGAGACAAAGGGAGAGAGAGAAAAAGAAAATGAAGGTGGATCAATATACCTCGCATCGTTTCTCTCGACACAGTTCCGCGTCGCGAATTCACCGGGGTAAGAAGTATATAAAAGAACGAAAGAAAAGGAAAAGGAACGTATAAGAAAAATCTAATCTCCCCTTCTCCCTCCCCCGGTTTGTTCTCGCGAGCACTGTATATGTCTACCTCTTTTTTTGTTTTGTTTCCTCGATCGCGCGCACATTCCCATTAGTCAACGACTTTCGGAAAGAGGATCCAATGGCATTGCTCGATCCTATGGAGCGCAAACGCCAGGAATATATCAAGGAACTCATTGTTACCGAGGAGGCGTATATCGTTGACATGCAACTGGTCCACGAGGTGATTTTTATCTAATCCTTCTTTTTTTCTCTTTTTTTTCATCTATAAAATATTTTTTTGGTTATCTTCCAAACGTGGATTATAAATTCGTTCTATTTTACTTTTTTTAGTTATAATAGTATTTTTTTATTTAAAAGATGAAACCGCGCATTATAAAATTGGTCTATTTTACTTTTTTTCAGCGTATCAATATTTTATTGTTATTTAAGGATTTTTTTTTTCAAAGATTTTTTTTAGTTAAAGTTCGAATACGGTCATCGTAAGATCGTTTCTTTTTTTCGATTATTATTATTAAAAATTTCACGTTTTTTTAAAAAGATTTATTACCACGAGAAGTTGTTTATTTATTTATTTACTCCAGGCTTTACACTTTTTTACAATAAAGTATTATTTAAAACTTTTTGGTAAAATTCAGTATACAGGTATTGTAAACAAAAATTATTACCTATTTTTTGTTTTTTTTTTTATTATTTTATGAAATTATTGATGACAAAATTTTAATTTACGTCAAATGTAATGAGTGTATTTATATATATATATATATACACACATAGTAAGTAAATCAGACACCTTACATATATATATCGATCGATATTGATATTGACATTTGCTAAAATAATATTTTATAAAAAGGATATTCGAATTAAATCATAATACTTCCTTTACAATATTCTTTTATAGATACATATATATACAGAAAAAATTAAATTTTGTTTTGTTTTTGATAAAATTTATACTTATACAAATATTTTAGATATTTATAATTTCTTTAAAACAAAAATCGTAAATGAAAATGTATTGCTGTCAACTAAAAAAATTATTTCTCTTTTAATAAATATTTTTTCTTACAAACAATTATTTTTCTAGGAGTATTCATCGAATATTCAGAAATGTATATTTGATTTATTTATAAATATTTATGTATAAATTACAAGTAATACGTTAAATTAAAAAAATATCAACATTTTTTCCTAAATTAAAGACATTTGTATATTTTTTTTAATATTTTTATTTACTAACATAACGTTGCATAACAATCGGTAAATTGTGGTATATCGTAATTTACATAATTATAATTATTGTTTATCATTGTTTGACTAAAGTTGAGTTAATTTAAACAAATATTTATTTTTTAATTCAAAATTAAATTATTTTTATATCAATTCGCTAAAGCTCAAGTTCATTTTCTATGTACATTTGAAACGTTTAATAATAAATCCATCCAGGTGTTTGAAAAACCCCTTTTGGAAAGTATGGTCCTAAAAGTAGTCGAGGTCGAAAAAATATTTATCAATTGGAGGGACATAATAGCGTGTAACGACAATTTTTTGAGGTAATTTTTTTTCTTTGACACATCATTATTAATTACTCGCATATGCGTGTACATACAAAGAAATGCATATATATATTTTTTATACAGAACACTTCGAATCCGCCGCGATAACAGTGAAGGAGGTATCGTTCGTATGATCGGCGATATACTTTGTGAAAGCGTAAGTTTCGTTTAAAATGTATGACAAAATAAACCCTAGTAGAAATGTAAAATTTGAAGTTTAAATGAAAATTCTAATTTAGCCATTGACTGGGCATTTTTTCGGTATATTTTACGATAATCAAAGGGACAAGCCTGAGTTAATATTGAAAAAAAGTATATTCAATAGTAGCAATTAATAATTTCTTTTCATAACAATTGAAAACATTTCTTTATTTTTTAATCAAATTAAATTATGAGACTCTGTACTTTGATTTTTTTCGAATATGGACCGCAGAATAGCTCAGGAACCATCTTCACCGAATAGGCTGAAATTTTAACAGTAACTGTTAAATATGATTTTAAGGAGGTGGCATACCCGGTGGGTTACCGACCGAGCCAAAAAAGACAATTATTGCATTTATTGAATAAAATACGTAATTATTTACGTAAATACGTAATAATTGTCTTTTTTTGCTCAGTCGGTAACCCACCGAGTATACCACCCCCTTAATCCACTTGAGTGAAACAGAATTTCGATGAAAGTATAAATGTTTATTTAAAAAAATTATTTAGCTGTTTTTACACATTTTTTAATTTATTTTTATAAGTTTGTAAGAATTATTTTATTACATAATGTTTAAAAGTTATTACATCACGTGTAAAAGTTAACGATAACATTTCAGCCTATTAAATGAAGTAGTTTCTGAGTTATCCTGCGGTATATCCGTTATAAAAAAAATGAGAGTACAGAATGTCATAATTTAATTTGATTAAAAATGTTTTGATTAAGAAATGTTTTCGATTGCTATGAAAAGAAATTATTAATTGTTAATATTGAATATAGTTTTTTTTCAATTTTAATTCAGGCTTGTCCTCGGGAGCTGGCATACGCAATTTTATGCAAAATCCAAATACAGAAGTGCACTAGATAATTAAATAACTCATTCTACAAATTTAAAGGTCAATACAACAAGGATACCCTAAAAAATTTCTGCAGATATTTTGTAGGGTGTCGTTGTAGTATCGATTGACCTGGAACTTTGTACAATGACTTATTATTTAATTATCTAGTGCAGTTTTGTATTTGGGTTCTGCATAAAATTACACATGTTTTAATGAAATGTATAATAATTATCTTATTTCGCTCGGTCGGTAATCGGAGTGAGCATACCACATCCTTAGAAAACGTCATACTCACGATCAGATTTCTACTAGGGAAGTTTTAATCAGATATACTCGGATTAAAAAGAGTTTTTTTTTGTCTCTTTAGATTCCACGTATGTCCGCGTATGTAAGATTTTGTAGCTGTCAAATATCAGCTGCTGTATATTTGCAAAGATTGACGGAGACGATGCCAGCGTTTGTAGAAGTTGCTCAAAGGTGTCAGCTAGATCCACGTACCAAAGGGATGCCATTGAGCTCGTTTTTGATCAAGCCAATGCAGCGAATTACCAAATATCCGTTAATTATTGGAAAGGTAATATATATATAAAATATGTACATATTATGTTCAAGAATCAATAGTTACCGACCGAGTTAAAAAACGACATTTTTTGATTTATTGAACTATCATGTAATTAATTGCATTTATATTTTTAGGTGCAAATTTTTTAAAGATGTCCTTTGCATATTAACTTGTAACTTTGCATAAAGGCATATTATATCATTATCTATAGTGCTTCTGTATGGGTTTCGCATAAAATTGCATAATAAATACTACCTTATTCTATGCAAAATTTTGAATAAAAACTATTCTTGTCACTCAAGATAAACGAATTTTATAAGTAAGCATTTATAAAAATTAAAAGAAAAAAAAATAATATCTTAGGAAGACTCGTTACTAAGGATACCAAGCTACAAAGCCTTGGTCAAAAGTACTAATTTTTTTTCTTTTAATATTTATAAGGCTTATTCTGGGACTTCCATTGAGTACATTGAACTCTTAACAAAGACATCGTATGACTTCCGTCGTTGATTAGCACCGATTTGGGAGCATAAAAAGAACGACGTTAAAATAATGTAAAAAAAAGTACATTGAACGAAGAATAATGGCCTAGCTTAATAAAGCATATTAGTTTACAAATCTCGAAAAATTATATATATATTCTTGTCATTTTTTTCGGTTAGACTCCACGATTTCGAGTAAAAAATTACTGAAAGTTTAGAATATATTGGGTACTCGATCAAAAGCTAATGTATATATATCATCGCGTGCATACAAGAAATTCAAATATTGAACAAACCTGAATAAAGTCTTCCTGTGGATTTTCGGGGTAGCTGATAATGAATCTGATGTTAGATTACCGAAATTTCAATTATTACGCCCAATACCAAGGGTACCAATTATTGGAATTAAGAATTTAAAAAAAAATATATATCACCGTATTCTACGTAGAATTTTTAAAAGAAAATATTTGGTTCCAATATTGGAACCCGTGGTATCGGTACCAAAAATTTGAATCAACATTTATTATCAATTATTTCAAAAATCCATAGAAAGATTTCTTGTATGCTCGGAATGATAAACATACGACTAAATCAGCTTTTGATTGTGAACCTAATATTCTATACTTTCAACGATGATAGTACTTGTTTTTCACCCTTCATTGTTGACTTACAAAATGATACTTTTATTTGTAAATTCTAGACTTTCATTATTTTTTTATTCGAAACTGTTGTGTTACACCGAAAAAATGACATCAATAACTTCTTCTCATAATTCTACGTAGAATACGGGGGTATTTTAAATTTTCTTTAATTTTGAAGTCAATACTGGGTCCATTCTGTATTGGGCCCAATAATTGGATTTCCGGAAATTTTCTTTTTTCAAAAATGCGATGATCACCATTTTCTTATGTGCTCGAAAAAGTTCAATACAAAAATGTCCTTATTTTGCCCGGTCGGTAACTATTAGCTTTGCCACCTCTTTAGAAGGAAGCCGTATTACCGACATTACAATTTTTCGTTTTATTCAATGAATAGGTAAAATTTCCGAATTTGGCCAACGTACCAACAATCTATGTATTTTGTAAGATGTATAGATAATACTTTCGTACAATTAGAATTAAAAGATATTGAGTGCATAAAACGAAAAATGGATAATGTCGGTGTATGTTTATAAGGTATAGGACTACGGCTTTCCTTTAAGGAGATGTCAGACTCAGAAAATGGTTATTTTTTGCTTTTTTTATAAACAAATGAATAAATTTTTTAAATAACTCCTGAACATCAGGCTTATAGGCATGTTTTAAATAATATACCCAAATGTTTCCAAACTATTAAATCCATAATTTGATTAAAATGTTTGTGTTAAAAAGTTTATGCCTTTTTTGACTAATAATTACCGACCAAAATTTGTTTACTCAATTATTATTAAAAATGATTGTTTCTTTTATAAAAATTAAAACATCAAGCCCTTTCTTATGTTTTAAGCTATCTGTATGAATTTTATTCAAATTTTTAATTCAATAAGTAAAGTTTACAGGAATCTGCCCCTTTCAACCCAAAAATTATATCTAAAGTATTAATGGAGTATGCTTTTTTTCTTTAATTTACCATGTATGTAGATTTTAGAATACACGCGGCACGATCATCCGGATAGGCAATATTTGCAAGAAGCATTGGCTAAAGCAGAGGAGTTTTGCACGCAGGTACATTATATTTAAATATTTGCTTCTTAGTTTTACGTAGTATGATAAGTATAGTATTTTAATTGTTAGAGATATACTGATTAAATATTGAAATTAATAAGAAGTGGAACAATTCTAAGGAAAAAGGGGGGCGAGTGACGCTTACTCAATAATCCATCACCCTTCATTGTTGATTCACAAAATAATACTTTTCTGCCCTCCGGCCGGAAAGCGGCAACTTTCCGGCCACTGCGCGAATTGAAGTTGCCGTTTTCCGGCTACGTCGAGCAGAAATAGTATATTACATACCATGGCCAGTAAAATAAGAAATGTCTCAGATCACATGTAATTGTCGGCCGAGGCGAAGCCGAGGTGGACGATCATGTGATCTGAGGCTTTCTTTTTTACTGGCCAAGGTGTGTATACTATTTTTCTGCTCGACGTAGCCGGAAAACGGCAACTTCAATTCGCGCAGCGGCCGGAAAGTTGCCGCTTTCCGGCCGGAGGGCAGAAAATAGTATACACACCTTGGCCAGTAAAAAGAAAGCCTCAGATCACATGATCGTCCACCTCGGCTTCGCCTCGGCCGACAATTACATGTGATCTGAGACATTTCTTATTTTACTGGCCATGGTATGTAATATACTATTTATTTGTAAATTCTAGACTTTCATTATTTTTTTTATTCGAAACTGTTGTGTTACACCGAAAAAATGACATCAATAACTTCTTCTCATCATTCTACGTAGAATACGGGGATATTTTCAATTTTCTTTAATTTTGAAGTCAATACTGGGTCCACTCTGTATTGGGCCCAATAATTGGATTTCCGGAAATCTGACCCCGGATGTAAGACATCGAAATTTTTTTTTTCAAAAATGCGATGATCACCATTTTCTTATGTGCTCGAAAAAGTTCAATACAAAAATGTCCTTATTTTGCCCGGTCGGTAACTATTAGCTTTGCCACCTCTTTAGAAGGAAGCCATATTACCGACATTACAATTTTTCGTTTTATTCAATGAATAGGTAAAATTTCCGAATTTGGCCAACGTACCAACAATCTATGTATTTTGTAAGATGTATAGATAATACTTTCGTACAATTAGAATTAAAAGATATTGAGTGCATAAAACGAAAAATGGATAATGTCGGTATATGTTTATAAGGTATAGGACTACGACTTTCCTTTAAGGAGATGTCAGACTCAGAAAATGGTTATTTTTTGCTTTTTTTATAAACAAATGAACAAATTTTTTAAATAACTCCTGAACATCAGGCTTATAGGCATGTTTTAAATAATATACCCAAATGTTTCCAAACTATTAAATCCATAATTTGATTAAAATGTTTGTGTTAAAAGTTTATGCCTTTTTTGACTAATAATTACCGACCAAAATTTGTTTACTCAATTATTATTAAAAATGATTTTTTCATTATAAAAATCAAAACATCGAGCCCTTTCTTATGTTTTAAGTTATATATGAATTTTATTCAGATTTTTAATTCAATAAGTAAAGTTTACAGGAATCTGCCCCTTTCAACCCAAAAATTATATCTAAAGTATTGAATGGAGTATGCTTTTTTTCTTTAATTTACCATGTATGTAGATTTTAGAATACACGCGGCACGATCATCCGGATAGGCAATATTTGCAAGAAGCATTGGCTAAAGCAGAGGAGTTTTGCACGCAGGTACATTATATTTAAATATTTACTTCTTAGTTTTACGTAGTATGATAAGTATAGTATTTTCATTGTTAGAGATATACTGATTAAATATTGAAATTAATAAGAATTAAACAATTCTAAGGAAAAAGGGGGCGAGAGACGCTTACTCAATAATCCATCACTCTACAATGTTCCAAATGTATATTTCATCTACACCTATAAAAATGTTTCCACTAAAAATATGTAATTTTCCGTGCAAACTTTTTTAAAATTGTTCTTCCATTTATAGACACGCAACTTTGCATAATGACGTATTATTCAATTATTTATTCGAAATGTAATTTTTATAAATGCGTCCTATTTCCTCTCTATATTAATAAATTCAAATTCAAATTCAAATTCAAATTAAGGGGGTAGCTTACCCGGTGAGATACCGACCGAGCGAAAAAATATAATATTTATATTTACTTAAAAAAAGTAATAATCTTATTCTTGATCCCTACCTTATCGGCAATCGCGATTATCAGTAATAAATTTGTAAATAAAAGAGTATATGAAAAAAAAATAGAAGAGGCGCCTTCGTTTGTCAATAATCTAATTATGTGCTGAATTTGAAATTGAAATATTATTGCGTTTTCGAGAAAAGTCTTACCAAAAATGTGAAACTAATCTCAACGAGGTGAAAAGATTTGATATTTGTTGGTAAAATTTTTCTCAAAAACGCAATAATATTTCAATCTGAAATTTAGCACACAGTTAGATTATCGATAAACGAAGGCGCAGCTCTTCTCTTACTTTTTGACGTACTATATTTTATTTTTTACTAATTAATAATCAAAAAGTGGGTATGGACGCCCCAATTTTGAAAATTTTGAATGTCGCATTATTTTTTATTATTTTTTTTTTTTCATTCAGGTGAACGAAGGCGTTCGTGAAAAAGAAAACAGCGATCGATTGGAGTGGCTGCAAACACACGTAGCCTGCGACGGTTTGGAGGAACAAATAGTCTTCAACTCTCTTACAAATTCGTTAGGACCACGTAAACTCGTTCACTTTGGTATACTCCACAAAGCCAAAAGTGGGAAGGAACTCGTTGGATTTTTAACGAATGACTTTTTACTGTTCGCCCAACCGATGAAATCCATACCCAGTGGACAACAATTTTCATTCGAGAGGAACGAACATCACAAATTCAAATTGTACAGGAGGGTCAGTGATATTGATATTACAATTTATTTGTTACACGCGAAAGAAAGTAATTCACTCTTTTTTTTTCTTTTTCTTTTCTGGATATACAGCCGATCTTTTTACACGATTTGGTCTTACTCAACGAAACGGATTTGAACGGAAGTATGGGTGCGACGGTGAACGGCGGTGACGCGTCCGAACATTCGAGGACTTTGAAATTAAGCGATTCGAAAAAAGCGATCACTTTGATCGCACCGTCGATAAGCGAATGTTCATTATGGGCTAGGAGGATTACGGAAGCTCGACGTCAATTTGACGAGAATGAAAAGTGTCGATTGCAACGCCAAAGATCGAGTAAGTATCGTATGGGATTGACGGTTATAGCTACTCGTCGGTTACTGTGGTCTGTATATCGTTCGATTATACGTTTTACGCTTTTAACTTTCAAATGGCTGGTCACGAACAACATTTTTAAATGCAAAATCTGAACGTTTTTCAGTTTGATTCAATAAAAACTCTGTTGCTCCTTGTCGTTATTATTCTTTACGTTTCATTTGTTTCGTACATCAAATTTATGGTTGTTCGCCTAATCTTTTTTTTTTTAACGTCCCATTGAGTATCCTAATTATATTTAAATTTAAAGATAATAATGAAGTTAATTTTGTTATATTCTTTTGAAGAGAATGGGATACAATGGGAATTATGTTGTCTCAAATAAAAATGATAAGTGAACATTGTTTGGATTCAATAATTCAATTTGTTTTATCAAATACAGTTTTGTATTGTCTAATCGTTAAAATATAATTAATATTTGTTAAGTTGTGCAATATATGTTTATCTCGGCTAATAGAGCAGGCGCAATTCAAAGCATGTGGACGAATCCTTGTAACAGTGCTCGAAGCATCCAGCCTAAGAGCAACTACTGGTAAGCAGAGATGAATGTTTACAATGTCGCTTACTTTATTCTTGTACATAATGTGTAATCAAAGTTGTAACAAATAATGAATACAATGGATCTGTCATTAAGAAATTATTACATTATTTGTTACAATCAATACATTCTTTTATGTGATCTATTACACACATTTATACATAGAGCTACTTTTCACGTACTGCTTAATCTTTCTGCTTCTATGCGCATGTCAAACTGTTGACACTTGGGATATAGTATTATGAATCTGTCAGATATATTGGGAGGAGGCGATTTGTGGTGATAATGTACACATTTATTATTCTATATACTTTACTTTTAACAATGACACTTTAAACACTATACTAACTACACTCTATTATAGTTCGGAGAAGACCTCCGAAGGGACTCCTTCGGATAGTAGTTGAAGAAGCGGAAGACCTTGTCATTGAAAACAAAGGTAAAATAAATTCAAAATTATTAATTAAAAAAAAAAGTCATTCAAAATTATTTTCATCTTGCGTTGAAAAAAAAAATAAGTATTTTCATACAAAAGTACACAATGCCTTTTTGTTTAATAATAATTAAACATTTTTTTAAAGTGTCAAAGCATCGATAAGGCACAATTGGTGAGAAAATATTTAAATCTAATTTATTGTAAGATTACTTTTGTTTTATTGACAAATGTATTTACCATTTTACATCGCATGAATAACATGACTCTTTTAACAGCTTAGTAAGGGGATGTCGGAGCTATAGCCTCCATCAAAAGCCGCTCGATCTCTCGGTTTCGAATGGCGCTGTAGTCAGGTGTCGATTTCTACGATAAACGTACTTAAAACATAAATTATAAATTTTACAGCTACATAGAACTGTTGAAAGATACTTTCCCCCCTAGCTATAACTAAAATTAAGGTAATTGTAATATTACTCTTGGCAGTAAATGTTTATTTTTTTAAAGAAATGTGAAATACGTTGCGTGTAGCATTACGGCAAATATAGATTCATTGAATATGAGACGTATTTCACATTTCTTAAAAAAATAAACATTTGCTTCCAAAAGTAATATTATAATTACCTTAAGTTTAGTAATAGCTAGGGGGGAAAGTATCTTTCAACAGCTCTATGTAGCTGTAAAATTTATAATTTATGTTTTAAGTACGTTTATCGTAGAAATCGACACCTGACTACAGCGCCATTCGAAACCGAGAGATCGAGCGGCTTTTGATGGAGGCTATAGCTCCGACATCCTAAAAGTCATTTATAATAAAAAAATAGTCATGGAAGATTGAGTACATATATAAATATATATAAATATTTAAGCAATTTGTGCTTTTATATTCATTTGTATAAATAGTATGTGGTTTTTTTTTCATACTAACATAAATTTCTCATAAAATATAATACATTTTTCTGACTTAATCTAATTATATACTAATTAGAAAATATTTAAATCTAATTTATTGTAAGATTACTTTTGTTTTATTGACAAATGTATTTACCATTTTACATCGCATGAATAACATGACTCTTTTAACAGCTTAGTAAGGGGATGTCGGAGCTATAGCCTCCATCAAAAGCCGCTCGATCTCTCGGTTTCGAATGGCGCTGTAGTCAGGTGTCGATTTCTACGATAAACGTACTTAAAACATAAATTATAAATTTTACAGCTACATAGAACTGTTGAAAGATACTTTCCCCCCTAGCTATAACTAAAATTAAGGTAATTGTAATATTACTCTTGGCAGTAAATGTTTATTTTTTTAAAGAAATGTGAAATACGTTGCGTGTAGCATTACGGCAAATATAGATTCATTGAATATGAGACGTATTTCACATTTCTTAAAAAAATAAACATTTGCTTCCAAAAGTAATATTATAATTACCTTAAGTTTAGTAATAGCTAGGGGGGAAAGTATCTTTCAACAGCTCTATGTAGCTGTAAAATTTATAATTTATGTTTTAAGTACGTTTATCGTAGAAATCGACACCTGACTACAGCGCCATTCGAAACCGAGAGATCGAGCGGCTTTTGATGGAGGCTATAGCTCCGACATCCTAAAAGTCATTTATAATAAAAAAATAGTCATGGAAGATTGAGTACATATATAAATATATATAAATATTTAAGCGATTTGTGCTTTTATATTCATTTGTATAAATAGTATGTGGTTTTTTTTTCATACTAACATAAATTTCTCATAAAATATAATACATTTTTCTGACTTAATCTAATTATATACTAATTATACACTAATTATACACTAATCTATATAGTTTGTCTAGAAAATATATTTAAATACACTTTGCAGTGAATTGAACTAATCAAATTTTTGTCCGTAGTATGTATCACAGACAATGCATGTTGCATGCCTATATTCTTAATGAGAGATTTGTTATTAAGTTTTGTCTTTGTAACGTATGTTACATCGTATGTTTCTAGGGAAATGCAATGCATTTTGCAAAGTTTCTATGGGCTCGCAAGAGGAACAAACAATTGTCGTTTCAGGCACAAATTGTCCAGTATGGGATACCTCTATGCAATTTCAAGTTAAAGACTTGCATGAGGATACTCTTTGCATTACCATTTTCGACAAAGGATATTTTAGCCCAGATGGTAAATGCTAAATAAATGCTATGTTTTGTTAATTACAAACCTAACATATAAATTTTTACACAAAATATGTCGTCTTTATCGTTACAGAGTTTCTTGGTAGAGCCGAAGTACGAGTAGTCGATATTGTGAGAGACAGTAAAGATGCCTGTGGTCCAATTACAAAACGAATAAAGCTACGAGAAGTTCATAAAGGAGATGTACTTTTAAAATTAGATCTTCGTCTCTTTGGCAGTAGGTAGTGTAAAGAAGAATATTAAAAGTTACTTTGCATAATAGAGTATATAAATTTCAATTAAAACTGACAATCTGAGTTTCAGTCTTATAAAGTGTAAGGAAAAAAATAAGTATTCTAAAAATGTAAGAGTACACGTCCGTACATTTCCATTATTTTATAGTATTTCTATTGTAAATGTAATTCCACAGTCAAGTCTGATTAAGTGCGCGCATTATAATTAATAGTTTTGTACACTATGTTGTATTATTTACTTGAACAAAGAGTTAGGAATGTTTTCCTGTTTAATTATTAAACGGTATTCTATTGTTTATATCTTTAAAATAAAAATATATAATTATTGTTACTTTGCTATTGCGAATGCTCTCTTTTATCAAGTTTAAATTATTTAATAAAAATTATTATTAGAAAAAAAATGAAAGATAAAAATGTATATCTGTGTCAAGTTATTGTACCCTTAACAATTTTTTAAACGAAAAAGTACTATGTTTCATTGATGGATGAAATTTAACGTAATAGAATATTAAAATAATAATACCCAGAATAAACGGTATTATACAAGTGGCCGATATTAAATAATGATACCACACTGTATCAATTTTAGTTGGTACGCTTAAAATTACCAAAATACTTGCTGAAATGTTTTCCAATAAACATATTGTATAGTAAAAAAGGTGTTTTGTATATGTACCAGTGTCTTCAGGATTTAAGTAAATGAAAATGTAAACGAAACCTAGAACAAATGAAAACAATACCGACTTAATTTTTTCTGAGATTGAAAGAGGCAAATGTGGAGGACGATTTGGTTTTTCGCAAAAGACGATTAGGCCACTAAATTCTGTGATAATCCACAATGTCATTCCAAGCCAATGTACAGAGCAACCTACTATGACACATAATGTTGAGAAAATAGCTGCAGCTGATACACACGCGATTCTCGAGGCTGAAAAATATTGAGAATTTATTTATTTATTCAAGGATAGACTATAAATAGTTTCTTATATATAGCTTACTAGTAATAAACAAGTGCCATATAAATTGGCATATGGAGCCTGCAAAATCAATATTTTTTTTATCTAACTGAGCAAGACGAATACTGCGGTGATAACTAACCATAGCCCATGCCAAACTAACAAATGAACTGATAATACTAATGACTTGATGAAGAGCTAAAATTTTACATTATTACATTTATAATTTTGTTTATACATTTAACAGAAATATTTAAAAAGTTTCAATTAATCTAGTGCTTACTCATTATACTAAATTCTCCATAATAATCCTGTACAAAAATGGACAATTGCAAAATTTGTTGTGGGGCTGCTTCAATGAAACATTCCAGAACTCTTAGTAGTGCAATATCTTGTTCTTCTTTTAACATTTTAATAAAATATTTTCTCTGACCAATTCTGTCATTTTTCTTTTTACAATGTCTCGATTGAAGAGCATACTTTAAACTTAGAAAACATCTTTGAGCCATAGTAAATTGAAAAACTACTATAAAAATAACTGCAATCACTTGACCGATTTTCTTTAGAATTGATTTATTTTTTGAACGTTGAGTGTCTTCCGATTGTTTTTGAAACTAATAACGGAAAATTAAGAAGTGACATGATAAACGCCTATTAAATACTATACGCTTATATTGATTATTTAAATTATTTACCTCCTTGTCTTGATAATACATTTGCAAGCTAACAATAGTGTTGATAAATGATGGAACGATTATTAAAAGTATGGTCCATATAAACATACGCATCTTGTTATTCAAATAATATTGAATTACAAGATTCACATCAATACAAACATCGGTACAGTGAGTGATGATCGATAGCACCAAAAAAATGATATCCATATTTGAAATCTTTGAACTTCTTGGAGGTACATCTGTAACATCCACTTTATGGTTTTCCGAGTTTGTTGTATTATTAGAAGTATCCAAAGCACTCGTAGGGTTAGTATTCTCTTCGAGCTCCATTGTATAAAATGGTTTTGTACCGCTAATTTAATCTTATTGAAGAAAAAATATAAATAACTGTTTATTTGCAATTATTTAGGGTTAAGAACTCCATTTTTTTGTTTTCATTGTTAAATACTTAACGATAAGTGAAATCGCATATATGCATTACACGTTTAAAGTAAATTAATTGAATGAATCACAGAGTATTATTATAAATACTGTAAACAGTTGGCACAAAAGAGTAAGAAATACTTTCACATATAGGAAAAAGGTATGTATAGAAAGATATAAATGCGTAGTTCTCTTAATAATCTCTTCTTTTTTATTATCTTTATACCACAGTCGTTGTAAATATTAGAAAAAAAATATATGAATATGTACAAAAGGCACTTTTTTAAGTAGACGTTTTGCGGGAAATTTTGAGGTGCACCCAACTGCCAACATATATCTACAACAACACTGTAGGGTCAACCTCCAATGCTCACATCACTGATAGAAGTGGGGGTAACAAGCAGCGCGCAGTTACCATCTACAATTTATATATTCCTCGGCCTTCTCCCGAGACGTTTCTCCCGCGAGTTTCTAGTTGGTCCCTACTCTCTTTCCTTGGCGGATCAGAGCTTGTGTAGATTCGACCATATTAAATCATTAAACATTAAATCATTGTTATTATTCTCCTCGCCTAATTAAGTAGTCGTAGGTGCTACACTCTGCTCTAGCAATATACGTCGTTGTCCATACGGCAATTACCTACATTGGTGACCCCGACACGCGAGAGAGAAACCGCCTACAAGGAGGAGTACATTTCCAAAATTTGACCATCGGAAGGATTCATCAAAAAAGGTCGATTTTGACAATTGGGACACTCAACAATCCACTTTTCCACCTGATTCAAGCAAGGAGGACTTTTCCGCAAGCAGGATCAACGGTCAACGGATTCTTTGAATCGGCGTGAGCAGCGACTTTGGCAAGAACTTTGAAATCGGCGGATGGCAACTTCAACGGCCCCGGACATCATCTTCAAGGCATCAATTTCGAAGCGTTTCACCGAACTGTTTTGCGTTGAGGTAATAGGCGATCCGCGTTAGTCTTTTGAGTGTTATAACAATATATTATGAAACTTTAAAAACCGTGCGTCAACACTCAATTCTGGCTTTAGTTTCGTTTCCACGAATTCGGTCGCCATTAAAAAATGTAAATAAAGCGCGATAATTCTGTGAACTCCTAGAGGTTAAAACGAATTCCTGAGAATAACAAATCGCGTAATATATAAAGAATCTTTTTTTGTTTTGCAACTTATTTAAGTTAACTTTAATCGATATTAAAACTATAAATAAAAAATTAGATTTAAGATTAGTTTTAGTTGCGTTATATATGATAAGTTAATTTGTATTTGAATAATTACTGCCGAAATTTAAGCATTAATTCAAATTTTAGTTTATTGGTTGTACTCGCATACATAAAAATAATTTATCTTAAACTCGTTTACCGCAATAGTAAACCAAATCATTGCGTCATGTCTGTTAGCGGCGATGCTGAGGCGGCTTTGCAAGAAGCTAGAATCCTAATCGCAAATTTACAAGAACAATTACAACAAGCTCGGACACACGATGAAACACAATCCCCTCGGAACCAAAGCGTAGCAGCTTTATATCGTCAGCCTAAAATTCCGAATTTTTGCCGCGAGAACCCAGTAACGTGGTTCATTCAAACTGAAATAACGTTGCGTAATGCCGGTATTACCGCTGCCGCGACAAAAGTAGATTTCATCGCCGAGAAGCTCGATTTGGAAGCCATGCAGGTTATACAGGATCTTGTAACTCTCGACCCTCGCCCGATAGATATTTACGATCAGGTCAAGCAAAGATTAATTGCAACTTTCAGCGATTCTGCGGAATCTCGTTTGCGACAATTGATTAAAGGACAGGTACCTTCAGGTGGTAAACCTTCTCTAATACTGACACGCCTACGCGGATTAAATACCGGCAGTAGCGACGACATTTTACGCGCCGTGTTTTTAGATCAGCTAACAACGCCATGTCGCGCAGCACTTTCAATTTCAGGCGAAAATAATTTAACCCGGTTAGCGGAGATGGCCGACAAATTTATAGAGGCTACGGATTCGTCACAATATTCGGTTTCTGCAATTTCCTCAAAGAATTTAACAATAAAGGATGATCTCCAAATCGAGGTTAACAGAATCGCTACCGAACTTAACCACGTGATTGATCGTCTAAACCGAATCGAAACGGATAACCGTCGGCCAAGTCCTCGCGGTCGATCTCATTCGCGCGCGCGTTCAAAATCGCACGGACGCAGTCAAAAAGCAGACGCTGTCGACAAGACTACGCAACTCTGCCGTCTACATCGCAAGTATGCTGATAAAGCTCGATACTGCATTAAACCTTGCGCATGGAATAACGTTTCGAATTCGGGAAACTAAATTGCCCTCCCTACTTGGAGACGGTAGGCGTTGACTCGGGGGAATCTAAACGTCTTCATATTCGTGACCTCGAGTCCGGTTTATTATTCTTAGTGGATACTGGAGCCGAGATATCCGTCATCCCAGTTCAAAAGAAGAACAAACGTCAGCCTTCCGACTTGAAACTCTATGCCGCAAACGGTACTCGGATTAATACTTATGGAAAAAAATCAGTAATGTTAAATTTTAAGGTAAAACGTTCCTTTTCGTGGGACTTTTACATCGCGGACGTGCCACACCCCATTTTGGGAGCCGACATGCTTGATCGTTATGGTTTGATAGTAGACGTACGCGGACGTCGGTTAATCGATCCGAACACCAACGCGTCTATCACTGGTTTCGTTAAGGATGCACAAAATCTCGGAATTAGCCTTTTGGATCGGTCCTCTAGATACTCGAAGGTGCTTACCGAATTCCCAGAAATCACCGGATTAGCCTCGCCGAGACCTTTTATAGCACGCGATGTATACCACTACATAGAGACAACAGGACCACCGGTCGCCGAGCGGCCGAGAAGGTTAGCTCCCGACAAGCTTAAAGCCGCGCGAACGGAATTTAAACAACTCGTCGAACAAGGCATATGTCGGCCGTCAAGTAGTCCCTGGGCCAGCCCCATCCATTTGGTGTCAAAAAAGGATGGGACGTGGCGTGTTTGTGGTGACTACAGGCGCCTTAACGCAATTACCACCCCAGACAAATATCCGATACCACATCTCCACGACTTTTCATGTAATCTTCGTGGCAAAAGGATTTTTTCTAAATTAGACCTGTACAAAGCATATCACCAGATACCGATTGCGCCCGAGAGTATACCAAAGACGGCGGTTACTACGCCTTTTGGCCTTTTTGAATATTCGGTCTTAACTTTCGGGTTGCGAAATTCAGGTCAGGCGTTTCAACGCTATATAAACCGCGCGTTAAACAACCTTGATTTCGCATTTGCCTATTTGGACGATATCCTTATCGCTTCCAACGATGAAAACGAGCACGAAAACCATCTGCGAACGGTTTTTAAGAGATTACGTGAATACTCTTTACGCTTAAATTTAAATAAGTGTGAATTCGGTAAAAACGAATTAGTTTTCCTAAGCCACCTTATTAATCATGAAGGCGCAAGGCCCACTGCCGATAAAATACAAAACATAGTGAATTTTCCTAAACCATGTACCGTTAAACAATTACGTCGCTTTTTAGGTATAGTAAATTTTTATCGTCGCTGTTTGCCTAATGCCGCATCTATTCAAGCGCCCCTTAATGAATACCTCCGAGATTCTCATAAAAACGACCAACGCGAAATAGTATGGACGACCGCGTCTGAGGAAGCGTTCAATCAGGTTAAAACCAACCTGGCAAACGCAACTCTTTTAAATCATCCCGCGACGGATGCAGAAACACGAATTTCTACTGATGCTTCCGATTTCGCGATGGGAGCCGCATTGGAGCAACGCCTCGACGGCGTTTGGAAGCCGTTGGCATTTTTTTCAAAAAAATTCAACCCCGCTCAAAAAATTTATAGCGCGTACGATCGCGAGCTCACCGCGATATATGAAGCTATTAAAGCATTCAAATATTTCGTAGAAGGACGAGACTTTAAGATCATAACAGATCACAAGCCTCTATCCGACGCGTTCAAACAACGTTTAGACAAGGCCTCTCCCCGCCAAAGACGTCAGCTTCACTTCATTTCCGAGTACACAACTCGTATAGAGCACACCGCCGGCTCTGAGAATATCGTGGCCGACGCATTGTCGCGTATAGAGTCTATAAGATTACCCCTAGAGTTCGATTTAGTTGAATTATCCAAATGTCAACAGGACGACGTCGAGCTTAAAAACATACGCGAATCGCCGAACTGTTCATTAACACTTAAGTGTATTGAATGGGGCCCTAGTCACAACAAAATATATTGCGACTTAACCGGACAATCATTACGACCGTTTATACCAACGTCTTTACGTAAACGCGTTTTCGATATGTGCCACCAACCTGCGCACGGCAGTGCTAAGGTCACCGATCAAGTCATTCGACAAAGATACGTTTGGCCTAACATGCACCGCGACATTAAACAATGGTGTAAAAATTGTCTAGACTGTCAACAGTCAAAAGTCGCTCGACACGTGCATTTAACACCAGCTGATTTCGTCGCGCCAGATAAACGTTTTGACCATGTCCACATGGACATTATTGGTCCATTGCCGGAATGCGAAGGGTATCGTTATTGTGTAACACTAATCGACCGGTTTTCACGGTGGCCGGAAGCAATCCCCGTGAAAGAAATTTCAGCACAAACAGTGTCGCGAGCGTTTTTTGATTGTTGGGTATCCAGATACGGCGCGCCCCAAATTCTTACTACGGATCAAGGCGCGCAGTTCGAGTCCGAACTCTTTAGTGCGCTTTTATCGTTGATCGGATGTAAACGCTCGAGAACTACAGCTTATCATCCTGCATCTAACGGTCTAATTGAGCGTTGGCATCGCACCCTTAAGGCCGCTCTCATGTGCCATACAGACGGGAACTGGTACCGAAAACTGTCGACAGTTCTGTTAGGCTTACGTACGCACGTCCGTCTCGACACTAGTTCATCGCCAGCAGAATATGTTTTCGGCACAACGATGAGGATACCTGGTGAATTTTGCCTCCCGGACGACTTTACACCAGATCCCAAGATTTTCGTCGAAGAGTTTCGTGAATACATGCGTGAAATCAAACCCATACCCGTGTCACATCATTATAAAAAACGCGCATTTTTTTATAAAGAATTACATTTATGTACGCACGTATTTTTGAAAGCACCACCCGTTAAAAATCCTTAGAACGCCCATATAGCGGACCACACAAGGTTATTGAACGTATTTCGGATCGCGTCTATAAAATATCAGTTAACGGAGTAGATCGTAACGTTTCAACAGAACTTCTGAAACCCGCGCATTTTATACCCGACAATTTCATATCACCCACTTCAAAAACAAATACACTAAACGATCAAGGATTACAGCAACCGCATATATTAAAAACTTACGCGCGTAAGAAAAAAGTTACATTCGATCCAAGCGTGAAGTAATTATCTACGTATATATATATAATATTTTGTAAAACTTAGCGTATAAATAGATTATATTAATTAATTAGTTATACGAAAATATGTAATATCAATAGTATTATATAGCTTCTCTAAAAATACTACACAATTGTATTTAGCTTTAAGTAATTTTGTATTGCGAATTTTCGGGGGGGAATATGTAGGGTCAACCTCCAATGCTCACATCACTGATAGAAGTGGGGGTAACAAGCAGCGCGCAGTTACCATCTACAATTTATATATTCCTCGGCCTTCTCCCGAGACGTTTCTCCCGCGAGTTTCTAGTTGGTCCCTACTCTCTTTCCTTGGCGGATCAGAGCTTGTGTAGATTCGACCATATTAAATCATTAAACATTAAATCATTGTTATTATTCTCCTCGCCTAATTAAGTAGTCGTAGGTGCTACACTCTGCTCTAGCAATATACGTCGTTGTCCATACGGCAATTACCTACAACACAGCGCTGAGCGCGCCATCTTTTTAAATTCACACACACAGGCACATATAGGTATATGTGAATATAACTTATCTTATAAGGATCTTGCATGTCACGAACACATCTTTGGTGTTTGACACATCACACGACAGAGTATCAAAGTGTGCAGTGTGCGAATGATTCCTAGTTTAAGAATTTGTATTTAAAAAAATATTCGAATAGGGTGTAATATTACATTAATGTATCCTATCAGTTGCGTGTAAATAAAATAGTGTGCAATTGTTAATACAATTGTTAAAATGCCGGTGAGTCGAGGATTCGTGATTTTATATAAAATATATATAGGTTATGAATCACCATAAATGACTTATAGATATTTTATTTTACATGATGTATATAGTTAACAATGAATATTTGCATATTAAAATTTTGTAATGATTGTTGTGGATTTGTGTTTGTACACGTAGATTTAAATGATAAACATTCTAAGCTTTTTAGCGATGGTCTGAAAATTATTTATTGTTATGAAGTATATTGATTTATATTTGAATTTTATTCACTTCAGGCTTATCACTCAAGTTTTGTAAAGAAAGAGGAAAGTATAGGTAACATGGCGTTCTTACCTTTAAAAACAAATTTTAGAGGTCCAGCCACACCCCTTCCTAATAGTGAAGAAATGGATATTATAGACGAGGCTTTGTATTTTTTTAAAGCAAATGTCTTCTTTCGCACTTACGAAATCAAGGTTTGTACAAGAATTTTAATTGCATTGCTATTGCATTTGTATTTTATTGTAAAAATATTCATTTTTTGCACTTTAGAGCGAGGCTGACAGAGTTCTAATATACATAACTTTGTACATAACCGAATGTTTGAAGAAGTTGCAAAAGTGCATTAATCAAAGTCAAGCACAAAATGAAATGTATTCCTTAGCAATTTCTAAGTTTGACATTCCTGGTGATCAAGGTTTTCCATTGAATTCTGTGTACGCCAAGCCAACTACCCCAGAGGAGGCTGGTAAGAAAATAATTAATATTTTTGTTGGGATAAGATTAAATCTGTAAAGCAATGAAAAAACTTGAATGTACAATAATAATATTAATATATTTGTAGATGCTATGCGCCAATATTTGTTACAAATTAGACAAGAAACAGGTGCTCGTCTTGTAGAGAAAGTTTACGGAGCAGATGGTAAACCAAGCAAATGGTGGTTGTGTTTTGCGAAAAAGAAATTTATGGACAAATCATTATCAGGTCCTGGGCAATAAACATTCATAAAATTATTTTTATTAAAATGTAAAATTATAATATAATGCTTAGGCGTTTAATAAGATACGTAAGTTACAAAGTGGTTCTTTTATAAATTTATTATATTCTGTTTTTACATATGCATTAAGAATAAATTCATAACTTTTACATATAAATAACAGTTACGCACATTGTTTATTTTTTCTTTTTTTTTTGTTTACTCTTAAATCTATCATATTTTACATTGTTATCAAAGCGGGTACCAATTTTACTTCTCTTTTTTTTTTCTTTAACTATTGCTAAGTAATTTCATCTAATACGAGATAAGTAACATTGTATATAATATATTTTAACAACTACAAGAATTAAATTTGTAAGTACGTTCATTCTCACCGATTGTCACTGCCAAAATTTACAGAAATTTCCAAATTTTGGTCCATTGTAATATTTTACACCTTTTTTTTTGTTTCATATATGCGAGTGCACGGAAAAGAAAAAAAAAATGGGAGAATAAATAAATGTTATTTTCTTTTCGACAAGAAATAAATGAAGTCTTTATAATTGACTATAGTGTTCTATATACCTTTCGTTTCATTTTCTTCACACGTGATTAGCCGGAATTTTCGTGTTTCGCTTAACAAATTAATAATAATAATAATAATAATAATAATAATATTAATAATTATAATTATAAATACCTTAATTTTCTAAGGAATTTTTATGACTATATTCGAGGCTTAACGATACGAAGTCTCATAGATATTTAAATACACGTGGAATATCGGTCACCTTTGAACTCGTTGGGCAAATGAATAATAAATAATAAATAATTTACAACTAATTCAGTGCACAATGACAATTTCCTCTCGTCGTTATCTTATGCGTGGTGTATATATGAAAATGATGACGAAGAAGAAAAAAAAGACGGGGTGGGGTGGAGGGGGAAAAGTAAAATAAATAAATACAAACAATTTAGCGCGTTTGAATTGTCGAGTTCACTCTCCGCATAATATACTTAAAAAAAAAAAAGAAAAAAAAATGAAAACGAGTCAACTAAAAATAATTCTTTGACATGCAAGATGTTGAATAATACTTGGGAAAAAAAAATAAAAAGGAAACTAAAAAAAAAATTATCATCGTCGTGTGTGTGTGTGTATTTCGGGGTGTTAGGACTGATTCTTCGGACTGAAACGTCCAATGTGAAGTATGAGCCCGGTGAGATTGTGTCTTATCAAGTAGAGGAAAGGTTTGTCCATTTTCATCCTAGGTTTCTCCGGATCGGCTTGCCTGCGATGTCGACATCGTCTACGCCTCGTAGGCGTGATCCACCGTAACCTCTTCTTCAACAATTTTTCCCTCGAATTTCTCATTTTCAACGAGTCTTCGCCATCGGTTCCCCCATCCGAATTCGTCCAGTCTTGGTTATTGTCCTCCTCCTCCTCCTCCTCGCACTCGTTGCTATCACTAGGTTCGGATGTGTCCGATTTCTTATTGTCTAAGTCGTATGTCAATCCATTGTTGTTGTTGTTGTTGTTGTTTAATACTTCCCAAGCGCGCGTGTGCCTCGTTGACGTTCCGGGATACGTTTCGCTCAGGTGTTGACCACCGAATTTGTTGTCGTCGCCGCATGTGCAGAACAGATTCATCTGTGAAGCCAAAGGAGCTGAGGTGAGTTGTTGTTTTTAATTTTTTAAAAATTAAGATTTAAATCGATTGATTAGATTTTCTCTTTTTCTTTTCAATTATTATTTTTCTTGTTGAATATCACCGATTGTAACTGATATTCGAATCGATCGATGCAAATCGTTGTAACAATCATAATTTAAATCGATTATAAAAGTTTATTTATGTTTTTCTATTAAAAATCATCAAGCGGAACCGATATTAAAATAGATCGATTCGCAAAAATCAAAATATAAATCGATTAAAAGTTTATTCATATTTCTATGCTGATTCTATGCTGAAAATCACACATCAAAACCGATTAAATAGATCGATTCGCAAAAATCAAAATTTTAATCGATTAAAAGTTTATTCATGTTTTTATCGATTGATCCTAATAATCAATTTGTTTTTAAATTACCGATCAAATCTGATTAGAACTGATGCATTCGCTAGAATCATGATTCAAAACAATTCAAATAAATAGATATATCGTTGACAATTACCGGTCCACATCGATTATAATCGATTAATCCGCAGGAATCAGAACTGAATCAAACCGATTACAAATATTTTTATTTATTATTCATTTTCCTTACTAAACATTAAAACTTGATATCAATTTGTCCAGTTTCATCTACAATAATCCAAACAATTAAAAGCAGATTAAATTTATTTTTTATCTTCCTTGCTGAAAACTACCAGCCGTTATAGCGATTGCTATCAAAATATAGTTCAGTTCGCAAAATTCCAGATTCGCACCGATTAAAAGATATATTTATAAATTCACTAACAAATATTTTTTTGTTTCATTTATTGTATCGATTTGAAAGATCCAATTGATTAAAGTCACAAACTTTTTGAGTTTAGAAATTTCACTCAGCATTAATCGATTTCAAACGGTCATTCTCATTACGGCAATCAACTGTTAGTGACTTTTTTGTTTAACACACAAATCGATAAATTTCGTTTCTAAAATAAACTATTTATTGTATTCTATATAATGAAAAGTTTACGCCAAAATTAAGTCGCTACATTTTGTGGAATGTCATTTACGTAATTCTTCAAGTTTGTTATTTATAACTTCATTAAAATAATATAGTCCAATTCCATTCACTGATTCACGTTTTTCTTAGTTTTTCACTCAAAGAAATTTAGAGAGAACTAGGATCGTCTTTAAAAAAAACAGATCAATTTTTTAGTTTAATTTTAATTTGATTTTTCTAAAATGGGATAGTTGTACATTAAAAATTGTTTCATTTCTCGCAAGAAACAAATGCAAATCTTTACATACCATAAAATAGTAATTTCGTCAAAAAAAGACACTACAAAGTTTTAATTTTTAAAAAAATATGTAACTTTTTTTATGAAATTTAAGAATTTAATAATCCTCATTTTTCTGCATTAATTAACTCAGATATAACGTACGTTACAAGTACACAATATGTTGTAAATCCGTATGATTAAAAGATCAAATCAAGTCTTTATTTAATATTACAGAAAATGGTAATTTTTTATATTTTTTTATAAACAAAATAATTAATTTATTGAAAAATTCTGAAAGTCAGGGACTCTGTAGATCCAAATTTTATTTTTCATCGATAATTTAACTAAAAAATATTTGAGTTTCTGTTTTTTTTATTAATAATTACCATAACTGTTTATTCAATTGTTATAAAAAAATATTTTTTCTTTAAAAATTAATAGAACAGCTTTCTTACGGTTGAAGCTATCCGTAAGAATTTTGTTCAGATTTTTAATTCAATATTTTAAATACAATTTTTGGGTTAGATCCATGTAATTTGGGTTCGACATTTCGTTAAAAAGTTACGATTAGTCAGGTATAAATAATAAATTGACGATTGGATACATACCTGCACCATGTCCGCCAAGAAAAGATCATGCCCAGCACCGTTAATACCCTTAAGATCAGCAGTCTTAGTAAACAATTGGTCGAATCCCATTTTCTTCAGTGCATTCGTTACATTAACAATCGAATGATGACTGAATTTTGGCATTTGGACCTCTAAACGTCGCGGTACAATGACCTTCAGTAATTTCTCTAGAGCATTGTCACTTGGATTACCAAAGAGTCTTTGTTCCAGTCTTTCTAAATTGTCTCCCGGTGCAGTGAGTCCTTGTTGACCTGGCATCACCATGATCATGGAAACTGGCCTCTTCGGATCACCTAATGCAATAGCGGTTGCATCGAGACTCGGTTCGTAACCAGCAGAAACACCAGATTTCCATACGACAGCAGGTATCGGTACCAATTTCCGTTGTTTCACCGTTTGCGATACTGCAAAGTACATTTCTCCGTCTCTACCTTCCGAACTTGCATCTGGACTGTCGCAACTTGTCTCGAATACGTTGGCTGACAGAGCTGTCAACGGTGATCTCAATGGTACCGTATGCGACTTAACAAAGTCTTTGATTCTGCCACCGGTTTGTTTTCTTATCAGAAGATTCGTCCTCCTACGTAGGATATCTCCAGCCATGGAGAAACTTATGTCGACGACAGCGCCTTCGTAAAATTGTTGCGCTTGCTCTTTGTAGAACGGCATTATTTTACGTACTTTCAAACGATCGGCGAACAGTGCTCTCACGAATGCTGCGTTTTGTATACCTTGGCCACGTGCCAGTGTCACAGTGTCCGTGATATTTTGGAATACCAGATGTGGATTGAATGTGACAACGTCGTCCAATTTCAAAATGTCGTTCATTTGATTCGACGTTAATCCACGAGCTCCTAAGAATATCATAGCCAATGTGCTGATCATACCAAACGGTGACATTGTAATCGATCTTGATGGATTTAATCCTGCGTTCGATAGAGTCCAAAATTTAAACGACAATTCGTTGCACATATTCAGAAATTCAGCGACGTCTTTGTCGAGGCCTTTGTTACTTTGGTCCAAACCGATAGCACCTGTATTGTGTTCTAATGTTACTATTTGAGGATTTGTTTGATGATTACCATCCTTCACGTTCACTGATGGCTTGACCTCTGTGTTTTGATCGGCAATATCTTTTTGTGGAATAACGGTCCATTTGTCAGCTTCGGTATCTTTTGTTACCGATGTCGTTTTAGGAGTCGTATGATCCTTGATTGTAGTTGCGGTAGGTTTGTTCACTGGTTTTGTTGTTTTCCTTGTAAATCCTACATATTCACCACCTGGTCTTCTGCTTGTAATGTAATGATTTTTATTTTTCATTGTATACTTCGGAACCTCGGTGGGTTTTGTTGGTTGTAATTTATTTTTTTCTTCTTCGAGATTTATTCTTCCGGCAGATTTATCTATTGTGGATTGAACTTTCTCGTACGCAGCTTTGGTCGTGCTGATCGTTGTTGTTAAGGGTCTCGCGGTAGTGGATTGCCTTACTATAGTTGCAACAGTAGTCGAATTCGATGAAAGCTTATTTTTTATACTGGGAGTCGTACTCGACTTTGTCGTATTAGCTACTTTTGTACTGAAATTCGTGGTACTTGAAATTGTAGTTTTTATTAGACTCGATCCTTTTGTCGTGGTGTAATACACGGTAGGTTTCGAATTGAATTTCGGTGCGTTCGAGGTGGTTGTCTTTAATGTACTCGGAGTTTTAGTTGTGGTCTGATAAATTGTAGGTCTTGTGGTAATTTTCGTACTGCTTCGAGTTGTTGACTTTACTGTTACTGGTTCTTTCGTGGTAATTCGATACGTGGGAGGTTTTGTGCTCGATTGATATGGTTTACTGGTAGTTGTTTGTAATTTCGGATAGGTTTCACCCAAATTTTCATAGATGGTCGTAAGAATATCATTAGTGGTAGGTTTAGTTTTGTAAGGTACTGTTTCGAACCTGTCTGAAGGAACAATCGTGGTCATAATACCATTGGAATAATCGTATCCCATGGGATTCTGTTGAGTTGGTGAATATTGCAACTGGTTAATCAAGTCGCTTATTTTCTCTAATGGTGGATTGAAGGAACTATTAATTTCATCAAAGTTTTGTTCCGTTTGACTAGGTGGTTTAGATTTATTCGTTATTGGAATTGATTCGATGGGTATCTGTGTTGTTGGATTTAACGTCGTTTGATCGTTGTACGTCGTAGTTAATTCATCTTGGGTTGTGAACACGGGTGTGGTAGTTTTGTTTTGCAAATATTTCTCGTCGATTGGTAATAAAGTTATTGGTTTCACAGGGTAACTATCACTTTTGTCCGTTTCCGTTTCTTTGTCTTTGATTATCTGGGATACAGTTTCACTTGTAGTTGTTGGTTTATTAGTTCCACTGATAATATCGTAGATCGTTGTACCAGGTACGTATTCCACAATCGGTTTTCCTTCATTATACGTTGGATATCCAGCAATCAATCCGCTAGCAATATTGTTTGGTGGTTTATAGTCACTTGGTAAAGTGTAAGATATGGTGGGTGGTGTATTCGTTGGAGATGGTGCTTCTAGTAAAATTTTGTCAATGTCGTACAGTGGATTTTTTATTTTAATTCTCGTCAACGAAGAATTACTCATGTTGTCTTTGTTAGTTGTGGAAGGTGTGCTCGGATTATCCGTATCGGGAGTTACTAAATCCAAATAAATAATTGGTGTTTCAATGTCATTTTTATTATTCTCTTTATTCGTGCCGGGTTTGCTTGTGATATACGTGGTTTCTTTCTCCTCGAAATATTCAGTTGTCACTTTTATATCGGGAACTTTTGTTGTGTATTCTGGTTTCTCTGTGAAGATTAGAGTTGTACTTTTGTCGTTGGATGTTGAAAGTGGTTTTATTTCCGATAATTGGGGATTATTCTGGAACTTCGGTGGATCGGTTGTATAATCGAATATTGTTGAAGGTAATGTTGATATTTTATTTTTGAAACTTAATATGTCTTCTCGGTTGATTGTTGGAAATGTTGTCAAATGCGAAATTTCATCGTAATTGTCGGTGTTTGATAAATTTGGATTGTAGTGCTCTTTCATGTAATTGTTAAACGTTTCTTCTAAACCGGGTAAAACTGTGTCACTCGTATAATCGTTCTGGGTTGTATAGCTTGGCGTTGTTAAAGCAATACTTGAAGGAACTGTTTTTTCTGAATTTCTTTGTGAATTTGATTCAAATTGTTGATCGGTCGGTTTCAAAGATTGCGTTGTTTTAGTCAAAATCGTGTTTACGTAATTAGTTACTTTGTATGGTTTATCTTTATTTGCCGATTTCTCCGGTATCTTTTCTTCGGTTGATGCATTAGGTGACGAAGTGGAAGATGTGATTTTATTTTTATATCCAGAAGGTAAAGTGTAAATTACTGCATCGTCATCGTATACAGGAATAACTTTGACCGTTGACATTTCTTCTTCTTGCAATGAAATGGTCTTCGTTTCTGTATTCAACACAATTGGTTGCTTCATGCTTTCAATTAATGGAGCATTTTCTGTAATTGTATTAACTTTTTCATAAATTGGGGTAACGCTATCTTTCTTAACTTCATTATTATCGGATTGAACTAAAATATTTTCCGTTATGGAAATATTATCGGCAGTAGTTTTGGTTTGGTTATTGTTCACTGATATTTCCGTTACTGGAATTGTACTTTCATAAGTCTCCGTTTGATATGTGGTTTGAGTACTGTACTCTGTATTTTGATTGTCACGAATGTAATAACCAGTCGAAGGTTTTGCATCTTTCACGTCAGTCTTCGATTCGTAATTACTTGATAACGTTGTAATTTTATCCAATTCTTTGATCGTAGACGGTAGAATTGTTGAATATTCTAAAGTGCCAATAGTCGATTCATCATCGTCGTCCATTGGTTTTATAATTTTATTTTCATTCGTAGACCCTTTAAAGTTAAGGTTTTCATTTTCTGCTTTGTCACTTACAGTAGTTGGCAAAGAGTAATCTATTGTGCTGTATTCCGCTTTGTCAGTGGTGATATCTTTTTGCGTTACAACGGTACTGTCTTCTCTATTTATAGTTGGCTCTTTGTACTCCACTGTATCTGTGGGAACAAATTGCGTTGATTCAGTCCAAGATTGACTTTGTTCGAATTTATCAGTTGTACCCTTTTCACTGACTGTGGTCGTTACTATTTTGTTTCTCTCTTTAGATTCCTCCAAAACTGATGGAGATTGATAGTTTAATTCATTGTCAAGAGATTGTTTGATCGTGGTTGGTTCGTAATTGGGAATCTTCGTTTCTGCCACTGATGTCAACAAGTCATCGGATTCTTTTAAGATTATTTCAGGTTCTTTAGGTGTACTTTCTTGTTCAACTGTAGTGTAGGAATTGTAATTATTTTCTGCGTCAGATTTGTCAGATTGTTCAGTATCCGTGGTTTTCAGTAAAGCATCATCGATTGTAGTAATTTCGTCTACTTTTTCCGATGACGTGTTTATATCGTCAACCTGTGTCTGCGTGGTTTCTTCGGTAGTGTAATTAATGGTAGAAGGTAATTCAGTTTCTGTTTTACTGGGTACATTAATAGAATCGGTGCTCTCGTTATTTTTAACCGTTGAATACGAATATTTAATAAATTCGTTGATATCTGTGTTGTCGTCCAAAATTTTGTCAGTCACGGTCGTATCTACGTTTGTAATGGTAGTTTGATTGTCATCGGCTGTTGTCGGTTCATTTTTATTCACTTCACTAGTTTCTGCACTTAGAGATTCAGATGGAATTGGGGGATATTTTACGTGAACAAAACCTTCCTTACTAACGATTGTTGTGTCTTCAGCACTAGCAGTATATTTTGTCACTTCTGATACTACTTTTTGGGTAGTAGGTTTCGTCACGATATCATTCACGGGTGATGATTTTTTCTCGGTATTGGGTGTCTCGTCCGAGGGATATTTTGTCACTTTAAACTCTTCACTGGGGGTGGTTGCTTTAGTCGCGACTTCGATCACGGGCGTTGAAGATTTTTTACTGGTATACGTGTAAATGGGGAATTTCGTCACTTCACTCAATTTAGTTGAAGTTTCGTATATCGGACGTCGAGAAATTATTGGCTTAGCGGTATAAACATTCGGTTTTGTTACTCCTTCGTATATTGGACGATAGGTGGATGATACAAATTGTTCAGTGGTTGATTTGATTGCAGGTCTGTATACTGGATGATAAGTCGATGATGAAGTTTTAACGGTAGTCGGTTTAACCTCGGTTTCGTACACCGGACGTGGCGAGGATGTCAGTCCAAAAAGACTGACTGTACTGTGTTTATTCAATGGTTCGTACATTGGACGGTACGATGTGGATGGTCTGTAAATCGTTGCTGGTTTCTTGAATCCACCTATAGGTCCTATGTTTATCTTTGTAGGATAGGATGTATGTCTCATTGTGGTACTTGTGGCGGTTCCTGGTGACATTGTCGTTTGAGAATTTGCACGCGTGGTCGAACTGTTTATTTCATCGAGTGGTATCAATGGTACTTTCATCATTGTCACTCTTGTTGATCCAGGCTCATTCGTTGTTGTTGTTGTTGTCGTTGGTCCGAAGCTAGGCAATTTAGTTAAATTCTTATGATGGTGAATTATTGGCTTGGGTATTGATCCGGGAATAATGTGGACGTCCAACGAGCCATAATTGTCTTGATTTTGTGAATCCGCGAGCAACGATGGAGATACCGATAGAGGTATGTATAGAGTTGGTTTACTGTTAGATGAATTCTTCAAGTCGATTATCGAATCTTTCAAGCCGGATGCTAACGGTGGCTGTTTAGTTGCGTGTTTTTGGTACACGGTCGTTGCTGATGGCCGACTAGGTCTTCCTTTAGTTGGTAAAGTATAAGATTCTTGCTCTCCCAAAATGTCACTGTCCAATGCCATGTTTCCTAACAGGTAAATTGGTTTTTCGCTGGCGTCCGAGTGTGGTTTCAACGTGATCACTTTGATCTCTTGATCTTGAGTGGTAGGGCGCAATTGAACGTAATTGTTTTCTTGATCGTACTGGCTATCCGGTAGTTTGGCATTCAGAGGCACGACGTCGATGTACGTTTCATCGTTATCCAATGATGGTAACAAGATACTCGAATCTTGGGAAACGTCTTGTTGGTCCAATGAACCTCCTGATAGAATGTACGGGAGCATGTTGGTCCATTGCGTGTTGACGCTACCCGGGATCGAAGAACTTAGACTGTGCACTGGTACAGGTTTGTTCAATTCACTTTTCAGGACCTTCTGGACGTTCTGTACGACGTCGGATACCTGTGAATCAAACGAAAAATATCTTCTTTAACCTGGCGTAAAGAAAAAGTTAACGCAGGAAATTTTGTTCATTAAATGTTCTCTTTCAAATTAGTTTTAACGTATACCTCTTTTCATCCCACGGACAATAGAATCGCAATGTAAAGAGGTAAGGATGACAGTTGAAAGAAAGAGGTGGTTGCGAAGACACCTTTCAACAATATAATTCTCGCGGAGGAAGATGCAATCGCGAGAGTTGAGAAAAGGGAAGAGGCACAAGGAAAAATAAAATTGTAAATAATTGCACCTTGGGCTCGGCATCGGGCAATTGTGTTTGGTGTTGTCCGACGTCGACGGGCAGGCCACCGGTCCCACCGGCCGCAATCATGCCTTGGATTTCCTGCTTGGTCATCTGCTTCATGACGAGTTGCCCGTTTCCATTGAGCGTGTAAAATTGGAACTCATCAGGCATGAAGAGGTTCACCGGCGAACCTGGTGGTTCTCTCGATTTTTCCCGGGGCGATGAAGATATCGACTTCCTCGAGCCGGCTTCGTCGATCATCACGCTACGCATCATACATCCCAATAAATAAATATCAACCACCTTTTTATCTTCTTCACGCACATCGCGTGTACGAGATGATTTTGATAAATATGTATATATAACGTTTGTTAGACAAACCGAACTAATGGCGATGTGTGTGTGTGTATATATATCCATCATTAAAAAAAAGGTGTTTCGAATTAACCGTTAATTCATCGCGCGGTGTAACGATCTCGAGTAATCAAAACGAACGATTAACCTGGACAATAGCGCGTAAAACGCAACCATAAAATCATTTCACGGTATCCGCGTTGAACTCTCGTCTAACACCAGTGTGTATCGCACGCGCGAAAAAAAAATATATATATATACATATAATAAACCGCAACAAGCCCTGGATATATATTTCTTCTTTTTCCTCACTTTTTACCGTAATGCAAACGATCGAGAGAATATATACATATATACACTCAATATTGAACGAACGGTAAATAGCGACGGTTTCTTTTTCTTTTTTTATCTTAGTTAAATCTTACCTGGCTTTCGATGGGGTTTCGGATGCCGGGGACGATGACTCCGACGATGCTGAATTGCTACCCCATACCAGCAACGCCACCAGGAGTGGCATCAGTCGCCGCTTCGTTATCATGCTGACCTATCGTTCATATTGTCCGTTTATAAAAAGACATTTTATCAATTTATTTTTTAAAATATATTCTTACAAAAATTTTGTTCTACATATATCTACATATTTATAAATAAAAAATCAAATTTATAAAAAAATTTAGATTTTTTTTCTCAAAAATTTATTATAATGCGTTTAATGATAATTAATGAAAGACTTTACGAGAATGCCGAATTGAGATAAATGCAAGAGAAAAAAAAACGTGCTCGGAAAGAAATGGATTCGGATTTACTTAAAATTTTTTTTTATAGAAGAAAAGGTGCTTTTCTTTCTATGCGCGTGTCATTAATCGTGACACGTAAATTCATAATTTATAAATTCGTTAAAATTTTAATTGCCTCGAACTATGAAAAAAAAAAATTAATTACTGAATATTTGATTGTTCATCGTTTTCTTATTTGTTTACATGGTGCACAAAGTATGCGTTTAACTAGTTAAATAAAAATTAAAAAAGAAATAAATAATGGAAAATCGTATAAAACTATTAAAGTTATCAAGTTTATAAAACTGCACGTACACTTTTCAATTTGAATTTGAATTTTATTTACCCGGTAAATCCACCCCGTAATTTCACTGTTGCAACTTACTAAGTAATAAAATAACGTTAAAAACAAATTCCCGAATTAATTATACGTATATACATAGTTACAAATTTATACAACGCCACGCAATTCCAATTTTAATTCCCGTTTTATTTTCAACGCGATGTGGAGCCCAACGTTACGTATTCGCACACACGTTCAATTCAGTTAAAAAATAATTATATATATAAACGTCTAAATTTTAAATTAAAAAAAAAATATATATATATAGATATGTATATAAAAACGTCTAATTTTTAAAATTCCTGGTCAAATATTTACCACAACCCCCGCGTGACTCTCGTCTATGTAATTTCCGCTCTAATCTATGTATCCACATTTTTAACAAACACACACGTAGCATGTATATACATTCAAACGGTTCGACACGCCGTTACATAAATTACAACGAAAAATAAAAAACCTATCATTTTTATAATGTACGTACACCGTGATAAATATCAACCTCGCCAGGAAATTAAAACGTTGTTAATGATCTCAAACGAACCGAGTGAAAGTGTATGTATGTATGTATATATATATGAATTCAAGTAAAACTACTTCTACGCGTATTTCACATGTACATATACGTGCACGAGAAATGAAAAAAAAAACAAAAATTATTAATAATTTTAATGAATTATATCTTACCGCGAGGATTTTAAATTTACGTGCCGAAGGGGAAAACGATGATACAGGGAGAAGAAATAACGCGCGAACGCTCATCCCTCGAGTTGTAAAACGCGTATATACACGTATAGAAAAAGTAACGCCGAGAGGCGCGAAATACAAAAAGCGCGTTCAACTTCACATATATATATATATAAATAATCTACAATATAAATAATGTTAATTAACGAAATAAACAATCGACTCCGTTGGCGAAAGAATAAGACAAAACAAAAAAAAGGGTGGAAGAAAAACCGCACTTACGTTATCAGACTCTTCGGAATATTTTATCCCTCTTGGTTGAGTGAAGATGATTAAACCAAAAAAGTGAATAAATAAAAAAAAAAAGTGGAATTATCACTGGTTCACACAAGAGACACCACCGACGATCATCCTGTCTACACAGGAGGGGTTCGTTATAGGAACTGAGAAAAACTCGCCTTTCTTTCTCTCTCTCTCTCTCTCTCTCTCTCTCGCTCGCTCGCGCGCGCGTTTTCTTGTATATACTCTCCCCCGTGCGTGACCTTGCCTTCGATCCTAGGGGCTAGTGACCTCTAAGTACGGGCGCGTTCAGGCGCATCCTCGGACGCGGTCCTCACACCAGAGATGACGATGATGCTCTGCCAAGGCGCTCGGCGAGCCTATAGGGAGAGAGAGGAGCCTCGGGCTAGCAGGTTGCACAGGAGGAGGGGAGGTCGAAAGAAACGAAGAGAAAGAAAGGGAAAGAGAGAGGTGGAGTTTGGAAGGAAAGAAAAAAAAATATATATATATATATCTATATATATATAAATAAATATATTAGATATATATATATATATATATACATACTTACACTCTAAAATTATATTCTACTAATTTCCTTATTGTTAAAAATATTACACTAAACGTTATTAATTAATTTTTCTATATATGTGTGTGTGCGCATGCCTTTCATCAAGGTACATTAGTGAATAATCATTATCTAATTTGTGGAAATTATTGATTTATTTTATTTATTTTTTTTTTTACTAAATGATAAATACATTTTACACTGATCGATCAATAATTTAATGATTCAGGTGTTTTTTTTCGATTTCTAGACGTTTTTCTATTATTTCCAATGGTAGATTAGCGAATGATTTATAACGGGATTGATTTTTAAAATTTTGTATATATACGGATGGGGGAGTTTATAGGAAATCAAGTTTTATTTGGGATTTAGATAGCTCGCGGATAAATAAGGAACAACAATGGATTTTCGAGCTTGTTAATTAATCAATTGTTGAATATTATTCATGATTATAAAGTGTATACTCTCTAAATGTCAAATATTAGAAATTTTACTATTTCACATAGTCAAATAAATTTTCAGTGATAAAATAATAAAAAATTTTATTATTTCACATAGTCACATCATTATTCACTGCCAAAATAATGTAAATGAATTATATATCACTATTTCTGGAAGTGAAATAGTTTTTCACAGTTTAAATAGATAATGTATTTATATTTCGATTAGCGTATTACTTATTAATTAATAAAATAGGGAATAATCACTATTTCGTATAGTGACCGACTTTTCAAAAATTCAAAGTGAATTTTTCCACTATTTGACATTTTGTGAGTATTAGAAAATTTGTGTATATCGAAGACAATTGATTCTATATATATTTTTGAAACATGTGTATAAAAATTATTTTTTCAATCGATATTTTCCTATACTCATCTATACATTCATAAAAAAAATATTTGATTTTTAATAGCTCTCGCAGTTTTCCGAGCACATTTACTTATTAAACAAGAAAAAACGAGGAATAAATATTAATTTTAATTTCTTATTTTTAATTTTAATTTTAATCGAGACGTTTCGTAATAACTTTAATTTTAGTCAATCTCAATACATATTGCTTTTTATACCTCCACTATTCTTAATCAGAATATTTCCACATTTACACACGGCTACATATATAAAATTCATTTAAATGCGATGAATTACTTTCGTTACAAAAGTGAATCTTAATAAAAAAAAAAAACGAAAAAATTTGTAGTGGTTACTTTGGTTTCTTTGTAAGAAAAAAAGTGAATCACTCGCGTAGGCAGTTCTTACATATAAACTGGTTAAGTATAATTTATAACATTACAAGATGCCAATGGTGTTATGTATATATATATTACAGTTTTTCTTTTATATTTTATGAGTGGTGGACGACGCGAGAGCCCAGCCCATGTGTGTATTAACCTACGCGATTTGATTGTTCTAATGAAATCTGGTGACTGTGTAACATTTCCTGTAATTCACTCTTGTGCAATTTCCTAGGCCACTTGTATATTATGGACAAGATAAAACCAGATTTTAATATCTATATATTGCGGCGGTGTATATACAGGATTTATGAAAAATTTTTAGTTGTACCGAATCCAAGCAGCGTTCGGGTCTTGTTCGTTACACCCCCGCATCACAAGAAAATGATTACTCTTTTTTTTTCTTTGGGTAAATCGTTGAAAAATTACCAAATATATACATAAGTAAAAATAGAAATTTCGGTGGAGACTCTATCTTTTTTTTTTGATGATTCCCCTGGTAGAAATCATATTCCATTAAATAAGTATTAAATAGACTGTTTGAATAGAATGGGCAAAAAATAGGCGAAAAATGTGCCCATTTTTCTCCTATCGATGAAACGCTTTTTCTCACATTTTATGACCATTTATTAGTGTAAAATCCTATTTTTCTACCATTTTTGAGCTTGTAAATATAGATTACAGTTGAATCTAGTTATGTTCTATTAAATATCTATTAAAAATGGACAAGTGAAAAATTTAATAAAACAGCGTTTATCTTCGTAAATACTGGAAATACAACAGAAATTAGTTGTAAATCAGACGAAAATGTTAAAAACCCATCCGAAACCATAGGAATTTTGAAGTTTACTGCTCGCGGAAAGGTGGACACATTATTCGAATGTTTTGAGGTTGTGGTCATTCTATTAAATGCTAATAAAATGGGAGAAAAAGCGTTTCATCGCAAGGTACTTACTACCAATTTTTAATTCCTAGTTCTTAGTTAGCCTAATAATTATTAGCTGTTTATACATATTATTAGTTTATTATAAATTAAAATACAAATTACGATGGAAGAATTGGATTTTTTTTAAATAAACCAACCATAATCCCATTAATTATTAGTTATGAGGTTATTAAAAAATGAGTTTCTTCATCGATGCTTATACATATAAAAATACGTAAACTTCGATAGAGAAACTGATTTTTATAATAATCCAATAAATACAATAATTATTAGTTATTGGGTCATTGAATAACATTACAGAAATTGTAGCTTTACTTTGAAATTTATCAATAAAAATAAAAATTTCGATGAGAAACCTCATTTATTTAATTATCCAATAATTCAATAACTATTAATTATTGGGTTACTGGATTAATAATTAATAATTATTAGGTTATCGGGTTGAAAAAATAAATTTTACGACGTTGCGAAACAATATTTTCATAATATTGTACCTATACAGAATTTGAAAAAAAAATTTTATTTAGAATGTTTGTTAGATATTAAAAACATTTTTTTTCGTTCGATCTTTGTATAGAAATAACACATACTGTAATTATAGAGGATAAGTATGTATTAATTTTTGTGCATTGAATATTTTACATAATTTATTTACCTCACCAACCGTTGCAATTAAATGTTAACCATTACTCATATTCACGTGTGGTTTAAAGAACAAAACTATAAAACCGAGACCTATATGCACCATTAGACGATTTATTTCTCTGCAACCAGTACAGGGCCGAGTAGATTACGTTTACAAAACGTAATAAAAATTTATTTAACATTATACAAAATATATTAAATATTTCCGATTATACTCGTACTTTATTTTTATTTAATTATTAAATATACCTTTTTTTTTATTCTTACTTACTATAGATGTCGAGTTTGTTAAAATAAATTTGCGATTTCTGTACTTTATTATATAGAGTCTTTTTGGTAAAAAATTATTTATATTTTTCATATTTCATCAACCGAATTATCTATTATTGAATTAATTATTCGTTAATTTTACATTCTTCGGTTAATTCAAAAAGTTCGTTCAATATATATATATATATATATGGCCTCCAATTCTGTAAAAAGTTATGACAATTTAAAGAAAGACATAAAATTCACAAAAATTATGATGGTAATTCCCATTTAAATTTTAAAAAAAATTTCGTGTTTCTTTAAATTGTCATAACTTTTTACAGAATTGGAGGCCATAAAAATGCTACAGACCATTTGAAAGGTATTGCTCCAAGCTTTCTTTTAGACTTTTAGATGAAAAAATCAAGGTGGCGCACTTGCACTTTTTTTAAGTTGAATATTGACATGTAGTTTATGTAACATTGACCTTGAGATTAGAAATTCTAATCCTGAAGAATAATTCTAGATATAATTAGCAACGAATGTTACATATAATGTTCTATAGTAAAAGTTGATAGATTTTGAGTTATATAGCGGTAAACCCAGCTGGTGTTGAAAAAAATATGGAAAAATTCACTTTTTGAGGTTAGAATAACTTTTGAGCAAATAGATTCCAGTACCTAAAAATTTTTTCTGTATTCTGAAAAACATTTGCAAAGTGTACCCAAAATTTGGTGCATTTTAAAATTTGATCGGACCACTTCACGTGGAATACCCCATATATATAGGTATATATACACACGTTGCCCATAAAATTATCATCGAATTCCTGGTAGAAATCGAAACGGTTTTTTATATAAGTGTGAGTGTCGCCGACGGTTTTTACGTGGTATAGCAGCAAATTAAGTCGTTCGTTAATTACTCAATGTGTATAGCAGTAAATTAAGTTATTTGTTATTAACTATTTTGAATGTAATTTTTCAATTTCCTTTAAGAATTCAGATTTTTTATTTCGTTGACGGAGTGAATTGATAGTTTTAATATTAGAATTACGAAACTTTTTTTTTTTTCAATCAACCCTTTCAAACACAGTGATACAGTGTAATGTAGGTGTACGTAGATGAGAAATTTTAATTAAAAAAAATTTTTAGGTACTGGAATCTATTTGCTCAAAAGTTATTCTAACCTCAAAAAGTGAATTTTCCATATTTTTTTCAACACCAGCTGGGTTTACCGCTATATAACTCAAAATCTATCAACTTTTACTATAGAACATTATATGTAACATTCGTTGCTAATTATATCTAGAATTTATTCTTCTGGGTTAGAATTTCTAATCTCAAGGTCAATGTTACATAAACTACATGTCAATATTCAACTTGAAAAAAGTGCAAGTGCGCCACCTTTGATTTTTTTATCCAAAAGTCTAAAAGAAAGCTTGGAGCAATACCTTTCAAATGGTCTGTAGCATTTTTATGGCCTCCAATTCTGTAAAAAGTTATGACAATTTAAAGAAAGACATAAAATTCACAAAAATTATGATGGTAATTCCCATTTAAATTTTAAAAAAAATTTCGTGTTTCTTTAAATTGTCATAACTTTTTACAGAATTGGAGGCCATAAAAATGCTACAGACCATTTGAAAGGTATTGCTCCAAGCTTTCTTTTAGACTTTTAGATGAAAAAATCAAGGTGGCGCACTTGCACTTTTTTAATCCTGAAGAATAATAAATTCTAGATATAATTAGCAACGAATGTTACATATTATGTTCTATAGTTCAAAGTTGATAGATTTTGAGTTATATAGCGGTAAACCCAGCTGGTGTTGAAAAAACTATCGGAAACATTCACTTTTTGAGGTTAGAATAACTTTTGAGCAAATAGATTCCAGTACCTAAAAAATTTTTTCTGTATTCTGAAAAAACATTGCAAAGTGTACCCAAAATTTGGTGCATTTTAAAATTTGATCGGACCACTTCACGTGGAATACCCCATATATATAGGTATATATATACACACGTTGCCCATAAAATTATCATCGAATTCCTGGTAGAAATCGAAACGGTTTTTTTATATAAGTGTGAGTGTCGCCGATCGGTTTTTACGTGGTATAGCAGCAAATTAAGTCGTTCGTTAATTACTCAATGTGTATAGCAGTAAATTAAGTTATTTGTTATTAACTATTTTGAATGTAATTTTTTAATTTCCTTTAAGAATTCAGATTTTTTATTTCGTTGACGGAGTGAATTGATAGTTTTAATATTAGAATTACGAAACTTTTTTTTTTTTTCAATCAACCCTTTCAAACACAGTGATACAGTGTAATGTAGGTGTACGTAGATGAGAAATTTTAATTAAAAAAAATTATAACGTAAATTATAAAAAATAGTAAAAAAAAACATTTCATTAGTATTTTTAGGTTAATAAGATTTCCATTTCCAAAAACAGTCGTGCAAGAGATAAAATTATAAATAAAAATATGAAAAAAATTGTAAATTAATTCAGGTCTGAAAAGGGTTAAACGTCAGTTTATACCTTTTGCTGGGTGTATATAAATATCAAATATAAAGTTTTTATAATCCAAAAGAGCATTTACATATTGCACTGAGAAAAATGGTGGTCTTAAGTAAAAATGACAATATTTGTTATAGGAAAGTAGGGATATATACTTGAATTATCGCAATTATATTTTCTATAATATATTAATTTGTTGTTATAAATTCTAATAAATAAAATACGATATACATGTTAATTATTGCTATAAAATATAGTGAAAATTATATTTTGTTATTTTTAATATACTACTTTTCCCAGTGTGTATAAGAGATAGAATTTTAAGATACGAGTATTTTGGGGTCAGTCCGCAACCAGTTTTTTTGGCCCTTAAAATAGCCATTTTTTTATTTGGTGAATTTGACAGTTTTATAAATCCTTTGATGATTCTTACTGTTCGTTATGGATATCAAAATTTGTATCAAATGTGTCAATGGATCTTTCCGAGCCGAGGTGCGTGTGAAATAAATTTTTTCTTATACACATTTGACGCTCCGGTACGTCAGTGCTCAAAAAAAAAAAAATTTTTTTTGTATATCCATAAAATATACATACATTCGTTTAAAATATAATTAACAAAAATTCTATACCCCCTACAATTATTAAAAAAATTTTCATTTGATTTCACGTACACATAATTACAATGTATACGCTCGTATACCTATAAAATCAACAAATTCATCGATCTCGTTAACAAATAATAATAAACAAGTACGAAAAAAAAAAAGTAAACGAAACATACACCCAAATCTATCGATATATCTATATATACACATATTTGCACCAGGTACGCTTTTGATCGTCGATACATAGTATAATTGCACAGACCTCGTGCGATCGGCACACACGTATATGCACGAGGAATCGTAACGAGGCCTACTAGCCGGATTAACGCAAAAACGAAGCCAACTTCGAACTCGAGCCAGAAATATATATAATCCAGGAGTCGCGTCGACGTTTGCCCGTTTGGGTGTGTGCGTGTGTAAGAGACGTCGTGCAGCCCTGGAATGCGACCGTGCAGGCGCGCTTCGCGATATATCGAATCCTTGTGTGCTCTCCTCTCCTCGGGAGCGACCGGCCGCGCAAAAATCAACGACGAGATATGGGAAACCGATTAGCATCGCTCGTCAACGGTCGTTAACCTCATCGACTTTCGAGTTTTCATCCTTATTCATCTCTTTATATACTTTACTTTATATATATATATATATATATACATAGATATATATCTTTTTCGATACTTTTTATATCATCTTTTACCTTCTTTCGATTTCTTCTTTATTTTTCTACATATCTGCGTGTGTGTGTCGTTGCGTAATTTTAGGACGTTTTTTCGTGAGGCTCGCTCATTGTACACAGTATTATGTGTATTATTTATTTTTTTATAACAATTTTTTTGTTATTATTATTATTATTATTATTATTATTATTATTATTATTATTATTACTATGATGTGATTTATAGACGATTTATATCATATATATTGTATGTATTGCTTTGCGATCAATACGTGCCGATCGCTTTTGATTATTCGTATTGTTTATTGAATTTTTGGGTACGCGTTAAAATTATCATTATTTATTTATTTATTACGTATCTTGACATTTAAAACAAAAATATTTTTTATATTTTATTTTATTGTATTTTATTTTATTTAACCAAAAGGTGTACAGATTGACCTCTCTCACGGAGGTACATAAACATAGATATATCTGTGGTTCTAGCACTGGTTATGCATCGAACATAGAAATATAAATTTAAATCTTAACCTAAAGTAAACCATTATAATTTATTCAATAATCATCATCAACATTTATGTATAATTCAGTAAAATGAAATTTATAAGAAAGTTATTATAAGAAGAGAAAAGGAAAAGAAAATAAAATTTTTTTCTATAAGTATTAAATAACGAAATATAATTTAAAAAAGACAAATAAAGGTGCACTTTACTGAAGTAATAATATAGGCAAAATAAGCTATGTAAGATTCAATTTGCTTAAATAAAAAAAAATTAATAATGTAATTCATAATTTGTATAGTAAAAACAAGAAAAAGAGGACTATATATATATATTACTGCTCAAAAACGTGTAAACCAAGACTGAAAATTGACAAAAAATATCATTTATAGAGTTATATACGCTGTGAACGTTATATACCTAAAAGACTTGAGAATCTTAAAAAGCAAAATTTTCAATATTTCTAAAAATACCTTAAATATCTTAAAAAACTTGAAACATCTTAAAAATTCTTTAAAAACCCTAAATAAAATCTCAATAAACCTTGAAAAACCTTAAACAAAGTTTTAAAAATCTAAAAAATTCTTGAAAAATCTTAAAAAATCTTACAAAATTGTAAGAAACATTAAAAAAACTTTTAAAAAATCCTAAAAAATGTTTAAAAACCTTAAAAACCTCATAAAATCTTAAAAAACCTAAAAGAACTTTAAAAATTTTTTTAAAAATCATAAAAAAATCTTAAAAAAATCAGATGAAATCTTAAAAATGTTGAAAAAAAGATAGATATAGATAGAGATACCGACTAATTCGGTAGCAGGTCGAATAAGATTTAATGGTATATAAAGTAGCTCGTTGGTTGTGCTCCTCTTTCGCGCACCTGTTTCTTTCTCACGTGTGTATATATATATATAGCTATATGTACGTGTATATATATACGTATATACAGAGGAGAGTAAAGAGCGTTGACTTGTAGGTTAACCTTGCTTGGTGTCCTCCTCTCGTGCCCTCGGTAGTGGACGAATCCCTCCTTTCTTCGGAGAGTCCAGAAAACCGGTCGTTCTCCTTCTGCCATTTCCATCATTCACCGATATATCGTCTCCCTATATATATATATATACACATACATACATACGTAGTCACTTACTTTACTTACTTACTCTCTTTCTCAACGATCGGGGATGTACCTATAATAAGCGCAATTTTTTTTTTTTTTCGTGCATCACGTCTTTTTTTTTCATTTTTTGCATGTATATATATATATAAACTTGTTTCATTAATAATATACATGTATATTGGATATGTACGCGGAAAAAACGTACGTTGCGTTTCGTAACTTGCATTTTTTATTGGAGGTACTTTCGGTTGGTTCGTTTCTTTTTTTTTCGGTATGAGGAGTATATAAAGATGAATCGGGGTTAGGGAGTAATTTACACTTATAAAAATGTATTCTTGTGATTTGCGGATTGGCCTCGCAAAAATGGCTCAAAAGGAAATCTAATTGATGTTCGAAAATTCGATTACTATTTGGAATAGTGAGGTATCTTGATTTTAATGGAATCTACTTGGTGATAGAAGAATCGCCTGACATTAACTGGATTTTTCCTTTTGGTAATCCGCTAATGACAACAGTACTTTTTTGTTGATGTAACATTTATGTGTGTATGGATAAGATAATAAAAAAGAAATAAAAAACCAAAATTTTTTGCGAATTTTATGCTGCAAATCTGTCTATTAGGAAAAACCAAGAATACACCAAAAAACGCACGGGCCTCACTAATAAAGCCTTCGGATCACGGATCGTATCCAAATTTTAGGATATGATTTCTAATACAAAAATGTGAAGAAAAAAAATATAAAAATGTGTAATTTAAAGTATTATAGACCCAAACGCTGTTTTTTACCGCGAACCAATAATATTAAAAAAATACCTCTTCCACTTTGTTCGTTTAAAACTACTTAAATGTACACTGAAAAAAAAGGATTCGTGGTCTCAAAAGAATTCTTCTTAAGCGTAACTGAAACAGAAACTCTGGTTGTTGTAAAATGGTTCTTCTATAATCAAGAGGAATATGCTTGATTTTTTTCACTTAATATTTCCAATTTTTTTCTAAACAAATACCAATTAATTATAGAAGAATCCGCTTGATTATAAAATAATCATTTAAGAGCAACCAAATTTTACGGTTAAATCTTATTTAAGAAAAGTTCCTCTAAGAACCATAGTCCATTTTCTTCAGGTGTACTTGTTAGAATTTGGTTTTAACAGAATGTTCAGATCAAATATAGATACGGTTTAAAAAAAACAAGCTCTATCCATTTGGTAAAGATTATGAAGAAAATAACAACCAACAAAATTTTAGCCTAAATAAATTTTGTTCCTCAATTTTGTTAAAACTCCTTATAATATTTCTTTCTTCAATAATTTTACCCCAAATGGACGGATTTGAGCTTATTTTTCTATACGAGTTGAAAACTATATTCTAAGTGGCTATGTTTAAGGGGATACCAAAGTCAAGTTTTATCCTCCCTACCTTACCATTTTCAAAAATCACAGAAAATTAGTTATAATTAGAAAAGGACGCTATTTGAGGAGAACAGTCCCTTTTCTTTATTAATAACCTATCTCGGTTCAAACATTGTAGCCAAAATATCGATTGGTTTACGAGGAATCCCTTTACCAAAATTTACGATAATTTCACGGAGAGAAATGTTGTTCTAAAAATTAGTATATGGACCATTGAACGGAAGGCACAGTTTTGATCTATCATAATTTTTTATATAATTATAGCAAAAATCACTATGGGTATTGTATCTTTTGCTACTTGATGTAAGAAAAATTACTATGTTTGTATTAAAATTTACTAAAACATTTACTTTACTATGTTACATAGCAATTTTTAGTGCGGCGCGAATTTGTCCATCCTAACCAAAACACTATACTAATTTTTCGTACAGTTGTACTGATATTTACAATAAGGTTTCATTCACAAAAATGTATTCTTGTCATTAGCGGATTGTCGTCTCAAATATGGTTTAAAAGGATATCCACTTGATGTTCAACGATTCTTCTGTTACCAAGTAGATGCCATTAAAATCAAGAACTCACTATTCTAAATAGAAATCGAATATTCTGGGTTATAGAAGAATCTTTTAATATTAACTGGATTTCCAATTGAGGCCTATTCGAGACGACAATCCTGTGATCATAAGAATATATTTTTGTGAGTGTATATACGTTCATCTAATTAAAATGCATGTCAAAATTTTTGAAGGGATTTTTCGAAAACTAGTCAATATTTTTCTTTTAAATATTCTAGATTTACGTACGTAAATTAACTTCGTATTTGTATTATAACTACTTTTATATGATTTTCAAGGTCGGCAAGGTAGGGGGAATAAAACTTGGCTTTGAAGATTCATTTAATACACTGAAAACGATAATTTTGTTACTTTAAGCGGAATTCTTGTTAAATATGATCCAAGAAGGAATCTGGTTATGGATCTTCTAAAATTTCGAAGAATATGGTTGATCCTATATATTGATCTACTTAAGTCAACCTTCCTAGTTTCGGACATAAGGAGATATAGTTTGATTATCGAGGATTCATTTAATATCAACCACATTATTTTTACTTCATATTTAACAACAATTCCGTTTGAAGAAAGAAGCTATTTGTTTCAGTGTAGCAATGAAAGTGGAAGTGGATAGTATTTTTTAAAAATTTGGTTAGGTAGCGCATATAGCTTTGGTAAAAAGGAACATTAGAGTCTAAAACTTTGGCTTCCTACATATTTTTAAATTTACAGAAAAACACATTCTAAAACATATCCTTTGGATAAGATCCGTGTGCGTCCTGGTTAGTATATTCAATATGAATGGATCTTTGCTGTAATTTATTACCAATGTATAAGAAAAAAAATCGTATTTCTTCAAACTATAAGAGAAATGTATAAAAATTCAACGTTTTTGAAAAATGATTTGCATGATATATATGTCGCCATTACTAACATTACATATTTTGAAATAGCATAATAAAACAATATGTTCAAATAAAAAACAAATTGGTTGCTAAATTAACAGATATCCTAAAAGTAATTCCTGAATAATTCCTGCCTGATGGTTTTGCTGCTCCAACAGAAAAGAACGCAGGACTTTTCAAATTTTGAGATTTTATGGTTTGTAATATTATTAAAAAATTCAATATTATCCATTTCATATATTGACCAAGAATTTAGTAATTGAACATCCAATAACCCAACAACCCTTTGATGTGGAAAAATTTGATTTTGGTTGTGACCTCAAACAATAAATGGATCTTCAATAATCAATAAATCTTGTATGTAACTCAAAAAGTAATAAATTATAGATAAATTAGCAATAAATAAAAGTATTGTCCCCTCCCCCCTGGGTTAATATACTTCAATATATGTGCGATTGCTCTACCAAAATCTAATCCACATTTATTAATAGTTAATGACAATCATTTGTCACAACTCATATTTTTTTTCTCAGTAATAAGATCAGAAACTATGAAATTTTATTTTTTTTAACTTTCGGAAACGTGAGAAATTATTTTTTTTTGTATATAAGGTGAAGTATATTGATCTTTTTTTTATATATTTTTTTTAAATAATTACCCAAAATTGTAATGTTTCATATAAATATATGGCAGTTAATCTTGTTGAACAAAAAAGTTGTTGTTTTCTTGCTCAACAAAATCAATTACCACATACTTATATAAAAAAAAACGTTTTTTTGTGTATTCAAGGCAAACAAATTAAGAAATTTTCATATATAGAGTTTAACAATAGATTTTTAAAATAAATACGAAACAAATAAATAAAGCATATATTCAATATTTAATATATTAATAATATATATTTCCGTGAATTTTGATATAACGATCTTTACCATTTTTTTTATTTAAAGTATATTCGTTAAGAAATTATAAAAATTTTAGTTTTAAAGAGTTCACAGGAATGCTTATGATGTTATGATCGAGGAATTTCTTCGGCAACGACGAGTTTCGTGAAAAAATAAGTCACATTTTTGGTAACTCTTGGGATTTTAACATTTTTTTTACAACGTATACGATCGTAATTATTGAAATAACGACACATTTTTATATTTTAATAAAAATTAACAGTATAGTCTACATTATGTATATTATACTGATAAAAATGAAGAGTCCTTACAAATACTTTACAAATTTCTTTGTAAGTGAAAAAAAGGAAGAATTATTATATCGATTTTGTATTGAAAATGGTACATATATACAGAAAGTAATGTATAAAAAATGAAGAATAGTGAAATAAATATTACCGATTTTTAAAAAAAATTATGTATTTGTATAAATATAATGAACAATAATGAGAAATTTTTAAATTTAAAGTTAAGTTTGATTAGGAATTAGAATAATTAGGATTGAAATAAAATAAGGAATGCTTTTTCAATCTTTGGGATATCATATACAATGATTTCAAAACTGTAGAATACATTTATTTATTTAAACAGTTTAAAAAATTACAAAAATTATACAAGAAAATGATGAAATCCCTGCAGAGATAAACGAAATTACCTGTATAGTACTGGTAAAAATTAAAATCTATAAAAAAAAATTTAATAAAGAAAAACATAATAATTATAAACTAAATATTAAAGAAACAAGAAAAAAAATTACTGATTTATATTTATTACCGAACTGTTAAATATCGTATGTTGAGAAATCTGATAAATGAAAAATAATTTACTGGCACCCACTTTAAAAATCTAGATATAAAAGATTATACAAAAACATATTACCGATGTCTTCCAACATCGCAAAAATTTTGATGTGAAAATAAATATCACATATAGTATAACGATCTTTGAAAAATCTCGCGTGGTCATATCGTAAAAAACGAAGGATTTATTAAAAAAAAAACTTGACGATTTTCGCAACTATGAACTACAATCGCACTTGATACCATCCAAAACCAAAAGGCCATTTACAGTTTAAACTGCACATTTTTATACCGCGTTACACTTAATTAAAACGATGATATATTCACAATTTTTAACCAAGTACACGCACGGCAATTGATGTTATCTCAATAACTGCAAGACCGGTATATATATATATATATAATGCATTATCAAGCACCAAATGTCATTCTGGTTTTTCTCTTTCTTTTTTTTTCAAAAATAAAAATTAGGACGGTACACGATATTGTGACGTCTTTCACAAGTTCCTCGTTAAAATTACAGTAAGATAAAAATTTCCTTTGACAACATTATAACACGCGTTATTCTCATATATATCCGCGGTGTGAAGTCGTACAGATTTTTGATATAATAATCCCGCTAAAAAGTGTTGAACTAAATTAACCCATTGATGACCGGATGAAATACATGATGATACAGATTTTCGTAGGTGTTATTTCATGCACAAAATCGTAGTGTAGAAAATTTATAAAAAATCATTTTTCAAATGTAAATAAGTGCAAAAAAGTTATTGCTTTTTTTTAATTGATTTTTTTCTATATAATAAAATATGCGTATACAAAATCATTCGGACCGCGAAACGTTGATGCCCAAATCGGTGATACTGCGACTCTGTATTTTTTATTTTTGTAGTTAAAAAAATTGTTTCAATGAAAATACATGAAAAAAATAGCGAGGAATAAACAAAATTACTATCAGAATCCGAATGATTTATATGATCTTCTTATTATAGAAAAAGTTAATTAAAAAAAGAACCATAATTTTTTTTACATTTTTTTTACATTTGAAAAATCCTATTTTTTTTATTTAAAATTAAATAGGTCTATTTCCCCGACGGTATATGTATCTAAAACTATACAGAAAAAAAGCATTATCGTACGCTACGATTTATGCATCAAATAACAACAAAATTTTTGTCCACATTCGGTCGTCAATGGGTTATAAAAAAAAAAGAAAAATTCTAAATCAAAATTTAAATCACGCATTTCACCGAAAGCTCTATTTAAACGAAACGACCCGCTTAATACTCCAACATACTTTTTTCGTCGGTCGTCTATATATATATGTATCACACACGCATAAAAATCGTCACACGCGACTGTCTGTGCAAGGTGAGCTTAATCAATTCAAGTCTCTCCGCATCGAAGTTATAACGGTGTGTCTACGGTTATATATATATACCTACCTTCCTCGCTTTTGCTTACTCAAACTTACGGTTCACTAGCCTCGAAAGCTAAAAAGGAACATACGAAAAGGAAAAAAAAAAGAAATGAAACGAGGAGAAGCGCGCGTGCGTCTCACACATATATAATGCACACACATACACGTATATATATATATATATATAGCAGTGACGAAAATCGAATTCGATATTTCGATAATTGGTTAATTACAGTTTTTTTTTTACGAAATGTAATGGACACATTGTGTATTCAAGATTATTTTACTTTTGCTAATACGAGTACTTTAAGTTCGAAAAACTTTAAAGAAAAAATTTTTTTAATAATTATTATAAAGCACCGATTAACAAGAGAAACATTCATGCTAGGCAAGATCGATTATTAGTATTTCGAAAGATTTAAATAAAACTATTTTTTTTAATAATTATTATAATATACCGATTAACAAGATATATAAATCCTTTATTAGTTTGAAAAATTTAAACAAAAAGGAATTTGTTTTTAAATAATTATTAAAAAGACTAATTAACTCCGTGTTAATTAATTGTTTGTTTGCACATATACTGTTAATCATGATAGTGGTAATATTGAAGTTGTTATTACGTTTATTACTCATCGTGTACATAAAGTGATGTACGAAACGATGGATAAGTCATCACTGTATTACTATATACGACGGTGTTAACTCAGCATCATCACATTATTAATTCGAGTACGATGACTTCCGATTGCCAACTCAATATGCCAATGGTATATAATATTGTGAATATTACGAAAAGTACATTATCATCCTTTAATTTTTATACCAATTTTTTTTTCTACTATAGATTTTCTTTTATATTATACAAAATAATTAAAAATAATTTAGTACTATTAATAGTAATTTATTTATTTATTTTTATTCATTTAATTGTATGTAATTACGTCACGTACATTGCAATTAATTGGTTATAGGTAACTAGTTATAGTAAATATTATTTTAATTAGATTCTATATTTAATTATATTATTCGCTATATTGTTGTATTTAGTTTATTAAATAATTTTAACATAATTTTTTTATAGCTGAAAAAAATATTCTTATTTAGAATTCGTGTAAATAAAAAGTATTATTCTTCTAGTTTTTAATTATTATTTACTTATTTTTTCGGTTTCATCAATGAACACAAATAAATAATATTTATTTTTTATTTTTATTAAGCTTACTGAACTAATTCTAGAGAGTTGTACAGGTATACTTTATAATTCATATATGTAGAAAAAAAATTTTCTCTTGCATAATTCGTATAACTAATATATTGCGCGTCTATGCAGTAATTTTGAAAAATTTTATAATAAAATTAATAATTAAAAATTTTAAGCAGAATTATTATGTACCTCCTTATAGTCAGACGATTGAATTTTTGTTTTTAATTCTACACTAACCATAATTAAACTTTACAGTAATAATAATTAATTAATTAAATACACACATATCAACAGATATGATTATTATGAATAATTTTGTAATAACGTAATTATAAAAAATAAAAATTAAAAAAAAAAACCTTTTATGATTACCATCACCGTGTTTATATACACCTTCCACATTTTATTTCTAATAAATTTTCCGTACCTTCCAATTCACGCAATTAAACAATTTTCAGTTACAAACGTATAATAATTATATTTATCATGTAGATAAGGTAATCACTCTCCATGTTGATAATTTTGGAAAAATTTTTAAACAAAAACGTTGCCAAAAAAAGTGTTTTCTTTCGCCTCCGTCAGATCGTTTTCCAAAATTTATTTCCAAAATTAATTATATTAATCTAAGAACAAATTTTTTTTTTAAATTATCGTCATCCATAGTAATTTTTTAAAGAATTATGATTTTAAATTATAGAGCGACATATCAGAGATGTAATGTTTGATTACAACAAATACTAAAATATATATCAAATATTATACACACAACTGTACTTATGAGATATTCACTAATTGCATTTATTATTAATAACAAATTCCATCGAAACAGTCGTAAAACAATTAAAAAATTGTTTTGTTCATTAATATATATATACATCAACACAAACATACAATTATTAACAAAAATTTTTGTTACTTAATAAAACCATATATATATAAATGTACTCACAAAAAAAAACTAATTAGCATTAAATTAACGTTCTCTTCATATATATAAAGTTAAGTGTCCCCAAGAATCTCATAAATATATAAGATAGGTGTATCTCCAAAACCACTGAAATTCCTAAGTGCACTGCGTGTCGGTTCCTCTTGTATATATATATTCCTTTTTCCATTACATCATTGATGGTGTGAGGTCTATAGACATTACGGTACACACATCCAGTGTGTCGGCTCACTTTCCTGTAAAGACCCCGTCAATGAGTAAAAACTGTCTGCGCGCGTGTTAAAGGAAGTGGGCCTCTCTCATTCTCATTCTCTTTTTTTTTCACTCTGGGACATTCGGTCACGGATCGTTCTACAAATTTTGCGGGTAGAACGTTCGAGTTTCCTAGTTTCCTTTTTTTGTTCGAGTATTATAACGTGTCTATTCCGACGATGATTCGATCAAGGTTTATACGAGTTTGTTTTATATTACACATCTTGTTTTTTTTGTAAAATGTTTTTTTTTTAAGAGATTGATGATAAATGATAGGAGAAGATGTTAGTTGATTTTATCTTATATTGTTTAATTATCAAAGGAATCGATGTCGAGAGTCGATATTAAATAAATAAATTATTATTCTCCAATTTTACACTCGTAATGTGCGTTATTAATTGCACAACGTTTCGGAGACTATTTGTCTCCTTCTTCAGATGCTAAAAATTTTTTTTTATTAAAAATGTTTAGTTATTACTATCTAAAATCTTTATTAGTCAGTATAGCTGTGATATTCTACGTGTTATGTTCTGTCCCTTTTACATATATTATTTACTTATTTATTTATTTGTTTAATTTATTTACAATATAAAAAAGAGGAAGAAATTTGTGTCTAGATGTTCCTTAATTTTTTTTTTTTTTTTTTTTTATTATCAATTTTAATCTCAAAAAAGAGATTATTTTGTTACACAACTATTATTACATATTATTAAATTGAGAGATCACATTTCTTTAGATATTCACATATAGTTTTACATAAGTATGTGGTTGGTGACATTAACAATGTCGAAGTTGTCGTTGGTAATACACATTTTAATTTACGTAATTTTTGTAAGAATAAGATTCGATGCTGGTTATATATAGGACAATCCTATACAATATGATCGAGGTCTTGTTGGTGATGACCACATTGACATGTGGGATCATTAATAATTTTAACGCGTGTCAAAGAATATGCCAGATTGTAATGTTCTGACCTGCACCTATTGATAGTAACTATTTTATTTCGAGGTAAGTCTATATTTTTAAACCAAGGAGTGGCATTAGCTTTATAATATTTTTGAAAATAATTTGTTCCTATGTAAGGCCTTGATTAGTAATAATTGTAACTGTTTCATCATGAGCACGTTTTTTATAAAATTCTTGAAAGTCAGTAAAAGGGATTTTAACATCGTCATTGCAATTTTTTTGGCTGCGTTCTTGGCACTGTCATCAGCTTCCTCATTACCATGAATTCCTATGTGAGCAGGAATCATTTTTTCTTTATGCTCAATATGTAAGGATTAACTCTTATATTATCACTTGCACCTTTTAAGGAAAGTAGAGCACTTAGCGAATCTGTGAAAATATAAACATTACGATCTGGCATACTCAAAGCCAAATCCATAGCGTCGTTAAGAGCGATACACTCGGTCGTAAATATTGACGCATTTTTATCAATACTTTTTGTTATACACACTTTCAATTCGGGACATATGCAAGCAGATCCGCAAGATATAGAATCACGAGATTTACTCCCATCAGTATATATTGCACATGTATTATTTCCGGAGATAAGATTTTCAATTATTAAATTTGGATTTGGAGCTATTTTTAGTGTATTGCCGAAATTAATGTCTACGTTCCTTAATTTTTGTGAGTATACTCTGATAAATTGACTTTGTTATTATACAGGGAATAGTATTAATATTTGTTTGTAAAATAATGTTTGCAGCGTAATACATTGGAAACATGACGAATTATAATTGAAATAACAAATTCAAGTTGATGCTAATATAATATTTTTAAGGTATTTGTGAATGTAGAAACTTACATTATTGTATATGTGGTCATTGTAATAACTAAACATTTTTAATAAAAAATTTCTAGCACCTGAAGAAGGAGATAAATAGTCTCCGAAACGATGTGCAATTAATAATATTGACTCGTTAAATCAATCGAAAAATCCCATCAAAAATAAATTATTATTTATTTAATTTAGTTGTATAACGTTTCGTTTGGTTGATTTGCAAATCTCTTCAGGTAATTTTTTGAACACAACAATTAAATAATTATAATGATAAAGTAGGTAAATGTTTACCATTCATGTATAAGAAATGAACTAATATAGGAGGAAGTGGATTGTTGGTAGAATTTCACAGAGCATGGCTGTTTTGCCAAAAATTGGAGGTGTTTCTCTAGGAAAATTCCACCAATAAAGATATATAGTGAACGAAGAGTTAAAAGTGTTCTTTTTTTATAATTAAATTTGAATTCGGAAAGACGACCGTAAACGCCTTAAAATAATACACATCGTCAAATGATAAATCCATGTCTTGAGGAGTTGCATTGATTGAGGTGACAAAACGGGTATTTTTTATAAATATTTTTTTCTACGTTTTTTATTAAAACTTATATGTGTATATATTAACGTTAACTATATAATAAATAACTACAACTATTTTTCCTTAGTTTTCCTCATTTTTTTAACCGAATGATTATTTTTTCTAAATTCGTTGTGTAGAAATATAATGATAATAAAAAAAAGTAAATAAACAACGAAATAAAAATTGAATTAAACATTACAAAATTCATTTATGAGAATAACGAGTAATTTTCCTTATAATTTTCTTTTTTTTTTATTAAGATTGATAAATCGTAAAGAGCTCGGGAGACGAACTATGCTTCTTATCGTCTACATGTATGGCACTCGTCTCGTCGCATAATAAAGCATCTAAAAATTACGAGTAATCAATACGAAATTTCATATAATTTACATTTCTTATCAAAAATGTTTATAAAATAAGATTTTTTATATACATTTTTTTTATTAATTTTGTCGAATGAAAAGTTAACATACTAATAATAATAAATATAATAATAGTATATCATATCATAGTAATATTATTTTATTTTGTAAAGATGGCAAAAGTATTACAGAAAATATGTACAATCAAAAATAAGAAGAAATCGCATACGTCATATATTAGAAGCGCATAAAAAGTATCACGGTTAATAAATAATAAAATTAATGAACAATAAATAATAAAAATTTTTTAATATCCTTTAAAAAAAATACCTTATTTTATTTTTGTTAAATTGATGAATATAACGAAAAGTAACATGAAAATGATTAAATTTTTCTTATCCTGCGGCATCCAGTTTTACACTCAATTTTTTATTTTAATAATTAACGTAAAATTAAGGAAAAGAAAAGACTGTTGAAAAAATAATTGAGAATCGATATATATTTTAAATTAATATAATATTTTGCTTTGTAAATTTTTATTTTTGTTCGAATAAAAAAGAACTATCGTTCTGTGTAATGTAATAAAAACAATTTTTTTAAAAAAAACTAGTACGTTTCGTTGGCTACAGATCTGTCAACCTCTTCAGGTTCTAATTTTATTGCAGATAAAAAATTTTTACGCATAGTAAGCGAAAAAACAATTGACACAAATTAAAAAATTAAATGGATTAGTTTTTTAGTTTAAATAAATAAATAACCCAGTTTTACGTTATAAACAACGTTTCGTTGGCAATTACGCCAACCTCTTTAGGCTAAACAAAACAATTTTTATTATTATTTTTTAATTATTAAATTACACAATACCCAAACGAGTAATGCAAAAACTTTAATTAAATCAATGCGATGACAGTTTACCTTATTAATCTGAGAATAATCTCATCGTACTAAAAGTATACAGTGGATGTCACTCGAAAATAAATGAAAAAAAAGTAATTAATATTTCCTTTTGGTGATTTGTTTATTGCTTACACGACGGAAATGAAAATTTTTGACATTGATATAGTAAAAACGAAAATTTTAAGTAAATCGATTTTTTTTTTCATTTATTATTTCGAGTCGCGTTTTTTTGCGTATATGGTTTTGAGCGATCCCAAGATATATATTTACATAATTAACGATAGTTATTATATCGGATATATATATATATATTTTTTTTTATATCACAAACACACAAAATGTGATATATCAACTGTATATGTGTATACACCATCTTTTCATTTACGAAGATGTAACTCGGGTATGTGAATTTTTTTTATTATATTCTTGTTCGTATAATACTATGTTACGCGTAATAATACAGTGGATGTCACTCGAAAATAAATGAAAAAAAAGTAATTAATATTTCCTTTTGGTGATTTGTTTATTGCTTACACGACGGAAATGAAAATTTTTGACATTGATATAGTAAAAACGAAAATTTTAAGTAAATCGATTTTTTTTCATTTATTATTTCGAGACGCCTTCTTTTTGCGTATATGGTTTTGAGCGATCCCAAGATATATTTACATAATTAACGATAGTTATTATATCGGATATATATATATATATTTTTTTTTATATCACAAACACACAAAATGTGATATATCAACTGTATATATGTGTATACACCATCTTTTCATTTACGAAGATGTAACTCGGGTATGTGAATTTTTTTTATTATATTCTTGTTCGTATAATACTATGTTACGCGTAATAATACAGTGGATGTCACTCGAAAATAAATGAAAAAAAAGTAATTAATATTTCCTTTTGGTGATTTGTTTATTGCTTACACGACGGAAATGAAAATTTTTGACATTGATATAGTAAAAACGAAAATTTTAAGTAAATCGATTTTTTTTCATTTATTATTTCGAGTCGCGTTTTTTTGCGTATATGGTTTTGAGCGATCCCAAGATATATTTACATAATTAACGATAGTTATTATATCGGATATATATATATATATTTTTTTTTATATCACAAACACACAAAATGTGATATATCAACTGTATATGTGTATACACCATCTTTTCATTTACGAAGATGTAACTCGGGTATGTGAATTTTTTTTATTATATCTTGTTCGTATAATACTATGTTACGCGTAAATAATACAGTGGATGTCACTCGAAAATAAATGAAAAAAAAGTAATTAATATTTCCTTTTGGTGATTTGTTTATTGCTTACACGACGGAAATGAAAATTTTTGACATTGATATAGTAAAAACGAAAATTTTAAGTAAATCGATTTTTTTTCATTTATTATTTCGAGTCGCGTTTTTTTGCGTATATGGTTTTGAGCGATCCCAAGATATATTTACATAATTAACGATAGTTATTATATCGGATATATATATATATATTTTTTTTTATATCACAAACACACAAAATGTGATATATCAACTGTATATGTGTATACACCATCTTTTCATTTACGAAGATGTAACTCGGGTATGTGAATTTTTTTTATTATATTCTTGTTCGTATAATACTATGTTACGCGTAATAATACAGTGGATGTCACTCGAAAATAAATGAAAAAAAAGTAATTAATATTTCCTTTTGGTGATTTGTTTATTGCTTACACGACGGAAATGAAAATTTTTGACATTGATATAGTAAAAACGAAAATTTTAAGTAAATCGATTTTTTTTTTCATTTATTATTTCGAGACGCCTTCTTTTTGCGTATATGGTTTTGAGCGATCCCAAGATATATATTTACATAATTAACGATAGTTATTATATCGGATATATATATATATATTTTTTTTTATATCACAAACACACAAAATGTGATATATCAACTGTATATGTGTATACACCATCTTTTCATTTACGAAGATGTAACTCGGGTATGTGAATTTTTTTTATTAATTTTGTCGAATGAAAAGTTAACATACTAATAATAATAATATAATAATAGTATATCATATCATAGTAATATTATTTTATTTTGTAAAGATGGCAAAAGTATTACAGAAAATATGTACAATCAAAAATAAGAAGAAATCGCATACGTCATATATTAGAGCGCATAAAAAGTATCACGTTAATAAATAATAAAATTAATGAACAATAAATAATAAAAATTTTTTAATATCCTTTAAAAAAAACACCTTTATTTTATTTTTGTTAAATTGATGAATATAACGAAAAGTAACATGAAAATGATTAAATTTTTCTTATCCTGCGGCATCCAGTTTTACACTCAATTTTTTATTTTAATAATTAACGTAAAATTAAGGAAAAGAAAAGACCGTTGAAAAAATAATTGAGAATCGATATATATTTTAAATTAATATAATATTTTGCTTTGTAAATTTTTATTTTTGTTCGAATAAAAAAGAACTATCGTTCTGTGTAATGTAATAAAAACAATTTTTTTAAAAAAAACTAGTACGTTTCGTTGGCTACAGATCTGTCAACCTCTTCAGGTTCTAATTTTATTACAGATAAAAAATTTTTACGCATAGTAAGCGAAAAAACAATTGACACAAATTAAAAAATTAAATGGATTAGTTTTTTAGTTTAAATAAATAAATAACCCAGTTTTACGTTATAAACAACGTTTCGTTGGCAATTACGCCAACCTCTTTAGGCTAAACAAAACAATTTTTATTATTATTTTTTAATTATTAAATTACACAATACCCAAACGAGTAATGCAAAAACTTTAATTAAATCAATGCGATGACAGTTTACCTTATTAATCTGAGAATAATCTCATCGTACTAAAAGTATACAATGGTTTTCACCTATTTATATACAAATCAGTGTCAAACAAGTACTAAGTAATGTAACACAGGTGACTTTTTTATTTTCAATATCTTAGAAGAGGGAAATAAGCTTCATTCAAAGAATATTTATATTCTCTTTATTCTTAATTTTATTTTTTTATTATTTTTAACATGGATCATTTTTTATTATAATTAATTGTAAGTAAAAGTATTATTAAAATAAAATTATATACTAATTGGTAAATTGTCGATAGCTCAGGGTCAATAATAAATAAATCCAATTTATTTATTTAAGAGCACAACCTTTCGTCTCCCAGGTATGCGCGACCTCTTTTCAGGTGCTGAATTTATTGGACAAAATCGAATAGTATTTATATAATTTTTACAATAATTATGAATTGAACTGTAATCTAATATTCGATATTAAGGTAAAATTCAAAGGAAGATGTTTTTTATCAATTTTTGGTGAACAAACCAAGTAATTTATTTAATTGGCGACGTTTTGATGGATGTTCTCCATTCTCCTCAGGACTATTACTATTTAGTCAATTATTGCACATATTTGGCATTAGGTATATTTCTGTAGTATTGTAAAAATTATATAAATACTAATTTTGACCAATAAATTCAGCACCTGAAGAGGTCTGGTAAACCTGGCAGACGAAACGTTGCGCACTCAAATAAAAAATTGGATTTATTTATTTGTGACCCTCAACTATCGACAAATTACGAATTCAACAATGGAGGGTGAGAAATAACAAATTAAAATTACATCAATAGTTGTTCAATATTGATATAAAACGAATACTGTAAATTGAAGGTTTGATCCTGTTATTATGTAATCAGTTTGATACAAGTAGATATTAATTTACAAATCAATTTTTACTTATACATACAGTTGTAAAATTTGAATTAAATAAAAAAAATGTTACTTAATTCAGGTCAAGTTGAGCTTGCAGTAAAGAATTGGTCTGTGATTTTTGACACTGATTAACTTTAGTCCCTTTAGATTAAAGTCCGGACCAACAACGTATACAGGAAAATTTATTTTTCTCCGCTGGACATTAATATACAAAATTATGTAACTGGATAAATAAGTAAATAACAAAAAAAAATCTTTATTATCATTTCTTTATCAATTCCCAATCGATCTCACTGTTCTAATTACCATTCCAGGTCGCTCTGGGTGTACACTCAAAAATTACACCTGACCTTGGTTGCGATGGTAGCACCATCAGCACCAGAAGGATTCATCAGATATATAGAGTAGTGGGAGATCCGATCCGACGTGCCCCGTAGGTTAATATCAGCGTCCGCGTGACCTGGAAATTACCGCGGCACATACACGCATCTATATACGAATATAACCGGACCGGCAATTCATTGTCAGTGCGCGCGCCACTCTGAACGTCCACGTGGACTCTCTTCTCTCTCGATTGCGCGCCGCACTCCCACTTATACATATCATATACATTCCCTTTTCCTTATTCTCTTTCGCGTGCGCGCGTGTCTCTATATATATATATATATATTTTTTTTTATATCACAAACACACAAAATGTGATATATCAACTGTATATGTGTGTATACACCATCTTTTCATTTACGAAGATGTAACTCGGGTATGTGAATTTTTTTTATTATATTCTTGTTCGTATAATACTATGTTACGCGTAAATAATACAGTGGATGTCACTCGAAAATAAATGAAAAAAAAGTAATTAATATTTCCTTTTGGTGATTTGTTTATTGCTTACACGACGGAAATGAAAATTTTTGACATTGATATAGTAAAAACGAAAATTTTAAGTAAATCGAATTTTTTTTCATTTATTATTTCGAGTCGCGTTCTTTTTGCGTATATGGTTTTGAGCGATCCCAAGATATATATTTACATAATTAACGATAGTTATTATATCGGATATATATATATAAATATATATACATAAATTTAGTAACGATTTTTAGTATTTATCGTTTAAGAGTTCCAATATTATCAAAAATGTAAAAGAAAACGAAAACGTAAATGCCAGATTTTGGCCAATTTATAGACATATCACTTTTCTGCAAAAGTATTATTATTTTCCATTATTTCTTGATACTACTAACATACGACCGACAATATCGAAAATTAATAAAATTGAAAAAATTTTATATGACGTAAGATTTAAATTAATACACAAAGTTTATATACAATAATAATTAAACAACACGAAAATTAATATTTTTAATACGAATATTTTTGTGCAAGTTCCGTCATTGGTTTTTATCAAACAAAAAAATAAATTGTAAACAGTTGTTAATCAATAAATTTATGACAAATAAACGCAATGTCAAATACTTACATTTCATTTCATTTTTTTCCTCGTACTGGATATATTACGTTAAAACGTAAAAGTAAATGTTATCAACTATTCTGGATAAATTTTTATTCTCATCTATACTAATTACAAGCACATCTTACCTGTAATATAATATCTAACGTGTATTAATTATTTATGTAATTATCTATTTAAAAAAATTGAATTTTTTTATTCTTATTACATTTATTATAATATACAATCAAGTTACATTTATTCATATTTCTTTATCTCCTACAGATGTACCTTATATCTCAGCATAAACGAAAAATAATTTTTTTATGTAACATCTAGCCATTTTTTTGTTTGATCTAACCTATATATAAAAACTACATTATTCCTAATCTTAAGCCACTTTTATAACAGTTATATATTTTTAATTTTAATAATCTATCGTTCCAACATTTCACCTTACATCATCTTAAAAATAATGTAAAATTCCATGTTACATAGATTTTTGTATTTTTTCAATGTTATATACATTTTTACCAGAATCCATTTATTTAAAAAAAAATCTGAATGATATTAATATTCAATCTCCATTACTTAAAATACACAATATACAATCAATTTAATTAGCTTTCTTATGTAAATGATATCAATTTAATTACGTAACCTTATAGAGAATCACGATATTTTATTTCTTTTTATTTTTATTTTCCTATACATGTATATATATATATATATGTATATATATCAACGAGTTGGAGTTAAATTTGTTCTTATCGTGTAAGACGTAATGCAACTAAGTTAGAACGAAACCGGATAACGCATCCGTTACATGCTCGGGATGATAAAATTGCGAATTGGACAGCAATGTAAACAATGACTGATTAGTGATATTATAAATAATCAAAAATAAAAGTTTAGTTGTTTATATATATATATGATTTCTAGTAAGGAATTTCATTAGAGTTTTTTAAAATTCTTAAATACATATATCTGAAATATTTGTAGATTTTATTTATTTATTTGTTTATTTAACCAAACAGAATATTAAAGTTAAAATTTTAACCTAAAATAGATCGTTGTAATATATTCAATAATCATCATCATCAACATTTCAATGTGATTTAATAAAATTAAATTTATAAGGAAAGTAAGGATAAATAAAAGAAAAAAATCATATAACGAAATAACTATAAATACAAAATAAAAAAAGTACTCGATCAATAATATAATTTGTATCAATAGTATAATTAAAATATGAGAAATAAACTTTTTATAAATATTTCTATGTATTGCAAATTTTTTTTTTCTTTTTGTTACAAGCTGTAAAAGAGATAAGAAAAATGAAATATTAGTAAATTTTGAGATGAAAAAACGAAAAGAATAATTTTTTGATTTTTAATTTTTCTATATATAGTTTTATGAATTAGATTAATCCACCGAATTAAAAACTGTATATACTTCGTATTCTTCAACATTCACAATCGATTTCTCGAAACATATATTTGTGCCTTATATGCGCGTTTATACGATAATATGTATAAATATCACCCACCTGCCCAAAAAAAAAAGTTTGAAATTAAGAATTAAACGTACAAAAAAAAAGTACCTTGCGGTATATTCACGAGACCTTCCATAGTAGGTAAGAAGAAGAAGCTTAGACGAAAGAAAAAAATATTTTGAACGATATATATTAAGTTAACTATATGTACAAGCGAGTGTACATACAAGGGGAGTCGAAAACGTATATAGAGTGAATAGTAGTCAGAGATATACCAAGATTTAATGAGAGTATGAATAAGTGAATGAAATACGCTTATTATTCCTCAACTATTCATAGACCTTATAATGTGTGACTGACAGTGATTTACATTACGATTACATGACGTTCGTAACATAGAACAATGTGTGGGATATATCGTACCATACATTCTCTCTCTCTCTCTCTCTCTCTCTTTTTTCGTTTCAACCACTTAAGTTTTTTTTGCGAACTAATCTATTTTTTTTAATTTAATTTAATTAATTAAGAACGAAACAATTAAGTGGAATTGTAATTGTAATTCAAGTAATGTTTTTCATTATTTTTAATTATATAGATATATACTGATTAATCATTTGGAATATAAATGTAATAATTATTAAAATGACATTTTTATTTTTTTAAAGAATTTTTCGGTTGATTCCCTAATTATTTTTTTTCCGATTTTTCTTAATAAATTTGAAAAACGCTTTTTTTTATATAAATATAAAAATTATTGAGTTATTGCGTAAAAAATTCGCATTTGTGACGGTAGAGCATCCGAAAATTTCTTCGATAGGCGTTATCTTTCTAAAAAGTCATTTATGTGTATACAGTAAAATCCATTTCCGATCGATAAAAAAATTTTAAATATTTAAGTTTTGTAATACACATTTAATATTAAAACCCAATTACTAATTTTATTATGCTTAATGTCAAATTGTTATATGCTTAATATATTTTCTTTTGCTAACTGTATACTGTAAAATTTATATTTATTTGTTTATTTAACCAAAAGAAGATATACATTGATCACTCACACAGAGGTAAACAGTTACCTGTTTCTGTGAGACTGCACGGATAAAAAATGTTTTAGTAAAAATGACAATGTCGTTTAGTAATGAAGAGACAGAATTGAAAAATGATAAAAATTGTTGTTTTATTATAGAAAAATGTATTACATTTCTATTAATATATTTACTACGTGTCTTGTAAATTTTCCTATAACAAAATAGTAATTTTTTAATATTTTTCAAGTCTGTTTCTTTATTACTAAATAACAATCATCATCAACATTTCTATGTAGAATACAATAAAATTAAATTTGAGAATAAAAAGAGGAAATAACAACATACTCAATTAATAATACAATTCATAATTTTCTTTTATTATATATTTCATAATTTATTCAATAATCATCATCAACATTTCTATATACAATACAATAAAATTCAATTTAAGAAAATTAACAAAAAAAATAATATAATTCATATAATTCGTATAATATAAAAATAAAAAATAAACTTTTTTTTTAACTTTAATTTTAATTTTTTCCCTCAATTCTATTTTTCCTTTATTTCGGTAGGTTATTTTATCATAAATTTTTGAAGATTTTTAATAAATAAGAACTGAATATTATTTTGTTGATACATCTGTCCCAAGTGAACTGCGAACATACAGAATTCCAAATTTCCGTCGACTATATTATATAATGCACATTAACAACTTAATAAAATTGTTATTTCTTTCTACATTGTGAAATACAATAAAAATGTCCATATACAATTAAAATACACATATAGAATATACACATCTATATCTATAATGATATATATATATATATTAAATTGACCAGACTCTAAATATCCTCGTGCATTGTTAAACCGAAAGGTATTACGCTATTAGATCGCAATAATTTATACGAATTATTCAACATTGTTGCAATCGACCTCGAGACAATTCCGTCCTGTTAAAAATTTAAAGAAAAGCACGTATATATAGATATGCACAACAGACACACACACACACACGCGCGTACACATGTCACATGATTTATCGCGATCATGCGCAAAACAAAAAATCTAAAATTATATGCAGTTTAGAATTTAAATCGATATATATTTATATTTCGTTGTCGATTAAACATTGTGTGCAGGTGTATAAAAGAAAAAAAATCTTAATATACAAAGTCGACATTATTGTATCTATAAAATTTAAAATATAGTATACACTTGAATATTTGAAAGCACATACATTACAGATTTTCCCTTGTTTGTGCTATGAGGTTGAAATATTTTGTCACAATACATTTTTAAGTTGAGGAAATTAAGAAAATTTGTTTTCTAACGACGTCATTTCGTATACATAAGTATATATCATTAATGCGTAATGTCCTTAAATTATTATTATTATTGGCCATAATTATGTGCAATACGAGTTTTGGTATATGTGTACGTAATTAATATTCAATATGTAGATGAATCAGGAGTGTAAAAATTTAATTTAATGCACGGAGTAGTCGATATAACTTCTATTTTTTTTATCTTACGCAATTAAAAGCTATTTTATTATTTTTATCTTGTAATCAATGAAAAATCGAATAATAAATACGAATTCACGTTTTATAAATCATTTCAGACATGAAAATTAATTTAGAATTTTTTCATATTTTTATTTATAATTTTATCGTCTGCGCGATTGTTTTTGAATATATAGAATTGGTTTAATACCATCTTATCAACCTAAAAATACTAATGAAATATTTTTCTTTTACTATTTGTTTTTAATTTACGTTATAGTTTTTTTAATTTAAAATTTTTCATCTGTACATTACAATGTACATTGGGTCTGAAAAAGGGTTTAAGTAAATCGGAAAAAAATATTGTATCTTGGATATTCGTTATCATTGTTCTTCTTACAACTGTTTTCATTATATTTTTACATTGTATGATAAAAGCTAAAGTTACATATAAATAATTAAAACAATAATTCGTGTTTCATTTAGAATATTAATTTTTGCATTTCCCTACTTGATTAATGTGTACTGATGAAAAAATTTGCATAAGATGCTACACGTAAATTTATACATGTGTAATGTATCTACTTAATTTATATATATAATTTTTCCAATTTCGTAAATTTTGAAAATATTGTCAGATATTAAATATAATAAGAAATAAATAATATATATACAAAAGTATGTAAAAATATATATACGAAATCTGGTATCTTTACAATTTTAATATCGAAACATTTTTTTATTTTTATTTTAATGAATTAAAATTATGTAATATTACGTGTAAAATTGTTTTATTTTCTGTATCGTCAGAAAAATTATTTTTTATTTTTAATGAATTTACTTATACAATCTACACGTAAGTACACGTATAAAGTATATATAAATTTATATATAAATGTATAGCTTGTAAAATACATCTTATATAAAATTTTACAAATTTCGTTAGATAAAGTCATTTATATATATATTAAATGAATCGTAACATCGATAATATATATATATAAACGGACTAACAAAAAATAATAGAATCTACAATTAGTTTCTAGATAACAATGCACACTCGATAATCTTAAAAAAATCTCAACGTATACAATTTCCAACATATATAAACTTAAACGATACCTAAAAAACTGCATCCGCAAAAAGGAAAAAATATTCACCGGAATGAATTCCCGTATTATATTACTATATAAATGTAAAATCAGCATATATATATGCGACTAAACATTAAAAAAAAAAAACGGTTGCGTCAGCCAAAAAAGAAAGAAACGGTCTCCTTCTCGAAACGCACATATAATAGTGAGTGAAGGAGAGAGGGGCGTTGATCGTTTGCGCGCCACGTGCGCTGCGCGCCAGAGGGATGAAAAATTAGCAACCCCCCTCCTCTCTCTCTCACATACTTTTAATTTTTTTCAAACGCCGCTCTATACATCCACGTGTGTCTATAACCTACACACACCTCCACCCACACAAACACACAGGCAGTGGCCAATCGTCTTCCTTTCAAAAAATAGTAAATACACACACGTATATACAAAAGCGCGCCGGCGGGGGGGGTCCCGAAAAATCGCGTGAGCCGACGTGCGCGCCATCCCACGCGGCAACGAGCGTCGAACGTACCGCGTGTGTACCAACGTCGTCGTTCTCTCTCGGGTTCGTCCCCGCAGTCACAAACCCACGTTCGTTCATTCAGTTCTCGACGACCGGGCAATTAAAAAAACGCACACACATACGTGCGCATAATCATAAACGAAAACTATAAATTTACACACTGGAGAAAGTATTAGTGATAGACACACGCGTCAGTGTTACAAATATATTTCATCTTTTTATTCAACTATCGGTCGGTTGAAAAGTGCGGTCGAACGAATACTTATATATACATATATACATATATATGTAACATAGTTCCTGGTTGTTATGGAGCGGCTTTTCATTGACGAATAGTCGAATTCACTGTTTTATTATACAATAAGTACGTATATCTACACACACGCACACACACACACAGAAACACCTATACACATACCCGCTGCGCACACGCACATAGTTACATCTATATTATATATATATATATACACACTTGCACGAAACCAGTGACGGCTAAATATAAAATTTTCGGATTTTCCTTTAGAACTTTGGATTTACACGGGAAATCCGCGTGTATACAAAATACAATCGTTGATCGCATTGTTTCGTTGTATCCCCGAACGCATGTCGTATACGCATTAAAAATTAACCCTCGTTACGAAACTTTTTTTTTTATCTCCCACCCCAAAAAAAAAAAATAAATTTCCAAAAAAAAAGTGTGTGTGACGTCGTACCGAAAAGAAAAAAACACGATGGATAGTAAACGCCGATTAATTAGCCAAATGTATGTAGAAGAAAATTGTGATGTTCGGGAATATATAAAGCACGTTCTTTCGATTGCGCGCGCGCGGGCGCGCGCGATAAAAGCGCATCGTACGATCGCCGGTTATATACTTGTCCTAAGTGCGTGTATATACATTGCACATATATATGTGTGTGTGATGTGTGTGTGTGAAAGGAGGCGCGACGCCGCTCGATAATTCCGGCCGGCGCTCATGTATATATATAGATATAGATGTGTGTATATATGTGTGTGTACGTTCATGTGATGCAACGTGTGTGTAATGATTGTGTTTACTGTTTATACATATTTATGTATATCTATCGATAATTATGTACATGCACGAGGAAAACACGTTTTTCCACCATGCTATTTTTTTTTTTTATTTTGCATATATATATATGTATGAATGTGGGTATAGTTGTATGGAAGTGACACATTTGTGCGAGGTGTGCGCGACGAGGACACGTTTTTTTTTTATATTTCATATTAGTAAACGTCTGTATGTATTATATTTGTATGTGTCTACGTCTTGTTTGGTGTTGTATATGCAAGGTATTCCATCGATACTTCGATTGTGAACTAGTGACGATTTTTTTTAAATTTTAATTATTGTTGAAAAATTTCGTTATACGTTTAGAATTAATTCGGAGATTATCGAACCGTGAGATTTTATTTATAATGTACTTTGGGTGTATAAAGTGATTTATTTACGGTGGTAATGTTATAATTAATTTGTAAAGGAAAATTTTTTTTTGCTTCAATCTACGTTTGCTCTCATCGAATAATTATTATTGGCATTTTTGTGGGAATTAAAATATTACAGAATAAATATAATTTTTGAAAAAAAATATACGCGATACATTATATATATATGCACATTTTTAGGTACAAAAAGTACTCCTGGTCAGTAATTAATAATTCACATTATTTTTTTAAGTAAGCGAGAGGGAATATCACGTGACCCGTTCATTCATTCGTGATTCATTTATTGGAAGAATCGAAGGACCTTTTTTATTATACGATGAGATTCTTCTCGGATTAACAAACCCAAACCCGAGAAAACCCTATAGTAGAAAATTCAAATGTTGAGGTTAAATAAAAAACTATAATACACGTATTTTTTTTCGATGTATTATCGTTTGAAAAAACGTTACACTTATACTATTCATTTATATATTAGTTTCATATTTCTACTTATAAGATGTCGACGAATTTTTTTCCAATGAAACGTAGATTATGTAACGTAAAAAACGTTTTTTTTTCCTTTAGTTAGTCTAAAACACTTATACTTACCTATACAGCTCTCAAAAAATTGATTTATTTCTTTTTATTAATAAACAGTATAAAATTACGATATTTTTACAAAAAATGCAACTCCTGTAGAGATACATATTAATATACATGTGCATAGGACTGGATTATTAATACTTTAAGACCCAATGTATATTGTAATTTATTAGATGAAAAGTTTTAAATTCAAAAAATTATAACGTAAATTATTAACATATAGTAAAAAAAATGTTTCATTAGTATTTTTTGTTTAATAAGATAGGTTTTTCAAACCATTCTATATTTAAAAACAATCGTGCAGGAGATAAAATTATAAACTAAAATGAAACTATGATAATACTTACTAATAAAAAATAAATTTAACAAATATTGACAACCATATATTATTAATTATTATCATAATTTTTCCATACATTTTTCAACAAGCTCTTAAGATTTAAATAATATAATTTTTAATAATTGATAGTTAATTTTTATTGAATTTTTTATATAACAATAAATAAATAATAAAAAATGATAGATAATTATTTTAATTTTAAAGAATTATATGTTTATAATATATATATAGCATATAGCTGACGATCGTTAAATATTCCACTATTCGATATTCATAGTAGTATCGTATAAGAAAAATAATTAAATATAAATATGTGAACATAAAATAATTAAGTTCTTTTAAAAATTATTTAAAAGTTAATAACACTAAAAAATTATATAATAACAGTATCGAATATAAAAAATGTAAAATGTAAACAAAAATATATAATAACATTCAAATTTTTTCATTCATTTCGATATAACACGAATTTCAATTTTAATCAATTTTTCCTAAGTACAGAATTTAATAACAATACAAAGATACTGCTCATTTTGTGTTATGTTACATTGTGTATCAAATGATTTAATTATAATAATATTTATTTGATTATCTGTATTATGTGAAAAAAATTTTCAAGTCTATATTTTTTTATATAATACAATATATAATCACATAATATTATTATACATAAATTAAAATTTTAAACATAATATAACCAATATAATATAACCAATATAATAGATAATAGGTATATAAACAATGTGATAATCTTTTTTTAATTAATGCAATTAAACCTCTTACATGAATTTATTTTGCTAATGTAACAATATTAAAAACAGTAATCCATATTGTTGTTTTTTTTAATTTTATTTAAAATTGCATCTACCAATTGGTCATTAACTTTTAATATAATAATAAAAAATTATTTTTAATTTTAATTATAAGAATAATCTGAAAGCAATCACGCAGATACTGTTCAAAACAAATAGAATAGCGTGACAGAGATATTATTACGAAATATTTAATTATTAATTAATTATATGTAAATAACATTTTTTGGTCTGTAATATATATATATAGCTATATAAAACAATGATTCACGGTTGTGAAAAAAATTCGCTGATTTATCAATATAAATATATGAAAAAATTCAGAGTAACTTCAAAGGAAACACAACATCATTATGGAACGTTTTTTTTTGTTAAACTGAATTCCTCGTTTAATAAAAAATTAATCTTTTTTATTTTTCTATTTTTTGGGGTTCACAACCCGTTAAAATTATTTTCAATAATAATTAATAGAATTCATACATAACATGGACATTTATATATTGTTATATTGTATATAGTATTGTCTATTATATAAAAAAATGATTCAATGTAGGCTTAACTCACTTATTTATCCTCATAAACGACTATTTCATTTCGAAACGTTGTTAAAAATAATCATTGGTAAAAAAAAATTCTTGAAATCTATTTACAAAATTTTTATAATACATATACGAGCACTAGAAAACAATTATTAACAATTAATTACAAAATGGAGATTTGCTATTTTTAGTAGCCTGCTATAAAAATAAACATTTAAACCGATAATTACAATTTTTTACATATACGTGTAAATTACGAGATAAAAAAAAAATATATTCGCGTAACGCAGACAATGACTCAATTTATGCGCGCAGCAGACGTCTGATATAGTTGAAACACGCGAAAATTAGTCACAATGTTTTAAACATCTTGTATATGTCGATTCGACCTCTTTGCGTACGTAAAGATTTGCAAACTCTTAATACTATGCTTAACTGTAAAATCGGAGTAACATTTTTTTTTTCGGATACGTCATCAATTATAATTCTTCTAACGCGATCAATGGATATTTTTTTTCTAAAAGCGTGACGCACGGTGATAAGTGTGCTAATAAAATTCATTTTTAAAGTGCATATCGAATATCTATGCTAGCTAATGGTTTTGGAATTCTTTGCTTTAATTGCATTATCTAAAATTAGTTCGATTCAATGAATTTGAGAAAGAAATGGGTGTGTATGTATCAGTTTAGTTTTCTCTGTGATCTTTTGCATTATCTAAGGTATACTTTTTAATTTTTTACGATTTTGTGTGTTTTAGTATCATTATTTTGATTTTTTATTATATTTAACATTTTGTTATTTCTTTTTTTAAATTTTATAATAACTAACATTTTATTATTTTCTTTTATTATTACAATAATTATCACGTTATTTTTTTATTTTTATAATATTTAACATTTTATTATTATTTTTCTTATTTTTTATTTTTATTAACGATTTATATGGTACTTTGTGATGTTTGTATTATTATAAGTTTACATATGGTTTACTATGATTTACATGGTTTTACATTATATTTTTTATAGTAATTTAATGATTGTATGCAATTTTTTTTATAATCTATTCTTATTTGTTGACGATGTTTTAAATAATTGTAGAAAAATTGATAATTTTTATGTGTAACTTTATACTTTAATAGTTGAATAAATTATTTTCCTATTTCATTCAAAATATCTAGGAAGAAACAATGTTTTCTAATAACTTAGCCCCGGGAACTATGATTAAACATGTGCTTATTCCCATAACATTTCCTTTTTCTTTTTAATAATGTGTACCGTTATAATATATGATTGTTATAATTATAGTTAAAATTACACTTGAGCGATCCCGCATCTTTTTTTTTTTTTTTAATTTTGTGATAAATGTCATTTATCTCTTGCGAGTTAGTTACAACAGGTACAAAATATATGGTATACGATATTTTATAAATGAAAGTAGGTGTATATATAGACGTGCGTCAAAATGTAGAAAAGTTGGAAATTAATTAAAATGTTGTAAAAATTTATTAAACTAATTAAGAATATTTTTAATTGATATAACGTATAATTAGATTCATAGTAATAGATAGTAAAATAATTAATCTTGAAAATGTTATGTTTATAAAATTCAATTTAAAATGTGAAATAAAGTGTATATAAATAGATAGTTTTAGACATTTGATTGGTCGAGTTAAGAAAAACAATTTTTTATTAATATCGATTAAACGGGAGTTATAATAAAATCGATTGAAGTTAATTTCGGTATTAATCAGTCTTAATTGTGTTATCTAACCGGGTAATACTAAATTATAATTGATATAATCAATCAAAACCGATTTCGAGCAAATAGAAATATGAATCAATTGAGATTAGATTGGATTAATTAAATATTATGGTATTTTTACTTTATTATAATTAATATAATTGGTTCATTTTTATGGTTGGTTTTGATGGCTCATAAATCAGTTTTGACGTATGATTCGAAAAAGTTGATTAAGACCGATTGTAGATCTTTAAACGATTTAAATTGGGCTTTTTAAGCACGGCGAAATTGAATACCTCGAAAATTCTATACAAGTTGTAGATTTGAAAATTTGAAAAAATTAATTATTGATAATAATTTCGTAGTATATAACAATGTACACGTATTCCACAAATTTTGCGACTTTCTGAACAACAATAACAATTTCAACAAAATTGACCTAATCTCTATCCTTAAAGTGATAAGATACCGATTAATTATTTAAATAAATTATAATATTATGGAAATTGTGTGAAAATAACATTTTTACGAAATAATTGACATGTATATATTTATACGCATGTATAAGTACGTTATGATGAAAATCGCCTCTATGCAAAACCAACTTGAGACCAATGAACTAAAAATGAAATGTCCCAATTTTTAAAACCACATATTTTAATGTTAATAGTTATTTATATGCACCTAGGGAGTAAAATAGACATTCATTCCCGTGATGAACGTTGCTGTTTCCTCGCTTTAGCTTTTGGCAGTAATTCATTCAAGGGAATAATCGTCTATTACTCATATAAAATTTTTCACCCTAATCATTTCAATAGTCACTTTTTGCAATAATTTTTTTTTAATTTCTAAATTTTTTCAGTATTGTAAAATTTTCTGATATAATTAATTTAAAATAATAAATTTAATGTTGTATTAATCTAAAAGGGCTAAACTAAATGTTCAAAATCAAAAAAAGTAAGTCTATGATGAATAAAATGGGTCTACGGGAAATAAAATGAGTCTACGGGAAATAAAGTGATAGAAGGAATAAAATGCAATTTTACTCCACTCTAATTTTATGGACAATAGTAAGTCATTTTATTTAATTTTTTAAATGTTATTAATAATACACAGAATTTACGGTTTACTAATCCCAAATGGACTTTACCACAAGTATGGTCATCAAAAAGATATTTGGATGCTTTACAGTAATAAATCGGTTTCTGAGCATTTCATAGAGATTTTCAATAAAACTTATCCATGTGCAAGTAATGAGCAATATTCAATGATTTTTATTAATATTAACTTCAATGTTTATTTATTACCTTATATATTAGAAGGATATTGTATCTAAAAACACTTTTTTTAAATTTAAAAATCATGTTGAAATATTGAATTAAAAATCTGAATAAATTTTACAGTTAGAAGTTAAATCTTGTTGACAATATGTTAAAAATTAACCAGGATTATTTATCAATTATTATTTGAAAACGCCAGGTCGTAAGTTAGCCGAAAACGTCGCATATACAGCATAAATAATTGGTATTTATTTATTTAAATTTAAAAAAATAACCCAACAACCCTCAAAAAAATGGATCGTTTTAAATATATAAATTAAAACCTTGTTGAAGCATCTACAGCTAACCTTTGTCGTAGAGTAGAATCTTTGTTTATTATTAAACTTAAATAAGCAAAAGATTCATCGATATAATTCACGATATGAGTCTAATACATTTGTGTATTATTGTTTGTATGTTATTTATTTATTCATTTATTAAAAAAATTACTAAATACATTTTTAAAAATTTTATAATTTTTAACCTCAACCTTTGTGTAAGTTAAAAATGTAGTTTTACTTTTATATTTTTTTTATTATAGATCGTCAAATGAGAAATACTGTTTAAAATATATGCAACTTTGTGCGTAGTAATATGACGAAATAGTAATTAATAGTTTTTCTATACTTTGTGAGCAAAAAGAGAATTAATTATATTTTATATAATGAAAGTGTAGCCTGACAAGGACGGAAAACCTCTATCGAAACGTCGTCATATGAGTATATAATAGTTTGCTCATCGAAATTGATCAAATTCCTTCACAATTAAAATTGCACGAATGGCAAAAATTGAATAAAAAAAACCTATTATATTTGCACAAACTTAGAATTATATTTTAGTTATTAAGGGTAGAGTGTGGTCGAAAATGATGAAAAAATAATTTTTTTTTATTTTAGAAACATGTTTTATATGTTATGTAGAATGAGCGTAAACAATTTTTAAGATGAGAATGTAATTTTTATAAAATTTTTAATTTATAATATTTTAAACTTATTTTAAACTTTAAAGTTAAATATCTTAAAAACTCCTTGCAGGACAATTTTTACCACAAACTCCTGAAATATGGCACACATTTTTGTTTAAAATTAAATGCGACACTTATTACTATTTTTCATTATAAAACAGCAAAAAAATGACACATTTAATTTTAAACAAAAATGGCTTTATAAAAAAATTTAAAATAAGTATCTCGTTACCAATACCTGACGTTGAAAATGATTCAATACAATTTTATAAAAATTACGTTTTCATCTTAAAAATTGTTTACGCACATTCTACATAACATACAGAACATGTATCTAAAATAAAAAAAAATTGATATTTTTTCATTATTTTCGACCATACTCTGCCCTTAATTAAAAAAAAAAATAAAAAAGATAACAGTATCATATATTGGTTACGCTAATTCATCGTTCGCCATTTATGAAAGAAAAGAAAAAAAATGTGCGAACGACTAATCATTTACCGAAAGGAAAAGAAAGAAAAGCGAACACGTTAAGTAATTCTAATTACTCTGCAATTACAATTACTATCTAGGTGTAACTGTAGATCTCTCGACTTACCCATAGGGTAAAGAAAAGAAAAAAAAAGAGGAAGCAAATGTGTATATATATACACGCGTGTAGAAAATAGTCTCACGTATATACAAGATATAGCGATATTCTTAGGCGCGAGAGAGAGAGAGAGAGAGAGAGATTCTCGGTAGTTTGTTAACGAGCCAAGGAAAAAAAAAGGAAGAGCTCTATTCCGTTTAAAATGAAAAACGGCAGTCCCGTGACAATGCCCTTGTGTGACCCACGTGCAATGTATGTATGTGTCTCTCTAACGGAATCCACATCATCTGTACATAATAATGGCGAAAATCGGCTTATATATACATCTTTAAGAAAGAAACGTTAATGATCTTTTGATAAATAATGAGAATGCATTATGTGCAGAGTTTCAAATACCTTTGCCGTTATATCTTCCTTCGTATATATATATATATATATGTATAATTGACAGACTTTTACGCGCTCGTTAGTCGTTGGTTATCTTTTATATTTCGAGGCTTTTCGAAATCGTTATTAATAATACACAGAATTTACGGTTTACTAATCCCAAATGGACTTTACCACAAGTATGGTCATCAAAAAGATATTTGGATGCTTTACAGTAATAAATCGGTTTCTGAGCATTTCATAGAGATTTTCAATAAAACTTATCCATGTGCAAGTAATGAGCAATATTCAATGATTTTTATTAATATTAACTTCAATGTTTATTTATTACCTTATATATTAGAAGGATATTGTATCTAAAAACACTTTTTTTTAAATTTAAAAATCATGTTTGAAATATTGAATTAAAAATCTGAATAAATTTTACAGTTAGAAGTTAAATCTTGTTGACAATATGTTAAAAATTAACCAGGATTATTTATCAATTATTATTTGAAAACGTCAGGTCGTAAGTTAGCCGAAAACGTCGCATATACAGCATAAATAATTGGTATTTATTTATTTAAATTTAAAAAAATAACCCAACAACCCTCAAAAAATGGATCGTTTTAAATATATAAATTAAAACCTTGTTGAAGCATCTACAGCTAACCTTTGTCGTAAGTAGAATCTTTGTTTATTATTAAACTTAAATAAGCAAAAGATTCATCGATATAATTCACGATATGAGTCTAATACATTTGTATTATTGTTTGTATGTTATTTATTATTCATTTATTAAAAAAATTACTAAATACATTTTTAAAAATTTTATAATTTTTAACCTCAACCTTTGTGTAAGTTAAAAATGTAGTTTTACTTTTATATTTTTTTATTATAGATCGTCAAATGAGAAATACTGTTTAAAATATATGCAACTTTGTGCGTAGTAATATGACGAAATAGTAATTAATAGTTTTTCTATACTTTGTGAGCAAAAAGAGAATTAATATATTTTATATAATGAAAGTGTAGCCTGACAAGGACGGAAAACCTCTATCGAAACGTCGTCATATGAGTATATAATAGTTTGCTCATCGAAATTGATCAAATTCCTTCACAATTAAAATTGCACGAATGGCAAAAATTGAATAAAAAAAACCTATTATATTTGCACAAACTTAGAATTATTTTAGTTATTAAGGGTAGAGTGTGGTCGAAAATGATGAAAAAATAATTTTTTTTTAATTTCTAAATTTTTTCAGTATTGTAAAATTTTCTGATATAATTAATTTAAAATAATAAATTTAATGTTGTATTAATCTAAAAGGGCTAAACTAAATGTTCAAAACAAAAAAAGTAAGTCTATGATGAATAAAATGGGTCTACGGGAAATAAAATGAGTCTACGGGAATAAAGTGATCGAAGGAATAAAATGCAATTTTACTCCACTCTAATTTTATGGACAATAGTAAGTCATTTTATTTAATTTTTTAAATGTTATTAATAATACACAGAATTTACGGTTTACTAATCCCAAATGGACTTTACCACAAGTATGGTCATCAAAAAGATATTTGGATGCTTTACAGTAATAAATCGGTTTCTGAGCATTTCATAGAGATTTTCAATAAAACTTATCCATGTGCAAGTAATGAGCAATATTCAATGATTTTTATTAATATTAACTTCAATGTTTATTTATTACCTTATATATTAGAAGGATATTGTATCTAAAAACACTTTTTTTTAAATTTAAAAATCATGTTTGAAATATTGAATTAAAAATCTGAATAAATTTTACAGTTAGAAGTTAAATCTTGTTGACAATATGTTAAAAATTAACCAGGATTATTTATCAATTATTATTTGAAAACGCCAGGTCGTAAGTTAGCCGAAAACGTCGCATATACAGCATAAATAATTGGTATTTATTTATTTAAATTTAAAAAAATAACCCAACAACCCTCAAAAAAATGGATCGTTTTAAATATATAAATTAAAACCTTGTTGAAGCATCTACAGCTAACCTTTGTCGTAGAGTAGAATCTTTGTTTATTATTAAACTTAAATAAGCAAAAGATTCATCGATATAATTCACGATATGAGTCTAATACATTTGTGTATTATTGTTTGTATGTTTATTTATTTATTCATTTATTAAAAAAATTACTAAATACATTTTTAAAAATTTTATAATTTTTAACCTCAACCTTTGTGTAAGTTAAAAATGTAGTTTTACTTTTATATTTTTTTTATTATAGATCGTCAAATGAGAAATACTGTTTAAAATATATGCAACTTTGTGCGTAGTAATATGACGAAATAGTAATTAATAGTTTTTTATACTTTGTGAGCAAAAAGAGAATTAATTATATTTTATATAATGAAAGTGTAGCCTGACAAGGACGGAAAACCTCTATCGAAACGTCGTCATATGAGTATATAATAGTTTGCTCATCGAAATTGATCAAATTCCTTCACAATTAAAATTGCACGAATGGCAAAAATTGAATAAAAAAAACCTATTATATTTGCACAAACTTAGAATTATATTTTAGTTATTAAGGGTAGAGTGTGGTCGAAAATGATGAAAAATAAATTTTTTTTATTTTAGAAACATGTTTTATATGTTATGTAGAATGAGCGTAAACAATTTTTAAGATGAGAATGTAATTTTTATAAAATTTTATTGAATAATTTTGAACGTTCAATGTATTTGAACGAGATACTTATTTTAAAGTCAAATATCTTAAAAACTATTTTTTATACTTTTAAAAAAACTCCTTGCAGGATAATTTTTATCGCAAACTCCTGAAATTTTGCACACATCTTGAGATATGTATTAGTTACAAAGTTTATACACAGCCATTTTTGTTTAAAATTAAATGCGACACTTATTACTATTTTTCATTAAAAAACAGCAAAAAAATGACACGTTTAATTTAAAACAAAAATGGCTTTACAAAAAAATTTAAATAAGTATCTCGTTACCAATACTTGACGTTGAAAATGATTCAATACAATTTTATAAAAATTACGTTTTCATCTTAAAAATTGTTTACGCACATTCTACATAACATACAGAACATGTATCTAAAATAAAAAAAATTGATATTTTTTCATTCATTTTCGACCATACTCTGCCCTTAACTAAAAAAAAAATAAAAGATAACAGTATCATATATTGGTTACGCTAATTCATCGTTCGCCATTTATGAAGAAAAGAAAAAAATGTGCGAACGACTAATCATTTACCGAAAGGAAAAGAAAGAAAGCGAACACGTTAAGTAATTCTAATTACTCTGCAATTACAATTACTATCTAGGTGTAACTGTAGATCTCTCGACTTACCCATAGGGTAAAGAAAAGAAAAAAAAAGAGGAAGCAAATGTGTATATATATACACGCGTGTAGAAAATAGTCTCACGTATATACAAGATATAGCGATATTCTTAGGCGCGAGAGAAAGAGAGAGAGATTCTCGGTAGTTTGTTAACGAGCCAAGGAAAAAAAAGGAAGAGCTCTATTCCGTTTAAAATGAAAAACGGCAGTCCCGTGACAATGCCCTTGTGTGACCCACGTGCAATGTATGTATGTGTCTCTCTAACGGAATCCACATCATCTGTACATAATAATGGCGAAAATCGGCTTATATATACATCTTTAAGAAAGAAACGTTAATGATCTTTTGATAAATAATGAGAATGCATTATGTGCAGAGTTTCAAATACCTTTGCCGTTATATCTTCCTTCGTATATATATATATATGTATAATTGACAGACTTTTACGCGCTCGTTAGTCGTTGGTTATCTTTTATATTTCGAGGCTTTTCGAAATCGTTATTACTTATACCGCGCTTTCCTTTATTCAAATTTGAATTAGCTAATTTAGCAAAATAACGAACGGATTTTCGTGATTGATCGTTTCTTTGATTATTATCGACTATTTTTCCTTTGTCGTCGGCCGGATTGACGTTTATTAACGACGAGTATTAAGTTTTATTCATTCGCGCGCGTACTCTTTGATTGCGCGTTTGGGCTACTTGTTTTTTCGATTGTCATTTATGAAATTTGCATAGCGACAGAGTGGCGTATGTATATGTACAGTTGCTTGCTATTTTTTAATGAAGTTTTGAATAACGGACTATACGAAAGAAATTAGGTTTATTTGTATACTTTTGATTTAACGGGATGTAACTACCCAAAAATTAGAAAAATGATTTATTTTTTATTAAACCAGGAATTTAATTTATCGAAAAAAAACGGTATGTAACGATGTGTTGCCTTTGAAGATATATACTGTGAATTTTTTCAAATCTTTTTATTGATAAGTTAGCGAAATTTTTGAGCAGTCGTGAATCATTGTTTTGTTTTTATACCTATATATTATAGAACAAATATGGTTATTTACATATAATTAATTTATAACTAATGTTAATTTTAAAATATATTTATAATATATTGTATAATAATTAATTTATAATTAATTATTTCGTAGAAATCTCTCTGTCACGGTATTCTATTCGTTTTTAACAATATCTGTGGTTTCTTATAATTAGGTTTAAAAATTTTTGGGATTTTTTAGGTATTTGGATATCACGTCCCCTTAAACCAAACAAATTTTTGGGTTTTTAAAAATAGATCCCTGTAATTTGGTTATCACATCTCCTTAATGAATGTTCAATCAAATTTTTAATTTTGTTTAAATTAAACGTATATGTTAAAATAGTATAGTCACTTGAACAAATAAAATTCGAATTTAAAGACATCTTCTTTACATATTTCTGAGCGGCTATTAAAAATACATTCAAACTCAAGTTTTACTCAAATTTGTATGAAGTTCCTTTTTTCGCATAGAATTTTCGGGACAAATAAATCACATCCTTTAATCAGAATTACCATGTAGAAGTATTTTATCATTGTTGCACTATGACTTCATTTACATAAGAAAAACGTTAAATATAATAACCCTATATTCAATTTCATATACCATTCCAGTACCCAGACAAAGTCTCCGAACTTCGTCGTAACTTTAAATCGTCGTATGACTAATGGAACTTTTTTTTATTGTTGTATCTTCGATACCGAGTGTTTAAACATTGATTGTCCAAATAACGTATAAAAATTTCCTCTTATAATAACATATACACTGATTTATCTGATTGCAGGAGAAATTAATATAAAAGGTGCTCGTAGTAGTAAACATCCGATGGTATTAACGAAGCCAAGACTGCCTTTTATACAAAACCATGTTAAGGAATAGAATTTAGCTAGTGCGAACGCACTGCGAAATCGCAACGTAAAAGTTGCTATTTTTCTACACGCATTAGAGGTACTTATATATATATATTTTATTTTGATTATTTGATTACAATGTATTATCAATAAGGGAATGTCAAATTCGATAAGTTATTCTATTACTCAAATTAATGTTCTAAGTTAAAAATTGTAGAAAATCACGGGAAAACAGTGACCTTTGTAATAAATAACTTCAATTGTGCAACGTATCGAGGTGATTCATAGAGTTTTAAAAGTGTAGAGTGTCCTGCATCGATATCTAAAATTTTTTTAAAACTATTTTGCTAATCACTATTGGTTAATCGCACGGAAATTTAGGTACAATTGTAATATATGTATGTAATTACAAACGGGCGTTCTCGGATGTTTCCTTAAATTATAATAGGATATTTTAATTTTTGTGAAAACAGTGTTTCTTAGTCGCGAATTGTAAGCGCAGGAAATTTGAATTACTACTTGGCTTTTGACACCCCCTTAATTTTTTTCAGTAATGTACCAGGATTTTTGCGGTGTCGGGTGTCGAACCCAAGTCCCGATTAGTTTATAAGTTAGGTTTAAAAATTTTTGGGATTTTTTAGGTATTTGGATATCACGTCCCCTTAAACCAAACAAATTTTTGGGTTTTTAAAAATAGATCCCTGTAATTTGGTTATCACATCTCCTTAATGAATGTTCAATCAAATTTTTAATTTTGTTTAAATTAAACGTATATTTTAAAATATTATATAGTCACTTGAACAAATAAAATTCGAATTTAAAGACATCTTCTTTACATATTTCTGAGCGGCTATTAAAAATACATTCAAACTCAAGTTTTACTCAAATTTGTATGAAGTTCCTTTTTTCGCATAGAATTTTCGGGACAAATAAATCACATCCTTTAATCAGAATTACCATGTAGAAGTATTTTATCATTGTTGCACTATGACTTCATTTACATAAGAAAAACGTTAAATATAATAACCCTATATTCAATTTCATATACCATTCCAGTACCCAGACAAAGTCTCCGAACTTCCTCGTAACTTTAAATCGACGTATGACTAATGGAACTTTTTTTTATTGTTGTATCTTCGATACCGAGTGTTTAAACATTGATTGTCCAAATAACGTATAAAAATTTCCTCTTATAATAACATATACACTGATTTATCTGATTGCAGGAGAAATTAATATAAAAAGGTGCTCGTAGTAGTAAACATCCGATGGTATTAACGAAGCCAAGACTGCCTTTTATACAAAACCATGTTAAGGAATAGAATTTAGCTAGTGCGAACGCACTGCGAAATCGCAACGTAAAAGTTGCTATTTTTCTACACGCATTAGAGGTACTTATATATATATATATTTTATTTTGATTATTTGATTACAATGTATTATCAATAAGGGAATGTCAAATTCGATAAGTTATTCTATTACTCAAATTAATGTTCTAAGTTAAAAATTGTAGAAAATTACGGGAAAACAGTGTCCTTTGTAATAAAATATTAACTTCAATTCTGCATCGATATCTAAAATTTTTTTAAAACTATTTTGCTAACCACTATTGGTTAATCGCACGGAAATTTACACTGAGAGAAAAAAAAGGTTAATTTTACTATAAAATTACCAGAAAATATAGTGCAATAACTATACTGCAATATTTTATGGTAAAACTATTTCTGAAAATTGTAAGTACCATTTACAAAAAAGAAATTGTAATTTAACTATATATTTAAAAATATTTATTTAGTAAAAATTACTCTATTATATTATATTAAACACTACTATAAATTATAATAGAAATTAATAGAAAAATAATATTACAAATACATCATAATTTTAGTTTTACTATAATTTATAATAAGTTAGACTTTAAGATACGGTTGTGCAAAATGAAAAGATAGTTAAAATTTTATTTTTAAAAATTTATTTTTTTTTATAAAACAAGTTATACATATAGTTTATAAATGTACATAGTTTTATTTTTACACATATACATATAATACTCTTTACATATTAAATTACATATTAAATATTCTATTAGATTCCTCACACATATGATAATAAATTTTATCATTGAAAAAATTATTGTTATACCAGAAATCGCTTAAATACATTTGATTTTTTATTGGGATAATTCCCACTCAGTAAGTAAGTCCTCTACACTTTGCTGTACGTCCATGTCCTTCGACGACAAACACTACACTGACGAACTTATTTCGAAATACGTATAAAGGAATTCAGTTATTGTATACATGGGTAATAATATTTATAGAAATAGTACCTATATTTATCATTGAATCTGTCAATTCTCTTTTAATATATAGTTCATTGTACCACATATTAATTAGTATCAATAAAAAATTTTTTTAAACATACTTTAAAAACATAGTATATTTAACAATATTGCATTGTGTAATAATGATACTGCAATAATATATTGTAAAAGTAACAAAATTTTAATTGTAAATATTTTTAAGAAATTAGGGTTGTATTAAGTATTTCTAAATAGTAAATTTAACTACGCGAATTATAGTAAAAGATACAGTCGAATATCAATAAATTAACTGGACCCATTGTTCAAAGAAGTTGGTTGATTTAAGTATACGTTTATAAATGATTCAGCTATAGTATAGTGAAATCAATAAAATAATCAGGTTGTATTACTTATATTGTACTTTACTAAATTTTTTAGTAAATATTGCTATGCAGTTTTTCTCAGTGTAGGTACAATTGTAATATATGTATGTAATTACAAAGGGCGTTCTCGGATGTTTCCTTAAATTATAATAAAATATTTTAATTTTTGTGAAAACAGTGTTTCTTAGTCGCGAATTGTAAGCGCGGGAAATTTGAATTACTACTTGGTTTTGACACCCCCTTAATTTTTTTCAGAAATGTACCAGGATTTTTGCGGGGTCGGGTGTTGAACCCAAGTCCCGATTAGTTTATAAGTTAGTTTTAAAAAATTGTTTAAAAAGTCCCATGTAGTACTACTTGGTCATGGCATAACCACAAATGCCAAGTAAAATTGAAAGGAAATCCCTAGTACACTTAGAAAAAGTTTAGATTAAAATTTACAATAGTGTTTAGTAAACAAATGACGAGACTGATAAATTAGAGAAATTACTATAGTTTCCAGTAAAAATTACTATAGATTATAATAAAATTTACTATAACTTTTCTAAATTTTAATATAAACTATAGTAATTTTTCTTAGTTTGTCAATCTGTGATTTATTTACTAGAAAATATTGTAATTTTTACTAAATATTTTGTAATTTTTAATGCAAAATTTCTCTCCGTGTAGAAATTCACCATTTTAAGGTTGAATAAAATTCAGATTTGACCATTAATTATACATTTATTCGGTATTTTATGACACTTACGGCAATTTTTTGGCTTAACAAAACGTTACATGTATGGTCAGAATTTTACTAGGAAAGGACACACCCTTAATAATTAATTCAATTTGGACGAATTACATTCTTTTTTCTCAGAAAGTACTCTGTACAAATCGAAAAGTTACCTCAAGAGAGTGAAAATGGAGCCACTCTTCCCTGAAGTGGCTTCACTGAGAAAAATTTGCTAGTAAAAATGACTATTTTAATGGTAAACGGAGGACAGACTTGCATACTTATAAAAATTGCTATTAATGGTAAAAATGGTGATTTTTCCAAAATGGTGGCAATTTTTACCATTATTAATAGCTATTTTTATAAATGTGCATGTCTGTACTCCGTTTCCCACTAAAATAGTAATTTTTACTAAAAAATTTTTCCAGTGTTCTTATTTACTCGCTATAGGAGAAACGTTTCACTTCGTCCTAATTACAAAAATATTAATAGGATAACTAAAAACGTTTTTGGGATTTTTGGCACCACAATGCCAATCTGTACAATATTACAAATAATATCCAAAAACCTTTGTAATAAATAACTTCAATTGTGCAACGTATCGAGGTGATTCATAGAGTTTAAAAGTGTAGAGTGTCCTGCATCGATATCTAAAATTTTTTTAAAACTATTTTGCTAATCACTATTGGTTAATCGCACGGAAATTTAGGTACAATTGTAATATGTATGTAATTACAAACGGCGTTCTCGGATGTTTCCTTAAATTATAATAAAATATTTTAATTTTTGTGAAAACAGTGTTTCTTAGTCGCGAATTGTAAGCGCAGGAAATTTGAATTACTACTTGGCTTTGACACCCCCTTAATTTTTTTCAGTAATGTACCAGGATTTTTGCGGTGTCGGGTGTCGAACCCAAGTCCCGATTAGTTTATAAGTTAGTTTTAAAAAATTGTTTGAAAAGTCCCATGTAGTACTACATGGTCATGGCATAACCACAAATGCCAAGTAAAATTAAAAGGAAATCCCTAGTACACTTAGAAAAAGTTTAGATTAAAATTTACAATAGTGTTTAGTAAACAAATGACGAGACTGACAAATTAGGGAAATTACTATAGTTTCCAGTAAAAATTACTATAGATTATAATAAAATTTACTATAACTTCTCTAAATTTTAATATAAACTATAGTAATTTTTCTTAGTTTGTCAATCTGTGATTTATTTACTAGAAAATATTGTAATTTTTACTAAATATTTTGTAATTTTTAATACTAAATTTCTCTCCGTGTAGAAATTCACCATTTTAAGGTTGAATAAAATTCAGATTTGACCATTAATTATACATTTATTCGGTATTTTATGACACTTACGGCAATTTTTTGGCTTAACAAAACGTTACATGTATGGTCAGAATTCTACTAGGGAATGACACACCATTAAATAATTAATTAAATTTGGACGAATAACATTCTTTTTTTCTCAGAAAGTACTCTGTACAATTCGAAAAGTTACCTTAAGAGAGTGAAAATGGAGCCACTCTTTCCTGAAGTGGTTTCACTGAGAAAAATTTGCTAGTAAAAATGACTATTTTAATGGTAAACGGAGGACAGGCTTGCACAATTATAAAAATTGCTATTAATGGTAAAAATGGTAATTTTTCCAAAATGGTGGCAATTTTTACCATTATTAATAGCTATTTTTATAAATGTGCATGTCTGTACTCCGTTTCCCACTAAAATAGTAATTTTTACTAAAAAATTTTTCCCAGTGTTCTTATTTACTCGCTATAGGAGTAACGTTTCACTTCGTCTTAATTACAAAAATTTTAAGAGGATAACTAAAAACGATTTCGGAGATTTTTGGCACCACAATGCCAATCTGTACAATATTACAAATAATATCCAAAAACTTTTGTAATAATTGATATAATACACTACAAATTGGCAAACACACGGAGAGAAAAATTTCAGTATAAATTCTATTAAACTTTCCCAAAAAGATAACAGACTGTCAAAACGCAAAAAATTACTGAACTTTTAGTAAAATTTAGTAGACTTTCAGTAAAAATTGGTACAAAATTCAGTAAAAATTGACAAAAAATTAAGTAACATTTTGGGTTTCGTCAAATATCTGCTACCGCGTTAATGAAAGTTTAGTAAAATTTTCTCTCCGTTTATAATATAAATTATAACGCTTACCATTTATCAAATTATATTACCATCGTCATTCACTTTCAGAATCCGTAATAGTTGTAAGTAAATAAAAAAAAAAAGAAAGAAATAAACATGGCGTACGACGACGTGTTACTCCAAATGGGCCAATTTGGCAAATATCAGCGTAGGATATACCTGTTGTTGTGCCTGCCTGCGATATCCTGTGCTTTTCACAAGCTCGCTGGTGTTTTCCTTGGAGCTAGGATGACTTCGAGGTTTGTTCGTAATTGAATATATCTCGATATATACGTATAATTTACGTAATTACATCGTTTAAACAAAATATTTATTTTATTTATCTTTTGCTCAGATGTGTACTGCCTTTCGACGATCCGAACAATTCGACGTTCGGTTTGCCTGATCTTATAATGAACGCGAGTTATCCCCTGGATGGCAAAGGGAAATCATGGTCGCAGTGCGAAAGATACACGGACTTACGAGGCGTCGGTCCCACGGAAATTGAATTTTACATGACCGAAGGTTTTAACGTCGGTAGGAACACTACCAAGTGCGACAGCTACGTTTACGACACGAGCATGTACAAAAGCTCGACGACATCCGAAGTACGATTTACATTATTGTCATATACTCTAAATATATATATAAGGTTTTGGTCCAAATTTTGTTCCAAAATCACCAGTTGAACTTTTACTTGGGAGTTATTCCCAGGCGGGGAAACTTTTAATAATAATATATAATGTCTAGATTTGAGACAATTGATAACTTTTAGAAACTATATTATTAATTTTTATTACTTTTTATAAATTTTTAGTATTTTTTCTTGATTCATGAGTATTTCAGTCTGACAACGAAAATTAATTAATTAATAACTATTATTAATTTTTTCGAATCATTATTGTATTTTTATAATAAATTCAAGATTTTATTTTTTTTTATAAAACAAGTTATACATATAGTTTATAAATGTACATAGTTTTATTTTTACACATTACATATAATACTCTTTACATATTAAATTACATATTAAATATTCTATTAGATTCCTCACACATATGATAATAAATTTTATCATTGAAAAAATTATTGTTATACCAGAAATCGCTTAAATACATTTGATTTTTTATTGGGATAATTCCCACTCAGTAAGTAAGTCCTCTACACTTTGCTGTACGTCCATGTCCTTCGACGACAAAACTACACTGACGAACTTATTTCGAAATACGTATAAAGGAATTCAGTTATTGTATACATGGGTAATAATATTTATAGAAATAGTACCTATATTATCATTGAATCTGTCAATTCTCTTTTAATATATAGTTCATTGTACCACATATTAATTAGTATCAATAAAAAATTTTTTAAACATACTTTAAAAACATAGTATATTTAACAATATTGCATTGTGTAATAATGATACTGCAATATATTGTAAAACTAACAAAATTTTAATTGTAAATATTTTTAAGAAATTAGGGTTGTATTAAGTATTTCTAAATAGTAAATTTAACTACGCGAATTATAGTAAAAGATACAGTCGAATATCAATAAATTAACTGGACCCATTGTTCAAAGAAGTTGGTTGATTTAAGTATACGTTTATAAATGATTCAGCTATAGTATAGTGAAATCAATAAAATAATCAGGTTGTATTACTTATATTGTACTTTACTAAATTTTTTAGTAATATTGCTATGCAGTTTTTTCTCAGTGTAGGTACAATTGTAATATATGTATTAATTACAAACGGGCCGTTCTCGGATGTTTCCTTAAATTATAATAAAATATTTTAATTTTTGTGAAAACAGTTGTTTATTAGTCGCGAGATGTAAGCGCAGGAAATTTGAATTACTACTTGGCTTTGACACCCCCTTAATTTTTTTCAGTAATGTACCAGGATTTGTTGCGGGGTCGGGTGTTCGAACCCAAGTCCCGATTAGTTTATAAGTTAGTTTTAAAAAATTGTTTGAAAAGTCCCATGTAGTACTACTGGTCATGGCATAACCACAAATGCCAAGTAAAATTGAAAGGAAATCCCTAGTACACTTAGAAAAGTTTAGATTAAAATTTACAATAGTGTTTAGTAAACAAATGACGAGACTGAAAATTAGGAAATTACTATAGTTTCCAGTAAAAATTACTATAGATTATAATAAAATTTACTATAACTTCTCTAAATTTAATATAAACTATAGTAATTTTTCTTAGTTTGTCAATCTGTGATTTATTTACTAGAAAATATTGTAATTTTTACTAAATATTTTGTAATTTTAATACTAAATTTCTCTCCGTGTAGAAATTCACCATTTTAAGGTTGAATAAAATTCAGATTTTGACCATTAATTATACATTTATTCGGTATTTTATGACACTTACGGCAATTTTTTGGCTTAACAAAACGTTACATGTATGGTCAGAATTTCTACTAGGAAGGACACACCATTAATAATTAATTAAATTTGGACGAATTACATTCTTTTTTCTCAGAAAGTACTCTGTACAATCGAAAAGTTACCTCTAGAGAGTGAAATGGAGCCACTCTTTCCCTGAAGTGGCTTTCACTGAGAAAAATTTGCTAGTAAAAATGACTATTTTAATGGTAAACGGAGGACAGGACTTGCACTACTTATAAAATTGCTATTAATGGTAAAAATGGTAATTTTTCCAAAATGGTGGCAATTTTTACCATTATTAATAGCTATTTTATAAATGTGCATGTCTGTACTCCGTTTCCCACTAAAATAGTAATTTTTACTAAAAAATTTTTCCCAGTGTTCTTATTTACTCGCTATAGGAGTAAACGTTTCACTTCGTCCTTAATTACAAAAATATTTAATAGGATAACTAAAAACGATTTCGGAGATTTTTGGCACCAGAATGCCAATCTGTACAATATTACAAATAATATCCAAAAACTTTTGTAATAATTGATATAATACACTACAAATTGGCAAACACACGGAGAGAAAAATTTCAGTATAAATTCTATTAAACTTTCCCCAAAAAGATAACAGACTGTCAAAACGCAAAAAATTACTGAACTTTTAGTAAAATTTAGTAGACTTTCAGTAAAAATTAAAAAAAAATTCAGTAAAAATTGATAAAAAATTAAGTAACATTTTGGGTTTCGTCAAATATCTGCTACCGCGTTAATGAAAGTTTAGTAAAATTTACTAAAAATTTTCTCTCCGTTTATAATATAAATTATAACGCTATATCTATACCTTTTATCAAATTATATTACCATCGTCATTCACTTTCAGAATCCGTAATAGTTGTAAGTAAATAAAAAAAAAAAAGAAAGAAATAAACATGGCGTACGACGACGTGTACTCCAAATGGGCCAATTTGGCAAATATCAGCGTAGGATATACCTGTTGTTGTGCCTGCCTGCGATATCCTGTGCTTTTCACAAGCTCGCTGGTGTTTTCCTTGGAGCTAGGATGACTTCGAGGTTTGTTCGTAATTGAATATATCTCGATATATATACGTATAATTTACGTAATTGCGTCGTTTAAACAAAATATTTATTTTATTTATCTTTTGCTCAGATGTGTACTGCCTTTCGACGATCCGAACAATTCGACGTTCGGTTTGCCTGATCTTATAATGAACGCGAGTTTATCCCCTGGATGGCAAAGGGAAATCATGGTCGCAGTGCGAAAGATACACGGACTTACGAGGCGTCGGTCCCACGGAAATTGAATTTTCCATGACCGAAGGTTTTAACGTCGGTAGGAACACTACCAAGTGCGACAGCTACGTTTACGACACGAGCATGTACAAAAGCTCGACGACATCCGAAGTACGATTTACATTATTGTCATATACTCTAAATATATATATAAGGTTTTGGTCCAAATTTTGTTCCAAAATCACCAGTTGAACTTTTACTTGGGAGTTATTCCCAGGCGGGGAAACTTTTAATAATAATATATAATGTCTAGATTTGAGACAATTGATAACATTTTAGAAACTATATATTAATTTTTATTACTTTTTATAAATTTTTAGTATTTTTTCTTGATTCATGAGTATTTCAGTCTGACAACGAAAATTAATTATTAATAACTATTATTAATTTTTTCGAATCATTATTGTATTTTATAATAATTCAAGATTTTACTTTTTTTTTTATAATTTTTTATTACTTTTTTCCTTTTTGTGCAATCGTCACTTTTTTACCCTAATTTATTAATAATTACTATTAATTAATTAACTTTTACACACATACACTCATACATTTTTTACATAAAATAAAATTAGAAAAATTTATTCACTATTAACAACAATTTTTATGAAATTCGATAAAATTAATAACTATTTTTTACTTGTTCTCAAATCTAGACATTAATAATTTTATTAATGTTTATCATTTTCCTTAAACAGTTATTAATTTTTATTATTTTCTTCTAATTGTTTTCAATTTCCGCCTGAGTTGCAAAAAAATAATAAATTCGGATCTAAAATATGTCAATTTTGAATGTACACTGCCAGTCACTTACTTTTACCCCCCTGGAGCAAAATAGGATAAAGTGTAAAGTTTTGTATCTTTGAAAGAGATCATCGTACAAAAACCAGTCGGAGACCATTTGAAAGCTTATTTTAATACCTTTCGATTGGCCTAAGTCACTTATAAAAAATACTATTTTTGAAACTATTAAATGGCAATAAACTAGTTTAAAAAAAAAAATTTTTGGACACCTTTTTGAATTCAATGCAGTTTTCAAAAGATTGACGAAACCAAAAGTTATCCAGATAGATTTTAGCTTTTTTCAACAGCTTTCGACTGGTTTTTTTTTCATTTTTGTAACTTTATTTTAAACAAAGTTACGGTAGTTTTTGCTCGAAAATAGCCTTTTTTTTAAAATCTAAATATATTAAAACTTTTATAGATACAAAAAATGATAAAGAGAAAAAATGTCACTTTTATATCGTAGAATACGAAAATGTTTTAAGTAAGTGCAAACAAAAAATTTTTTATTACCTGTATTTTTTTTAAGTACAATCATCTTTGAAAAAATCAACCTACAGAGGTAAAATATACAGTTAATAAAAAATTTATTTGTTTGCTCTTACTTAAAACATTTTCGTATTCTACGATATAAAAGTGACATTTTTTCTCTTATCATTTTTTGTATCTATAAAAGTTTTTAATATATTTAGATTTTAAAAAAAAGGCTATTTCGAGCAAAAACTACCGTAACTTGTTTAAAATAAAGTTACAAAAATGAAAAAAAACCAGTCGGAGACCATTTGAAAGCTTATTTTAATACCTTTCGATTGGCCTAAGTCACTTATAAAAAATACTATTTTTGAAACTATTAAATGGCAATAAACTAGTTTAAAAAAAAAAATTTTTGGACACCTTTTTGAATTCAATGCAGTTTTCAAAAGATTGACGAAACCAAAAGTTATCCAGATAGATTTTAGCTTTTTTCAACAGCTTTCGACTGGTTTTTTTTTCATTTTTGTAACTTTATTTTAAACAAAGTTACGGTAGTTTTTGCTCGAAAATAGCCTTTTTTTTAAAATCTAAATATATTAAAACTTTTATAGATACAAAAAATGATAAAGAGAAAAAATGTCACTTTTATATCGTAGAATACGAAAATGTTTTAAGTAAGTGCAAACAAAAAATTTTTTATTACCTGTATTTTTTTTAAGTACAATCATCTTTGAAAAAATCAACCTACAGAGGTAAAATATACAGTTAATAAAAAATTTATTTGTTTGCTCTTACTTAAAACATTTTCGTATTCTACGATATAAAAGTGACATTTTTTCTCTTTATCATTTTTTGTATCTATAAAAGTTTTTAATATATTTAGATTTTAAAAAAAAGGCTATTTTCGAGCAAAAACTACCGTAACTTTGTTTAAAATAAAGTTACAAAAATGAAAAAAAACCAGTCGAAAGCTGTTAAAAAAGCTAAAAATCTATCTGGATAACTTTTTGGTTTCGTCAATCTTTTGAAAACTGCATTGAATTCAAAAAGGTGTCCAAAAATTTTTTTTTTGAAACTAGTTTATTGCCATTTAATAGTTTCAAAAAATAGTATTTTTATAAGTGACTTAGGCCAATCGAAAGGTATTAAAATAAGCTTTCAAATGGTCTCCGACTGGTTTTTGTACGATGATCTCTTTCAAAGATACAAAACTTTAAACTTTATCCTATTTTGCTCCAGGGGGGGTAAAAGTAAGTGACTGGCACTGTATATACTCTAATTTTTTTTCGATATTCAATACGGAAATTCAAAAAGTGTTATCTTATTTTAAAAAGTAAAAAGAAACGTGAACATTTATAAAGTAAAGCTTCACGAATATATAGGACGATGACTGTATAACTGGGCTCGGTTGTAATTTTACGTTTCGATGTTCCTGGTATTATTTTTGTTTAAACGTTTAATAAATACCAAATTTTTTCAAACGCGAAAGAACATTTCTTTAATCGTAAGAAATCTTTCAATTATCAAATTCTGACCATAAATTTCTTAAAAAATAATATTCTCAAATTAACAAAATTGATTACATATACGTTGTAAATTAAAAAATTTTCCGTCATTTAATAAACAAATAATCAATAATTCTACAAATACTACAAACAAGCATTTCAATTTAAATCTCGCGTTAAATTATCTCGTATTTTTCGTTAACGGTACTTTACCCGCGGTGAGTTAATAAACTGTACATCGTTCGAATTAAATAAACTAAAGATAAACGAAAATAATAAAAAGAAAGACGAAAAAAAAAAATGTTTATACAATTAATTACAGTGGGATTTGGTGTGCGATCGTGAGTGGCTGCGCGCAATGGGGGATTCCGTATTCATGGTTGGCGTGATGCTCGGTTCAACGATATTTGGTGCATTATCCGACAAATATGGAAGACGACCAATATTTTTCCTTTCCCTCGTGATACAACTAGTCGGTGGTGTCGTGGTTGCTGTCACTCCGGAATTCATATCTTACTTTATTTTAAACAAAGTTACGGTAGTTTTTGCTCGAAAATAGCCTTTTTTTTAAAATCTAAATATATTAAAACTTTTATAGATACAAAAAATGATAAAGAGAAAAAATGTCACTTTTATATCGTAGAATACGAAAATGTTTTAAGTAAGTGCAAACAAAAAATTTTTTATTACCTGTATTTTTTTTAAGTACAATCATCTTTGAAAAAATCAACCTACAGAGGTAAAATATACAGTTAATAAAAAATTTATTTGTTTGCTCTTACTTAAAACATTTTCGTATTCTACGATATAAAAGTGACATTTTTTCTCTTTATCATTTTTTGTATCTATAAAAGTTTTTAATATATTTAGATTTTAAAAAAAAGGCTATTTTCGAGCAAAAACTACCGTAACTTTGTTTAAAATAAAGTTACAAAAATGAAAAAAAACCAGTCGAAAGCTGTTAAAAAAGCTAAAAATCTATCTGGATAACTTTTTGGTTTCGTCAATCTTTTGAAAACTGCATTGAATTCAAAAAGGTGTCCAAAAATTTTTTTTTTGAAACTAGTTTATTGCCATTTAATAGTTTCAAAAAATAGTATTTTTATAAGTGACTTAGGCCAATCGAAAGGTATTAAAATAAGCTTTCAAATGGTCTCCGACTGGTTTTTGTACGATGATCTCTTTCAAAGATACAAAACTTTAAACTTTATCCTATTTTGCTCCAGGGGGGGTAAAAGTAAGTGACTGGCACTGTATATACTCTAATTTTTTTTCGATATTCAATACGGAAATTCAAAAAGTGTTATCTTATTTTAAAAAGTAAAAAGAAACGTGAACATTTATAAAGTAAAGCTTCACGAATATATAGGACGATGACTGTATAACTGGGCTCGGTTGTAATTTTACGTTTCGATGTTCCTGGTATTATTTTTGTTTAAACGTTTAATAAATACCAAATTTTTTCAAACGCGAAAGAACATTTCTTTAATCGTAAGAAATCTTTCAATTATCATATTCTGACCATAAATTTCTTAAAAATAATATTCTCAAATTAACAAAATTGATTACATATACGTTGTAAATTAAAAATTTTCCGTCATTTAATAACAAATAATCAATATTCTAGCAAATACTACAAACAAGCATGTCAATTTAAATGGTTCGCGTTAAATTATCTACGTATTTTTCGTTAACGGTACTTGTACCCCGGGTGAGTTAATAAACTGTACATCGTTCGAATAAATAAACTAAAGATAAACGAAAATAATAAAAAGAAAGACGAAAAACAAAAAATGTTTATACAATTAATTACAGTGGGATTTGGTGTGCGATCGTGAGTGGCTGCGCGCAATGGGGGATTCCGTATTCATGGTTGGCGTGATGCTCGGTTCAACGATATTTGGTGCATATCCGACAAATATGTAAGACAGACCATATTTTTTCCTTGCGACGCGTGATAGCAACTAGTGCGGTGGTGTCGTGGTTGCTTGTCACTCCGGAATTCATATCTTACATTATTTGTTAGGCGATCGTTGGATCGACCCCAGTGGTGTTTTCCTCGTTGCTTACGGTCATTGGTAAGTATATTCATATTTCATTATATAGGTAAAAAAAATATATGCGATCGCAATCGAGTGGATAATCCCAAAATGACTTCCAATATTACTGACACTGAGGAAAAAGAGTTGTATTAAAAAATAGCAATCTGTCTAGAGTATAATAGAATTTACAGACTGTCAAAATGCAATAAATTACTGCTATTGTGTATTTACCGGAATTTAACGGGTAAATATTACACAAAAAATTGTAGTAAAATTAATAGACTTTTAGTAAAATGTTACTAGTAATTTTTTGAATTTTGACAGGTCCATAATTTCATTATGCTAGACGTATTGTTTATTTTTCCTACAACTTTTATTTTCTCAGTGTAAAAATTTCGTTCTTGTGTTTTTATGATTTTTATGAAATGTTCATAGTAATGTTTGGTAATCTTTAGAAATTTTGGAATTTTTTGTTAATGTTAAGTTATTTACTGACGGTCGACGCGTAACAATTGATTATTAATCAAAAATAAAACTAGCATAGATTCACTGTATTTTTTTTCACACTACTAACAAATATGAGAATTTTATTCCGTAACGCACTGACGATCCCTCGTTTTCTTTAACAAAAAAAAATATCGACAAATTCTCGAATCGTAACAAAAATTCATACATCAATCACTCAAATTGTAAAAAAAACCATGGAAATATCGTCGATAATTATTATTAATGATGTACATACCATACCACCAGTAAATTATATATTTAATTTAATAAAATTCAAACAGACACATATACACGCGCAGTAAAATAAAATTATAATCGTCGTATATGCAGCATTTATTTTCTTGCTGACGAGGTCGACGTCTACAATTTCCTACTGACTCAGTAAATAATAATAATCCTCTTTCACGCACATGTATATGTGTATACGTTACATCGACACATGCGACATTCGTCACTTAAATCGTGTGACAAACGTACCGATAGATTGATGGAATTATTTGCTCAAAATGAATCTCTCGCGGATGACCGTATCTATTTATATTGTTATTAGGACGTCAGTATCAATTGAAAGGAACACTAACCTATTTAAATTGAGATTTTCTCAAGTGGATTAATTTAACGTGATGAGATGAGGAGAAAATGTGATTTCTTTGAAGTTCCGTTTGGCAAACATACATTTTTCACAACTGCAAAAATATTGATTTATTAAATAACGTAAAGATTATATATTGTAGGCATAAATTTCCTCATTGATTTACGTAAAAAATGCATTTGTTTCTCTTTCTTTTTTTTGGAAGTAATGGAAAAACTTGAATAATTTCACAAGTTAATTGAAATAATTTTTATATAAAAAGAAAAAAAATTACATTTTTAACTATGAGACCGTTCATATTGATCACAAAAGTTTAAAAAGTTATGTTTGAATTAAAAGTAATTAAAGAAATATAGTATTATAAATTACTAAGTAAATAATTCATTTGTTCATTTTTAATAGCTTTTGAGGTTAAAAATTCCTACTTACTATAGCTTGTAAACAAGCATTTCAATTTAAATCTCGCGTTAAATTATCTCGTATTTTTCGTTAACGGTACTTTACCCGCGGTGAGTTAATAAACTGTACATCGTTCGAATTAAATAAACTAAAGATAAACGAAAATAATAAAAAGAAAGACGAAAAAAAAAAATGTTTATACAATTAATTACAGTGGGATTTGGTGTGCGATCGTGAGTGGCTGCGCGCAATGGGGGATTCCGTATTCATGGTTGGCGTGATGCTCGGTTCAACGATATTTGGTGCATTATCCGACAAATATGGAAGACGACCAATATTTTTCCTTTCCCTCGTGATACAACTAGTCGGTGGTGTCGTGGTTGCTGTCACTCCGGAATTCATATCTTACATTATTTTTAGGGCGATCGTTGGATCGACCACCAGTGGTGTTTTCCTCGTTGCTTACGTCATTGGTAAGTATATTTCATATTTCATTATATAGTAAAAAAATATATGCGATGCAATGGAGGGATAATCCCAAAATGACTTCCAAATATTACTACACTGAGAAAAAGAGATGTATTAAAAATAGCAATACTGTCTAGTATAATGAATTTACAGACTGTCAAAATGCAATAAATTACTCTATTGTGTATTTACGGAATTTACGGTAAATATTACACAAAAATTGTAATAAAAATTAATAGACTTTTAGTAAATGTTACTAGTAATTTTTTGAATTTGGACAGTCCATAATTTCATTATGCTAGACAGTATTGTTTATTTTTCCTACAACTTTATTTTCTCAGTGTAAAAATTTCGTTCTTGTGTTTTTATGATTTTTATGAAATGTTCAGTAATGTTTGGTAATCTTTAGAAATTTTTGGAATTTTTTGTTAATGTTAAGTTATTTACTGACGGTCGACGCGTAACAATTGATTATTAATCAAAAATAAAACTAGCATAGATTCACTGTATTTTTTTTCACACTACTGACAAATATGAGAATTTTATTCCGTAACGCACTGACGATCCCTCGTTTTCTTTAACAAAAAAAAATATCGACAAATTCTCGAATCGAAACAAAAATTCATACATCAATCACTCAAATTGTAAAAAAAACCATGGAAATATCGTTGATAATTATTATTAATGATGTACATACCATACCACCAGTAAATTATATATTTAATTTAATAAAATTCAAACATACACATATACACGCGCAGTAAAATAAAATTATAATCGTCGTATATGCAGCATTTATATTCTTGCTGACGAGGTCGACGTCTACAATTTCCTACTGACTCAGTAAATAATAATAATCCTCTTTCACGCACATGTATATGTGTATACGTTACATCGACACATGCGACATTCGTCACTTAAATCGTGTGACAAACGTACGATAGATTGATGGAATTATTTGCTCAAAACGAATCTCTCGCGGATGACCGTATCTATTTATATTGTTATTAGGACGTCAGTATCAATTGAAAGGAACACTAACCTATTTAAATTGAGATTTTCTCAAGTGGATTAATTTAACGTGATGAGATGAGGAGAAAATGTGATTTCTTTGAAGTTCCGTTTGGCAAACATACATTTTTCACAACTGCAAAAATATTGATTTATTAAATAACGTAAAGATTATATATTGTAGGCATAAATTTCCTCATTGATTTACGTAAAAAATGCATTTGTTTCTCTTTCTTTTTTTGAAAGTAATGGAAAAACTTGAATAATTTCACAAGTTAATTGAAATAATTTTTATAAAAAGAAAAAAAATTACATTTTTAACTATTAGACCGTTCATATTGATCACAAAAGTTTAAAAAGTTATGTTTGAATTAAAAGTAATTAAAGAAATATAGTATTATAAATTACTAAGTAAATAATTCATTTGTTCATTTTTAATAGCTTTTGAGGTTAAAAATTCCTACTTACTATAGCTTGTAAATAAACATTTCTCACCCATTTTTAAAGGTGTAGTTTATATACCTATATAACGAAATAAATATAATTTCTACTTGTATTGTTACAGTTAATTAGAATTTCAGATTATTCAAAAAATATTAATTATTAAAATTTTATACGTTAAATCTTAAATAAATTCGAAAAATTACAGGTTATAAATATCACTTTCACACTATTCATACTCGTACATAGCTTTTGCATATACAAGATTTGAGCTATATTCAAACTATAATTAAAAAAGAAGTTCAAATCTGAAAATATTGAAAATTTAGACTTTTTAGCCGGTTACATGCGTGTATTTACGTATAAAAATGCATTAGAATTCAATCCACCCGGCTATGGAACAAAATATAAAAAATTGAAAAATTGGAATTCTTAGCCGGTTAAATGCGTGTATTTACGTACAAAAATGCATTTGAAGTTAGAAAACTACTATACATAAAAATACGCTATTTTATAACTATTTTTCAGTAATATATAACTTTTGAACCGTTTGCGCTACTTTCGCGAAATAAATTATGCAAATTAAAGTTTTCGATATAAGCTTTGAATTCACTCGTGACTATTAAGATTACAAGTCGTTTAAAATCCGCATTATTCTAAATTTTCATTCGACCTTTTTCCTCCCTAGATTTGCTCGAAAAGTGATCGAATACCTTTTATATAGTTAATATTACGATCAAAGATCACGTATCCGATGTAATTGTACAAAAAAAAGTAAAAATATAAAAGATACTCGTTAATAAGGGCTGATCATGAAATCTCTGGGACTTCCGATATTACTCGAGTCGTTTATATATATACATATATATTGGAGATAATTTTAGTTCGAAGGATGTGAAACGTGTTTGCCCCCTTTCTTATTTCTCTTTTTTTACTTCCATTCACTGATCGGGTAACAATAAAAATCCACCGAGTAATAGGAATTTGTTGATCTCGGATGTATATCAACCATAATTTAAAATTTTATTTTTTGTTATCCTTCTCGGGCTATATACTACTCGTCAGTTCATAATGGTTTTTTTTTAATTTTTTCATTACGAATTTTGTTAAATGTCGAGTAATTTTAATTTTGCATTAAATTTTATTCGTTGAATTAGGAATTTTCATTCGAACAAATTCCCTGGGAAAATTTGGTAATAGATTGATGGAATTATTTGCTCAAAATGAATCTCTCGCGGATGACCGTATCTATTTATATTGTTATTAGGACGTCAGTATCAATTGAAAGGAACACTAACCTATTTAAATTGAGATTTTCTCAAGTGGATTAATTTAACGTGATGAGATGAGGAGAAAATGTGATTTCTTTGAAGTTCCGTTTGGCAAACATACATTTTTCACAACTGCAAAATATTGATTTATTAAATAACGTAAAGATTATATATTGTAGGCATAAATTTCCTCATTGATTTACGTAAAAAATGCATTTGTTTCTCTTTCTTTTTTTGAAAGTAATGGAAAAACTTGAATAATTTCACAAGTTAATTGAAATAATTTTTATATAAAAAGAAAAAAAATTACATTTTTAACTATTAGACCGTTCATATTGATCACAAAAGTTTAAAAAGTTATGTTTGAATTAAAAGTAATTAAAGAAATATAGTATTATAAATTACTAAGTAAATAATTCATTTGTTCATTTTTAATAGCTTTTGAGGTTAAAAATTCCTACTTACTATAGCTTGTAAATAAACATTTCTCACCCATTTTTAAAGGTGTAGTTTATATACCTATAACGAAATAAATATAATTTCTACTTGTATTGTTACAGTTAATTAGAATTTCAGATTATTCAAAAAATATTAATTATTAAAATTTTATACGTTAAATCTTAAATAAATTCGAAAAATTACAGGTTATAAATATCACTTTCACACTATTCATACTCGTACATAGCTTTTGCATATACAAGATTTGAGCTATATTCAAACTATAATTAAAAAATAAGAAGTTCAAATCTGAAAATATTGAAAATTTAGACTTTTAGCCGGTTACATGCGTGTATTTACGTATAAAAATGCATTAGAATTCAATCCACCCGGCTCTGGAACAAACTATAAAATATTGAAAATTAGACTTATTAGCCGGTTAAATGCGTGTATTTACGTACAAAAATGCATTTGAAGTTAGGAAAACTATATGACATAAAAATACGCTATTTATAACTATTTTTCAGTAATATAACTTTGAACCGTTTGCGCTACTTTCGCGAAATAAATATGCAAATTAAAGTTTTCGATATACCTTTGAATCACTCGTGACTATTAAGATTACAAGTCGTTTAAAATCCGCATTATTCTAAATTTTCATTCGACCTTTTTCCTCCCTAGATTTCGCTCGAAAAAGTGATCGAATACCTTTTATATAGTTAATATTACGATCAAAGATCACGTATCCGATGTAATTGTACAAAAAAAGTAAAAATATAAAAGATACTCGTTAATAAGGGCTGATCATGAAATCTCTGGGACTTCCGATATTACTCGAGTCGTTTATATATATACATATATATTGGAGATAATTTTAGTTCGAAGGATGTGAAACGTGTTTGCCCCCTTTCTTATTTCTCTTTTTTTACTTCCATTCACTGTTCGGGTAACAATAAAATCCACCGAGTAATAGGAATTTGTTGATCTCGGATGTATATCAACCATAATTTAAAATTTTATTTTTTGTTATCCTTCTCGGGCTATATAGGTACTACTCGTCAGTTCATAATGGTTTCTTTTTTTTAATTTTTTCATTACGAATTTTGTTAAATGTCGAGTATGTTAACCTGAGCGAGAATGACGAAAGGAGTGATCGAAACGTCGCCATACAAATTTTAATTTTGCATTAAATTTTATTCGTTGAATTAGGAATTTTCATTCGAACAAATTCCCTGGGAGAAATTTGGTAATAGATTAATAGATTTAGGCTAAAAATAAGTATTATATACATATTTTTTAACAATTTTTTAAAAACTACTTAATAATATCTAACAAAATGGTTTGAATTTATACTAGGGTATACACACCTGGGAATATATGATTAAAAGTAAATAATACAAGTAAAATGTACTTGGACGTATTTTACGAACTTTTTCTTTAGACGTTATAGATTCAGTATATATTATTCTAACATTTCACCTTACGTCGTCTTAAAAACAATATAAAATTCAATGTTAAATTTTTTCTTGTCAAATAATTGTATAGGTAGATAAAAAAGAATTTATTGATCTCTACGAGCCAAATAATTTCTAAAACTGACAAGACTTCGATTCACAGTCCCGGAAAGTGGTCCTATTATAAGTAACTCAAACTTATGTCCTCGGAGAATGTTATAAAGCTCTAAGTTTTAAGGAAGATTTTAAGATAGAATAAGTAAAAATATGAAATGAAAAGTACAAAAAAATTATTAGTAATTATCTTGAAAACTAATAGAATAATGGGGTGAAAAATTGTGTGTTTTGACTCGGTACCGTCTGGTGGGCTCGTCAGAAAGACGCAGACAGATCTTCTTAAATTTATCTAAATGTAACATAAAAAGAAACGGATTATATATTTCAGTATTATTAAACGAATAATGTCAAACTTGTTGTATGCAACTATTACTAATTTTTACGAAAATAAATAGATTTACAGTCAAAATACAGTAAATAATAGTCAGCCAACGAAACGTCGCAAGGAAGTTTGTTTTCAATGCACACATCATTCTAATTACAATTAAAATAGTATCGTAAAAAACTACGTACAAAATCGTAGTAGTTGGACACAATTTTTCGTACGAAGTACTATTTTGTCAACGATTAACTCGATACTTGAACATTTAAATTACACGCGTCATGCTTAGTTCAGCTCGTGTTCAACTAATTACCTTATGGCGATTAGAAAACCAACTAAATTTTAACAATCTTAAAGACGAAAAATAACCTCGAAAATTTTTAATTCGTTCCGCAATAAATTAAATTATCAAAGTAACATTCATTTTGTGTAATTCTCGTGTGAATAAATGATATATTCTTCTTTTTTTCATATTTTTTTTTTAATAACATCGAGTGTTTCGAGGTTTACGCTGCGATATTCTCAGAGAAGCTAACCGACAGTTTACTTTGAGGTGTCACCCAAGCTTCTTTCAAAATATAAATTTCGCGCCAAAAATTTTATTCAACATTTCTGTCGAGGAGAACGAAATTGTTTCGTTTCTGATGTGAAAACTTTGACTTACTAAAAAAAGAAAAGGTAAAACATAACCTTTTTGTTTAGTAAGTCAAAGTTTTTCACAAAAACGAAACAATACTGTTCACTCTCTCTTGCCAGAAATGTTACTAGTCATGATGGTAGGGCAACACTTTACTTTGATTTAAATAATTTGAGTAATATATTACATACATAGGATCGACACGTTAATTTGAGTAAGCTGCGCTCCAATTAATTGTCAGCGGTTTTTTTCTATATAAAATAATTATTTTTACAATAAACACGGAATAACAATCAATAAATTTTTTGGCGCGAAATTTAAATTTCGTCAGGGGATTCGGTGACACCTTAAATTAAATTTTAACCTTAGGAAAAATTCCGCTTGCACTATAGGAAACCATAGTTCCGAGTGTATAGTTACCAAAACCGTTAGTCCAACTTTCGGTACCAATTTTTTATTCTCCCCAAGTACTGGGTGTATTATTACCTTATGCACATCTCGCGTTAATCGAAAATTCTGAAAAACTATTCAACTCGCAACCTTACGACCTCGAGATCGCGGATGTATATATATATATATATATACATTTGTTTTTTTCTTCTCTTATCTCTCCTTCCGTGAAAACGTTTTCCCGTATAATATATATTTTCCCATTAAAAGCATCTCGAGTCTCTCGCGTAGATGTGTATATACATATATATATATATATGTGTAGCAAGAAACCGAGGCGAGGGCAAGGGCTCGCAAGACATTGAGGGCGTTGGCCCCACCAAGGATTTTTATCGGGAAGAACCGGCGAGAATATCTCTCGTAAATGTTTTCCTCGTCCTTTTATACCGAGGAGGCGCCGATGTTGAGAACGCCTTGGCAATCCTTTCGTTAAATGCTGGCAACGCGCGGTTTTACTGTCCGACGGTTTTTCACCGATCCTCCTCCTCCTCCTTCTTCTTCTTCTTCTTCTTCTTCTTCGGTTGGTTATATGGTGTGTATACTCGTTTGTACGAGGCTTCTTTTTTCTCCGGGAATGCGCTTAAAGGGAAAACGATCTTGGGCTAAAATTAGAATCCACTGCGTAACGATTGTTTTAACTTGTGTTATTGTTAATGAATTTAGCGATCTTTACGGGGGAAAGTTTGCAGTTCTTTTATCGTTTTTCCTTCGAGGGGTCACGTTGTAAATCAAAAGTGGTATATATATATATATTTTTTTTTTATTTATTTATTCAATTTTTGTCATTCGTGTAATTATAATAGTGAAGTAATTTGGTCGATTTTGATGAGCAAATTATTATATATACTCATATGACGACGTTTCGATGGACGTTTTTCCTACCAAACGTATAAAAAACTATTAATAAATTAATTACTTAATTACTATTTCGTCATATTACTACACATAAAGTTCCATATATTTCAAACAGTATCTCTCATTTGACGGTCTATAGTAAAAAACAGAAAAATGTTTATTCTATTCGTTACCGTAGTTTTGCAATATTTTTAAAAAATTAGAAAGCAGCATCGAGAAATTCTACAATATATTCTTTACAAGGTGAACTATTATTTAAATAATTTTTTTATATACATAATTTTGAAAATTTCTTCATTGCAATGACTTTTGCTCGTAAAATCAAAATAGAACCGTTAGAAATGTTTTTGGAAAATTAAAGTCCAAAAGTTAGAAAATTATACATATGGAAGCATCGTTTAAAATCGAAAAAAGAAATATAAATGTAATTTTAATTGTAGTTTACATTAATGATTGGATATGGATGGTACGATAGAACATTTCGCGGTAAGTGCATCAGGAAACGTTGAGAAGTTAATTAAAATATTTTGATATAATTTTATTTATGCTATTTTTTTCTAGACTTTTCCAAGCAAAGTGACTCTATTTTGTATGTACTATATTCCTACGATGAAGCAACTTTTTTACGAAATTTTTACAAGTTCGCCTAAATATATATATATAAAATTATATTATTCTATTAAAAAAGTGTAGGAGACACTTTGCTCATGTAAAAATTCTTGCCCTTATCGGATCTGTATTATTAGGATTAGAATATTTTAAAATGGCGCTTGAACGCATTCATTAAAACATTTCTAAATATTTTACGTTATTTATTTAAATATTTTTATCTTAAAATAATAATAAATGAAAATAAATAATTTAATTTGAATTCAATATTTTAATTATTTTAATGTCGAAAACATTAATTTCCAAAACTTTGACTATTTCGGAAAATAATCCATTTCGACGTATATGACACCGAAAAAAAACGAAATTGAACCGATACAAATATTTCTTATTTAATTTATAATCCATCGCTTACATATATCCACCACATTTACCTATACATTTCAACATATACTTCCCGCACAAACAGTTAATAATAATAATCGTCAAACTCATCTTCGCGTATATGATATACACACAAACGATAATTTACCTGCACGCTGGACATACACACTGGTATAGAGTATCTCGAATAAACTGTACCAAACGATACAGACACCTTTAAATTAATGATACTTTTATACCAGTCTCAATAATTCCAAGTAAAATTACTAGTCAACTAAATTCTACATCACATACCGTACGAAAACGAAAATCCAAACGAGCCTTCACCTTTTTTTCTCTCATCGCGTTTACGTATACACACACACACACGCGCATACCGGAAATTCGTTATAAAACTTATTACAATCACCGTAATTTTAATTTAAAAAAAAAATCGCGGATGTATATATATATATACATTTGTTTTTTTCTTCTCTTATCTCTCCTTCCGTGAAAACGTTTTCCCGTATAATATATATTTTCCCATTAAAAGCATCTCGAGTCTCTCGCGTAGATGTGTATATACATACATATATATATATATATATATGTGTAGCAAGAAACCGAGGCGAGGGCAAGGGCTCGCAAGACATTGAGGGCGTTGGCCCCACCAAGGATTTTTATCGGGAAGAACCGGCGAGAATATCTCTCGTAAATGTTTTCCTCGTCCTTTTATACCGAGGAGGCGCCGATGTTGAGAACGCCTTGGCAATCCTTTCGTTAAATGCTGGCAACGCGCGGTTTTACTGTCCGACGGTTTTTCACCGATCCTCCTCCTCCTCTCTTCTTCTTCTTCTTCTTCTTCGGTTGGTTATATGGTGTGTATACTCGTTTTGCACGAGGCTTCTTTTTTCTCCGGGAATGCGCTTAAAGGGAAAACGATCTTGGGCTAAAATTAGAATCCACTGCGTAACGATTGTTTTAACTTGTGTTATTGTTAATGAATTTAGCGATCTTTACGGGGGAGAGTTTGCAGTTCTTTTATCGTTTTTCCTTCGAGGGGTCACGTTGTAAATCAAAAGTGGTATATATATATATATATATATATTTTTTTTTTATTTATTTATTCAATTTTTTGTCATTCGTGTAATTATAATAGTGAAGTAATTTGGTCGATTTTGATGAGCAAATTATTATATATACTCATATGACGACGTTTCGATGGACGTTTTTCCTTCCAAACGTATAAAAAACTATTAATAAATTAATTACTTAATTACTATTTCGTCATATTACTACACATAAAGTTCCATATATTTCAAACAGTATCTCTCATTTGACGGTCTATAGTAAAAAACAGAAAAAATGTTTATTCTATTCGTTACCGTAGTTTTGCAATATTTTTAAAAAATTAGAAAGCAGCATCGAGAAATTCTATAACATATTCTTTACAAGGTGAACTATTATTTAAATAATTTTTTTATATACATAATTTTGAAAATTTCTTCATTGCAATGACTTTTGCTCGTAAAATCAAAATAGAACCGTTAGAAATGTTTTTGGAAAATTAAAGTCCAAAAGTTAGAAAATTATACATATGGAAGCATCGTTTAAAATCGAAAAAAGAAATATAAATGTAATTTTAATTGTAGTTTACATTAATGATTGGATATGGATGGTACGATAGAACATTTCGCGGTAAGTGCATCAGGAAACGTTGAGAAGTTAATTAAAATATTTTGATATCATGTCCATTTTATTTATGCTATTTTTTCTAGACTTTTCCAAGCAAAGTGACCTATTTTGTATGTACTATATTCCTACGATGAAGCAACTTTTTTACGAAATTTTTACCAGTTCGCCTAAATATATATATATATATATATGGGGTAGTCCACGTGAAGTGGTCCGATCAAAATTTTAAAATGCACCAAATTTTGGGTACACTTTGCAAATGTTTTTCAGAATACAAAAAAAAATTTTTAGGTACTGGAATCTATTTGCTCAAAAGTTATTCTAACCTCAAAAGTGAATTTTTCCATATTTTTCAACACCAGCTGGGTTTACCGCTATATAACTCAAAATCTATCAACTTTTACTATAGAACATTATATGTAACATCGTTGCTAATTATATAGAATTTATTCTTCTGGGTTAGAATTTCTAATCTCAAGGTTAATGACAAATAAACTACATGTCAATATTCAACTGAAAAAAATGCAAGTGCGCCACCTTTGATTTTTTCATCCAAAAGTCTAAAAGAAAGCTTGGAGCAATACCTTTCAAATGGTCTGTAGCATTTTTATGGCCTCCAATTCTGTAAAAAGTTATGACAATTTAAAGAAACACGAAATTTTTTTAAAATCTAATGGGAATTACCATGTTAATTTTTGTGAATTTTTTGTCTTTCTTAAATGTCATAACTTTTTACAGAATTGGAGGCCATAAAAATGCTACAGGACCATTTGAAAGGTATTGCTCCAAGCTTTCTTTTAGACTTTTGGATGAAAAAAATAAAAGGTGGCGCACTTGCACTTTTTTTAAGTTGAATATTGACATGTAGTTTATGTAACATTGACCTTGAGATTAGAAATTCTAACCCAGAAGAATAAATTCTAGATATAATTAGCAACGAATGTTACATATAATGTTCTATAGTAAAAGTTGATGGATTTTGAGTTATATAGCGGTAAACCCAGCTGGTGTTGAAAAAAATATGGAAAAAATTCACTTTTGAGGTTAGAATAACTTTTGAGCAAATAGATTCCAGTACCTAAAAATTTTTTCTGTATTCTGAAAACATTTGCAGAGTGTACCCAAAATTTGATGCATTTTAAAATTTTGATCGGACCACTTCACGTGGAATACCCCATATATATATATATATATAATATATTATTCTATTAAAAAAGTGTAGGAGACACTTTGCTCATGTAAAAATTCTTGCCCTTATCGGATCTGTATTATTAGGATTAGAATATTTTAAAATGGCGCTTGAACGCATTCATTAAAACATTTTTAAATATTTTTATCTTAAAATAATAATAAATGAAAATAAATAATTTCATTTGAATTGAATATTTTAATTATTTTAATGTCGAAAACATTAATTTCCAAAACTTTGACTATTTCGGAAAATAATCCATTTCGACGTATATGACACCGAAAAAAAACGAAATTGAACCGATACAAATATATCTTATTTAATTTATAATCCATCGCTTACATATATCCACCACATTTACCTATACATTTCAACATATACTTCCCGCACAAACAGTTAATAAATAATAATCGTCAAACTCATCTTCGCGTATATGATATACATACAAACGATAATTTACCTGCACGCTGGACATACACACTGGTATAGAGTATCTCGAATAAACTGTACCAAACGATACAGACACCTTTAAATTAATGATACTTTTATACCAGTCTCAATAAATTCCAAGTAAAATTACTAGTCAACTAAATTCTACATCACATACCGTACGAAAACGAAAAATCCAAACGAGCCTTCACCTTTTTTTCTCTCATCGCGTTACGTATACACACACACACGCGCATACCGGAAATTCGTTATAAAACTTATTACAATCACCGTAATTTAAATTTAAAAAAAAAATCGATAGTAGCATAAATCGCGGAAAATAATTAAAATAGAAAAACGAAAAGTTTGGTCACTCTCGGACTATGATGGTTCTTTTTTTTGGTATTTACAGCCTTGGAAATGGTGGGACCACAAAAGCGATTAATAGCCGGAGTAGGATGTCAACTATTTTTCACTGCCGGTTACATTATGACCGCCGGTTTCGCCTATTACATAACCGATTGGCGAACTTTGCAACTTGCTCTCACGATACCGAGTATGGCCTTTCTTCTTTATTGGTGGTAAGTATGATTGCACCTTTAACCAGGTTCAAAGGTTCTATAAATTTAACCTCATCCTATACCCATATGCCTATTCTATATGTATACACACACACACACACATACATTTAAGCTTCTCTCTTAATATCTCTATCACCGATAGACCATCGAATATATAATTATGAAATTTACAAGTTATGTCGTAATATATATATATATGATTATCATGTTGACTATGATCAATATATCGATTATTTGCTCGAGTAATATCTTACACGTTGATATATTCATATATGTACATATATATATGTTAATGTGTGACCGAGTAGTACAGATAATAATTTAATTGTATCGAAAAGATTCAATCGGTGTGTATGCGATCAATCTATCGATTTCTCGATCACTTGTGGATTGTCATGTCAGTATAAAAGTATATATACTATATTTGTATGCAATGGACTCAAAATATCTCAATCATTATTTCTCTTTCAAATAAAAAATTATACATAAGAAACTAAAAGTCATCTTCGTAGAAGATCAATTTATCGATTTCTCGATCATTTAACATTAATTAACATATATACACAACGATCTTGAAATCTCACACATTATTTATCATTTGAATAAAAAATTAAACGAATTCATCTCGTCAAAAATTAAATATAAGAAACTAAATGAGTCATCTTCGTAAAAGATCAATTTATCGATTTCTCGATCATTCAACTTTATTTAAAATATGTGTTACAACAGCCTCGACTTCTCACTTATTATATTTATGTTACAAATAATCAAATATTTTTATCTCGTCAAAGTGATACTTACGAGCTAAAAAGAGTCATCATCGTATAGATCAATTTGTCAATTTCTCGATAGTTTAACGGTATTTGAAAAATATATCTATATACTACAACGATTTCGAAATTTCACACATTATATTTCTCTCTTAAATAAAAAATCAAACATATTCATCTTTTCAAAAATGCAACATAATAGGAAACTATTAAAGAGTCATCCATCGTATAAATCAATTTATCGATCATTCGCGTATTTTCACATAATTATATATATAAAAATACACATTAACGCTCTCGAAATCGCAGTTATTATGATCGATGGCGGTTTATCTCTAAAAAGAAAAAAGTTGAACAGTCACTCCGTCAAAAATGAAAAATCGATAAAAAAAAAGAAGCAGAAAAGAGACTTACGGGTACAGGTCAAAACGCGCGCATGTTAACGGGATCGAGGGAACGAGTTATGCAAAAAGACGATTTGCGCGTATAGTGTCGCGGTTTTATGCACGAAGCGACCTTGTGACCACGTTGAATCAGTCGTCTAACGGATACATCTATACGAGATGTATGTACACAACGATGATCAATCTTTCTCCGAAAATCGATGATCTATAGGTGTATAATTCAAGTTTTTAATAATATAGAACATTATAATGTTTTATATAAGTAAAAAAAATTGTAGATCAATCGATATAACGTTATTCTATTTACTTGTATCGAAACTATATATATTCTTTGTAAGCTTTGAGAATGTACTTGAATTTAATTTTCTATATATATATTTATAACGTCAAAAATTTTTTTAAAAAAAAGTATTCGAAACGTACCATATGAATTTAAAAATTATGAATCATTGTTTTGCGATGTAAACGTTAAAAAAGTACGTTTGTATAAGAAATGTACTGCCCAGCGAGATCGATTAAAATTAAAATAACGATTAATTAATAATGATTTTAATTGAAATAAATAAATAAATGATTAAATTACTCATTATTGTCGTTACTTAATTAAGCAAACTAAAATATAACACGTATAATTATAATTAATTTCATTACTTTAACGATCTATATTCACTTGAAATTTATCGATATACATACAGATAAACCTGAAAAACCCATATAAATATCGATTCCTAAAAGAAAAATCCTTATATTTTGTCTCAACTGTCAAACTACATCGCGATTCGCGATGAAAAAAAAAACAGATCAACCCATCACTTCCTATAACACTGGAAACGTCGAATATTCAACGACGCGTATACATAAATTAATTAAAATATATATCGTACAATTAATTCAGTAGAAAATGTACCGTATGGTCAGACATGTATACACGCGTGTTTCGTATACGACACTTACATATTTTTTTTGTTCTGGATACGTTTTATACAGGTTCATTCCGGAATCGGCGAGGTGGTTGTTGACAAAGGGACGCACGAAGGAAGCGAGGGAATTGTTACAAAAAGCATCGAAGGAGAATGGAGTTGACATGCCAGAATCGACCCTCGAACGACTTCTCGACGATACGAACAGCGACAGCACACCCGACACGAAGAAACCGTCGCTCTTCGATTTATTTAGATATCCGAATCTTAGGAAGAAGAGTTTGTTACTGTTCTTTAATTGGTAAGTTTTCCTTTATTCTCTCTTATTTTTATGTTAATGTACATACATCTTATTCATCGATCTCCCCACCCTTTTTTTTTTCTTTACGGGTGATGGTTATGTGTATACGTAAAAATTACTGTGACATATGTATAGGAGAGGAAGTGTAACGTGAAAATTTATAATTATATGTTTGAGAAATTTTTACTGCGAAATTTTTAAATCTGTTAATTGTTGAACGCGCTTGTTACGGTATAGATTTGGTATATAAAAAAAATAAATGTTTACGCGCATAGACATTGTTTGAGAGAATATATTGTATTAGAAATGAGTATTCAATTTTATCTATATACTAATTATTTTAAACCCGTGATTTAATATTATTATTTTATTTCTACTTATCAATTGTGTAAAAATAAAGTTTTATAAAAACAATGATTAATACTTATTTCGTCCGGTTTTTAATAAATATAAAATTTAAATAAAATAAATAAAGTCGAAATTAAGAAATTCATTTATTACAGTGAAACGTCGAATGATGTCTCTGATGAAGACTTGTTGTAAAATCCATTTGTGACTGATAAACCAAAAATACAACGATCAAGTTTTTTTTTTAACTTTGATGTAATTCTACCTAATATTAAATGCATTTTTATTAATTTTTTTGTTCAATATGTTGTACGTCATTTTATTCAATTTGCTAACGATTTTTAGCATAACAAAATTCAATTTTTCGGTTGAACATAAGAATATAAGCAAACGCGTTTCAAGGAGATGTGATAGCCAAATTACAGGGATCTACTTTTAAAAACTCGGAAATTTTTTGCAATTATCGATCTAAAAATCTGGGAAAATTGAGTAATGTAGAAAAGCTGACAGAAAATTTTTTTGATATAATTAATTTTAAATTGATCCTTGCGGGGTGCACGAAAATCTCGAAGTATAAGTGATAACAAATTGTGAAAAAAATCATACGTACTATTCAAAGCAAATAGAAGAGCGTTACAGAGAGATTTTTTTAGAAAAAGTAAACTAGTTGTTAATTAAAAAATAAATAAAAATAATAAGGATTCGAATATTTTCTCCTTAAACACAAAAATGTAAGGTAAAACAATGCAACACGTTTAACAAACCTGGATATTCGATGGTTCTAAGTTAAACTTATTATTTCATATCAAATGGATTTTGAGACGTTTTATGGGCGAATTTTCTAACGAAAATTAATTTCTGTCACGACTATCTTCTAAACATTATCACAACCGAATTTCAATAATTGTTATACATTTGAACTAAAAATCTGGAAAAATTACATAAATACACAGTTTAGAAATTTATAATAATAAGTAAATTAATTCAAGAAGAATATTCTCGTACGAAATTTTAATCGAGTTACAGAGTAGGAGCTCAACGATACGCTATATATACAAATTATTAGAATTAAAAATTAGATAAATTACATCTTTACCAATCGTAAAATAATAATAAAATTATTAACTACCAAAAAAACCGTTAAATTAACAAAATAATCCGACTGTATCGTCGATGATATTAATAGAACGTCCAAATGATCCTAAAGCATATACTTACTCAGGAATCCCAATATATACATAAATACGAAATTATTCCATTTTCTACTAAAAAAATAAGTGAATCTTAAAATAACTCGATTTTAATCACAATTCTACCTCGGAATGTCTTTAAAGAGAGAGAGAGAGAGCGAGGAGATATCTCTATACAGAAACACAAACACGTTGATAATAGGAAAAACGAGTTTTGACCGCGAATGCGTTATTACACGATGAAAAAAAGAGAGAAGGAGAGAGAGAGAGAGAGAGAGAAAAGAAAAAATATATGTGGTATACTTAACTACGGTTTTCCTTCGAATATATACCTTCTTCTTCATCTTCTTCTTCTTATCATATAGAAATTATACTCTCTCCGTTTCTCTCTGCGTGAGTCTTTAATGAAGGCGTCTCCTCTCTCTCTCTCCCTCTCTCTTTCTACTCCATGGGCACTTATAGGCGATTATATAGATTTTTGTATTCTCATTCTCGTTTTCTCTCTGTCTGTGTACGGGGGAAAAAAATACAGGCTCGTAAACAGTGGTACGTATTATGGTCTCTCGTGGAACTCGTCCAGTCTTGGCGGCAACGATTACATGAATTTCGTCATATCCGGCCTCGTCGAGATACCAGCGTACACCTTTCTTATTTTTACTCTCAACCGATGGGGTAGAAAAGTCATTCTATGTGGATGCATGATAGCCTCTGGTCTTGCTCTTGTTGCTACCTTGTTTATACCCACTGGTAAGTCCCTCTTTCTTTTCCTTTTCTTTTTTTGATTCATTTGTGCATGTATATAGACGCGCACGTGACGTTTTCGTTGTTTATTTATTTAAATTATTTTTTTGCCAAACGTGCGTGTTCTTTTTTTTAGACGAAAATTTAATATTCTTACGTATTTGCATAGAAATTACGGATTTTTTTTTCTGAAATTTAAATTCATGGTTTGGTTACTATCTCGGTAAGGTATAACGATGTTCGATATTCATATTATATTGTTAATTTAATCATTTTATCGGTAACAATATCACTTTGTTTTTAAATGGTTTGAAATGATGTTTCGTAATTTCGAGAATAAGTATGGTTTTAACTCGTATATATATATATATATATATATATATATATGGGGTATTCCACGTGAAGTGGTCCAATCAAAATTTTAAAATGCCCCAAATTTTGGGTACACATTGCAAATGTTTTTCAGAATACAGAAAAAAATTTTTAGGTACTGGAATTTATTAGTTCAAAAGTTATTCTAACCTCAAAAAGTGAACTTTTTCCAGTTTTTTTCAACACCAGCTGGGTTCATCGCTATTTAACTCAAATCTATCAACTTTTACTATAGAACATTATATGTAACATTCGTTGCTAATTATGTCTAGAATTTATCCATCTGGGTTAGAATGTCTAATTTCAAGGTAAATGTTAGATAAACTACATGTCAATTTCAACTTGAAAAAATCTAACTTCGCCACAATTGATTTTTTTATCCAAAAGTCCAAAAGAAAGCTTGGAGCAATACCTTTCAAATGGTCTATAGCATTTTTATGGCCTTCAATTCTGCAAAAAGTTATGATAATTTAAAGAAAGACAAAAAATTCACAAAAATTAACATGGTATTCCCCATTTAAATTTTTTAAAAAAATTTCGTCTTTCTTTAAATTATCATAACTTTTTACAGAATTGAAGGCCATAAAAATGCTACAGATCATTTGAAAGGTATTGCTCCAAGCTTTCTTTTAGATTTTTGGATAAAAAATCAATTGTGGCGAAGTTAGATTTTTTTCAAGTTGAATATTGACACGTAGTTTATCTAACATTTACCTTGAAATTAGACATTCTAACCCAGATGGATAATTCTAGACATAATTAGCAACGAATGTTACATATAATGTTCTATAGTAAAAGTTGATAGATTTTGAGTTAAATAGCGATGAACCCAGCTGGTGTTGAAAAAACTGGAAAAAGTTCACTTTTTGAGGTTAGAATAACTTTTGAACTAATAAATTCCAGTACCTAAAAATTTTTTTCTGTATTCTGAAAAACATTTGCAATGTGTACCCAAAATTTGGGGCATTTAAAATTTTGATTGGACCACTTCACGTGGAATACCCCATATATATATTCAATTTTTAAACTATATATATATGCTTTTAATTGCTTATTAATTAATCTGCTATTAAGTGTTGGTTTTAAAAGAAAACTCAGATCAAATAGAAACAATTTTTAAAAAACATAAGCTCAATTATGTATATGTTTGACGTGAAATAATTGAGGAAAGGAAAATTTTAATTAATATTTAGAAACACAAACACGTTGATAATAGGAAAAACGAGTTTTGACCGCGAATGCGTTATTACACGATGAAAAAAAGAGAGAAGAAGAGAGAGAGAGAGAGAGAAAGAAAAAATATATGTGGTATACTTAACTACGGTTTTTCCTTCGAATATTATACCTTCTTCTTCATCTTCTTCTTCTTATCATATAGAATTATACTCTCTCCGTTTCTCTCTGCGTGAGTCTTTAATGAAGGCGTCTCCTCTCTCTCTCTCCTCTTTCGACTCCATGGGCACTTATAGGCGATTATATAGATTTTTGTATTCTCATTCTCGTTTTCTCTCTGTCTGTGTACGGGGGAAAAATACAGGCTCGTAAACAGTGTACGTATTATGGTCTCTCGTGGAACTCGTCCAGTCTTGGCGGCAACGATTACATGAATTTCGTCATATCCGGCCTCGTCGAGATACCAGCGTACACCTTTCTTATTTTTACTCTCAACCGATGGGTAGAAAGTCATTCTATGTGGATGCATGATAGCCTCTGGTCTTGCTCTTGTTGCTACCTTGTTTATACCCACTGGTAAGTCCCTCTTCTTTTCCTTTTCTTTTTTTGATTCATTTGTGCATGTATATAGACGCGCACGTGACGTTTTCGTTGTTTATTTATTTAAATTATTTTTTGCCAAACGTGCGTGTTCTTTTTTTTAGACGAAAATTTAATATTCTTACGTATTTGCATAGAAATTACGGATTTTTTTTTCTGAAATTTAAATTCATGGTTTGGTTACTATCTCGGTAAGGTTTAACGATGTTCGATATTCATATTATATGTTAATTTAATCATTTTATCGGTAACAATATCACTTTGTTTTTAAATGGTTTGAAATGATGTTTCGTAATTTCGAGAATAAGTATGGTTTTAACTCGTATATATATATATATATATATATATATATATGGGGTATTCCACGTGAAGTGGTCCAATCAAAATTTTAAAATGCCCCAAATTTTGGGTACACATTGCAAATGTTTTTCAGAATACAGAAAAAAATTTTTAGGTACTGGAATTTATTAGTTCAAAAGTTATTCTAACCTCAAAAAGTGAACTTTTTCCAGTTTTTTTTCAACACCAGCTGGGTTCATCGCTATTTACTCAAATCTATCAACTTTTACTATAGAACATTATATGTAACATTCGTTGCTAATTATGTCTAGAATTTATCCTCTGGGTTAGAATTTCTAATTTCAAGGTAAATGTTAGATAAACTACATGTCAATATTCAACTTGAAAAAAATCTAACTTCGCCACAATTGATTTTTTTATCCAAAAGTCCAAAAGAAAGCTTGGAGCAATACCTTTCAAATGGTCTAGTAGCATTTTTATGGCCTTCAATTCTGCAAAAAGTTATGATAATTAAAGAAAGACAAAAAATTCACAAAAATTAACATGGTATTCCCCATTTAAATTTTTAAAAAAATTTCGTTTTCTTTAAATTATCATAACTTTTACAGAATTGAAGGCCATAAAAATGCTACAGATCATTTGAAGGTATTGCTCCAAGCTTTCTTTTGGACTTTTGGATAAAAAAATCAATTGTGGCGAAGTTAGATTTTTTTCAAGTTGAATATTGACACGTAGTTTATCTAACATTTACCTTGAAATTAGACATTCTAACCCAGATGGATAATTCTAGACATAATTAGCAACGAATGTTACATATAATGTTCTATAGTAAAAGTTGATAGATTTTGAGTTAAATAGCGATGAACCCAGCTGGTGTTGAAAAAACTGGAAAAAGTTCACTTTTTGAGGTTAGAATAACTTTTGAACTAATAAATTCCAGTACCTAAAAATTTTTTTCTGTATTCTGAAAAACATTTGCAATGTGTACCCAAAATTTGGGGCATTTAAAATTTTGATTGGACCACTTCACGTGGAATACCCCATATATATATTCAATTTTTAAACTATATATATATGCTTTTAATTGCTTATTAATTAATCTGCTATTAAGTGTTGGTTTTAAAAGAAAACTCAGATCAAATAGAAACAATTTCAAAAACATAAGCTCAATTATGTATATGTTTGACGTGAAATAATTGAGGAAAGGAAAATTTTAATTAATATTTAGAAACATAAATAAATAAATAAATAAAAAAACAAAATTCCTTTTTTTTTAATTTTTATAAAGTAATATAAAGAAAATATCCAAAAACAATATAATAATAAAAGATACTTTAAAGCTTTGTTTTTTCCTCTCTTCTAAACGTTTACGTAAAAAAATTAATCGGGTAGCATTATAAAGCTATAACTTTCAATTCTATATATGATTAATTATATATATATTGAAATATTTAAAATATTTTCATTTTCAATAAACATATTACAAAAAATGATTTTTAGACTAAACACGGAAAAATTACAATGTAAAGATAATTTAGCTGTATGACTTTTCAGAAGAGTTCAAAAAGTTTAATAAAGAATAGTAAAGATCATTTTCTTGTAACCTCCTTAGCAATATTCAATGTATATGATGCCTCTAATTTTTATAAAGAGCTTTTCGATTGCTTTTTCTTAGAAAGTTTCTGTAACTTAAAGCTTGGGTTAAAATTGAATAAAAGATATTCAAATTTAACAATTAATCATTTTTTTCATATCAATTGAAAGCATTTCATAATTTTTTAAACAAACTGCATCGTTATTAAAAATATTTAAAATATTTAGCGATTTATTTATAACATAACTATTTTTTATTAATTATTAGACTCCATATATATACTTTCATTTTATTTTATAATGGACTTACGGCACGATATCTTCATCGAATAGGCTGAAATCTTGACAGTAACTTTTAAATTTTATTTTAATCTACTCGAGTGAAACAGAATGTCAAAAAAAGTCTAAATGTTTATATAAAAAGATTATTTAGTTGTTTTCTACCCAACTTTTAATTTTTTTTTAAATAAAGAATAATTTTTTATTACGATGTTAACACAGTCTGTTATTAATTAAAGTAGTAAAATTACAAAAAAATCGACCAAAAAATTTAAAATAAAAGTTTATAATAATACGATTTGTTTAAAAAATTAGGAAATCTTTTTAATCAATATACAAAAAATTTATTAATTGTTAATATTGAATAGTTTTTTTTTTTAATTTTATCCCAGGTTGTCTCATTAATTCTTACAAAAAGTATAATGATAAATGGGTTAAAAAAGATAAAAGGATATTATTTTCAATTGTATCCAACTTGAAAACTTTAGTAGATACAAAAAAACTAATGTCAAAATTTTAAATATATTTAGGATGTAAAAAAATAAAAAAAATTTTTAATTTTAATTTGTTAATTTTTTTATTCACACTGAACTTATAATGTTCATGAAAAAGCTAATTATTTTTTTGTATATACCGGTGTTTTACAATTTACTTATTATTAATATAATAAGTCAAAATTTCAATTAAATAATTGATTAAATTAATTAAATTAAATAAATAATAAATGATGATAGTACTTGTATTTCACTCTCCATTATTTTTATAAAAAATAAATACTTACATAAAAAAATGTATTAACATTGCTCTCTACAAATGCCTTCCTATATTTTCGGTAAAAAAATGCTTACTTCGATCAAACTAAATATAGCAAGAGAATTCAGTCGTATCACACCATATACGTGTACATAACGATTCACTTTTCTTTTTGACAGATATGATTTGGTTGAAAGTGACGTTCACGATGATAGCGAAATTGGTGATCACGTCGTCCTATGGTACGATTTACGTGTTTACTGCTGAACAGTTTCCCACGGTTATAAGAAACGTTGGTCTTGGAGCAAGCTCGACGTTTGCCCGGATAGGCGGAGTCATCGCTCCTTACATCAATTTCTTGGTACACACGAAGATTCTCTTTCTTTTATTTCCTCTCCACCCTCCTTTTTGTTGTTGTTGTTGTTGTTGTGTAATTATTAACGACACCGTGACGATATTCCATCTTTTTTTTTTATGTTTCAGTCGTTCTATTGGGAGCCACTGCCCTTCGTTATCTTTGGATTTTGTTCGCTGGTCGGCGGTCTCTTTTCACTCCTATTACCCGAGACTCTCAATAAGAAATTACCCGAGACGATCCAGGATGGCGAAGCCTTTGGCTTGTAAGTAAATTTCATTTTTTTTTTTTTCGTTCACGGAACGATGATGATGAAGCAGTGGAAAATATATTTACTTTGCGCAATTTAAATTAACAGTGATTTTTTTCTTTTTTAGTATGATAAGTTACAGATTTTTTAATGTACTTAGAATTTTGGAAATTTGGTGTAGTTTAAAAAGAAATTATAAAATAACATGGTTGGTAGATGTATTTCTGTTTTGCACTAAAGTTTTTGCAAAAATTGTTTATTAATAATTTTTATCAATAATTATCGCTAATCGTGAATTTTATTTATTTTATATTCGTGTACTTTTTGCTTAATGTTTAGGAAAATTTTTTACAGGGATTTTTGGATTAAGAATTAGAAGATAACTAGATTTTCAATATTAAAAATAATGGACTTGAATTTTAAAATTATGTATTTTGTCGAAAATAGTTGTATATAAGGGTTTTTTGGGTCGTTGATTAAGAATATGATGTTAAATATTTCTAAAGTGATAGACGATATGATATGAAATGCAATATAATGCTATCTATATAATAAATGTATTATAATTATTGTTATTTATATTAAGGAGGGGAACGTCTTACTTTACTTTTAAACAACTATTTTTTTATAGAAATAAACGCCTTATTTATTTATTTTATTAAAAATAATTTTATTTTAAAAACTAATTTTTTTAAATTCTTATTTTACATACATTACATACATTAGTTTTTCAAATTTTTGTCCGACGTATTGCGTTTGCCGTTTTGAATTTTGAAACTCTAATAACTATTTCTTAATCAGCGACCTAAAAAAAAATACCGGTATACAAATTTACATAAACATTGAGAAGAAAATACGTGAATAAAAGAAAGACGTCTAGAAAACGGCCACCATAAGCTTGCGCCTATATAAACTATATAGACAATTTGTATAAAAATTATATTTATAATATTTGTTAAAATTCGTGGCACCAATAAGATTTATTAATAACAAAATTATTTAAATTTCATTTAACAAAATGTAAAAATTCGTTCGAATAATACGATACTTTTTTTCAAATTTTATCTACACTTTTCAACACAAACATTGTATTTAATATATTGAATTAAAAATTTGGAATAAATTTGATCGTTAATTTAGAGTGAAAGTATATAAACTTTCAATCCAAACATATCCTACTTTATTGATGTAAAAATCTGATAAAAATTTGGGTTTTAAAGCATAAAAATTAATTCTTTATTTATAAAAAAATATAAGGAAATTCGAAATATTGAAGTCTTTAGCTTCATCAACCGAGCTATGTTATTTTTAATTTTCGAATACGAAATTTGAAGTTTAAATCAATTAATTATTTACGGGAAAAAACGTGAAATTTAAAGTTCGTTTCAGTTATTTTTTTATACCGATAGAAAAACCCTAAATTCTACTGACTCGGCATAATTTTTCCAAAATTTCGGAGATAAACATTTTCTAATGATTTTCACATAAAATTTTACACGAAAAGTCGCGAAGTATTAATTAAAATTAAAAAAATTAATTAACAATAATTATTTATAAAAAAAATAATTATTTAATAAAAAAAATTATTTATTCCTTTGTGCTTTTTCAGGAAAGTTAGTAAGAATAAACATAATGGAATTGACGTTGAAGATATGAATGGTATGGATGAAGTCAACAATATCAAACAACTCAAATCGTAACGAAAATATTTTTTTATATACTTATTAAATTAAAGAAAATCAGTTTCTCCAAGTGAAACTGAAGATGAGTTGCGATTTATTCGGACGGTAAGGTAATGGTACGAATTGTGGAACATATAAAATTTATATCTCGCGAAAGTAAATATATAAATAAATAATATTTAATAAATAACATTATTAACTATTTACACGGATATAAAAAATTTTTATTTAAAAAAATATGCTGTTTCCTTTTTCATTTTATTATACCTACAATAGGTATATTTCGTATGTAAAAAATAAATGAAAAGTATTTACATTTTTTCTCAACGGCATATCTTAATCTGTAAAACTTAAAATCATATTCCATTTTGATATGTAAGTAATTAAAAAAATCGTTTTTTTAAAATAAATAAATAAATGTATAATATATGATAATACAAATGAATACATTTTTTCTCTACAAACTACTTAACGTATATCCAATTTTGATATCTAAGTAATTAAATAAAACTCTTTTGCTTTTTTTTTAATCGTTCCGCAATTGATACTTTTACTTTACTTTTGATCATTTCCATTAATATATTTCAAGCGCGTTTTACACGAAAGTATATAAAACATGACGTTTTATCTTGGCAGTCGATATGTTATTGTATAATTATATATTTATTATATATACGTCGTATACCGTTAATTCACGTTAACATTCTGCCAAACGTTTTAGGTTAATTGTATTTAAATAATTCAATATTGTTTGTATATAAAGTATTTATGACATTGAATTCACAAGCTGAGAGTGTCAACCGTATCTTTGATTTCCAACGGTCCGAGTATGACCGAGACGTAGAAATAGAAATATATTTCTTTAGAATAAAAAATATTAGTTTTCTAAGAGTTTTCTTTATATTGTGAAACACGCATATTGTCACCACAGTGAAAAAAAGAAACGCTTCAAATCAATTAAAAAAAAATTTAATAACGTTTATAAACGATTTATTAAAGGACATTTTTCGGACACGATGTAAAAATAATTAATAGTTATTAATTGTTGATACAGGTTACTAAATGTATATCATGGAAATTTAAAGTTATTAACAATTATAAAGACGAGAGAACAAATTATTAATGATTACTAAAAGTTAATAAAAATTTATAAACTTTGCGTTTATTACGTATATATCTTTTCATTTTATTTTTTATTTTTCATTATTATTTTTATATTTTTCAATTCGTTTTAAGTAAACTTTGGTAATTAACTGTTATTATTTTTTACTGAATTTTATTGAACATCCAAAAATTGTCCTTTAATAAAAGGTCATAAAAGGTATTTAAGCTTATTAAACATTTTTGAAACTTTTTTTTTGCCACTGGGGCACAAATGCAGATGAATCGTCTTTTAATTCATTTGTGTTTATTCTACAAAAACGTTTTTTTTTGTACACTTTGTATTAACGACTCGCAATGCACATCATCGTAAGAGAAAAAAACGATTGTTCAATTTATACACGCACAACGATGTTTTTATTTTACGTGCCACAAAAGAAACGTATTCGGTATTTTTGGAGTATCTTGCTATATTATGCGATTCGCTTTTTCGAATAAAATTACGTACAAGCGCATCGATGTTTTCTTTTCTGACGTACAAACGTGACAAATGTACCGAATGGTTGTGCCAGAGAGCGATCGACAAATTGCTCGTTGTATTTCATAATATATATATATATATATATATATATATATATATATATATATCAAAGACAAACAATTGCGTAGAATGTATAATTTGTTCAGGAATTTCTTTATTCGTAATATCTGTATTAAAGACTGATCAAAACGCACGAAATTTTCGTAGAATAATTATGTAATAAAGCGTCCCTAACGTCTGCAGATGAAATTCCCGAATGAATTGGTATTTAATTGCTTTTTACTTGTTACGAACGCATAATATTTTGTTATTTAACAGAACAACCACTGTACACGAGAAAATTGCATTTATTAATAAAATTGTCATTAGGTATCTATGGTGCATAATATTGATGTATTATGTGATAAGCGCTTTTTAATAAAAATATTATATATTTTAAATTAAACAAGTCGTTATGCTTATGTAACATTCTTAAGTCATTTTATTTAAAAATCTTTTTTTTACAATTACAACGCAGTTGTCTATAAAATAAGTTATATATCATTTTATTTATTTTTTTTTTGATTTGTTACAAATAAATTAGCCACTTTTAAAAACTTTGTAATACTATACAAGCAAGTTTGTTCGGTAAAATATAATTATACATGATTTCGTTTGATTGTTTTAAAATCGACTGGATTATCTAATATTTAACTCTTTTTGTTCAACAACGCTGGTTGGTGCATTAGAATCTCTAACAATAGTATAAACAATTGATAATTTTTTTGGTATGCACTCAGTAGTTCTGCATGTCATTATGTCTAGCGTTATGTGCATTTGTTTTTGTTTCGTACCTTCCGGTATTTTTATTGATAATGGTGTTGATAAATCGCCGAGATATTCGGACGCCTTCCATTCAACGGATGGTAAATTTAAAGACCACTTTTGTGGTGCTTCGGCATTTAATTTCAAATCATCTTGAAACACTGGAGAAAATGATACAGATAAATCGGAGTTGTCTGTACTAACTGTGGAAGTAAAATTAAACGTGTCTACTCCTCTATTCCACGCTTCAGCTGGAAGATCTACTGGAATCTGTAATAAAATGAAATTTTTTTTTAATTTTAATGTGATTTATGTAAAAAACAAATTATTTTAATTTTACAAATCTTGATGTATTCCAAAAATTATAATAAATAAAAATAAAGAATTATTTTACAATTGTAAATTCTTTTTTAAACGATAGAATAAATAATTTTACCACTTGTATTTTCTGATTATTGGATAAATCCAAGGCCTTAATACAATGGTTGTTTGTATCTGCTATATATAGAGTATCCCCATTATGACTCACAGCTAATCCGCTAGGCTCGTTGAACTGAAATTTAATATCCTCCACTGAAGTATTTTCTGTACTCTTTAAAGCTTTCAGTAAACTTTTCATGGCAAAGAAGCTTACATTATTTTTAGATGATTTTTCACTACTGCAAATTGTGACACAGTTACCTTCATTGTCTGTTTTTTTAATTTTGTGATTATACGTATCAGCAATATAAACCATTCTGTCAAATTTATTCCAAGCTACACCTAAAGGATGTTGAAGTTTAGCTGCATATTTTTTACCATCTGTATCGCCAAAGCAATGTAAATTCTAGAATAAAATAAAATTTCGATTTAATGGTAAATACATATTTGAAAAGAATAAATAGACTTGTTCGTACTGATGGATTATTGTCTGCTCCACAAACAGGTAAAACTTTTCCATCGTCGAGGCAAACCCTTCTAATGGTGCTGCTTTCGCTATCAGCAAAAAATACTGATTTTAATTCATGTGCTACTGCAAGACCTGAAGGTTGAGCTAAGCTGGCTGCATGAGGATAGGTATTATTTCTGTTTGCTTCTCTCCCATTTCCAACTATATTTGCACAAGTTCCAGCTTTGTAATGTCTTTAACAAAGATGAAAATTATTTAATAATTGATATATTAAAGTGAGTAATTTAATTATATAATTATTATTAAATTAATAATTATTTAATAAATTATTATTTACTTTTGTTTTTTAATTATTACACACTTTTTCTTTACTAGATATTATACTTATTATTAGTGTGTAATGTACATACGTTTTTTTCCACCATACAGTGTCTTCTAAAAATAAAGCCCAAATTTGATGAGTTCCTGCAATGGCAATCAATAGAACAGGAACAGTTTTTCCATCTTGTTCATGATTATATATGGCAACATCCCACGGGGATGATAATTCTTGTTGTATTCCTATTTTACCACCCGTGTAATCACGTCCTTGGAATCCAGTTCCAGCAATAGTAGTAACAGTTTTTTCTTTCAAGTTGATCTTAAATTAATAATATTAAAAAAAATAATAAGAAAAGTTTATCTTTAGAAATATCTCTTTCCCCTACATATTTTTGTTTCTTACTTTTCTTATGGCATGATTTTCATTATCGGCAACAAATATATTGTCTTTAAGTACACAAACACCTTGTGGTGCATTGAATCGAGCAATTTCAAAGTTTCCATCTTTGAAACCAGGGGAGTAACCACCAATAACATGTTCAACTTTACCATTTTTATCCATCACTAAAATTCGATTATTGCCTGTATCTGCGACAACCAAGCTTTCTCCAGATTTTGTTTCAAATGCATGGATTTTTCCAGGGAATAGTAAACTACCCTTATTCATAGGTAAAATATGTTGAGCAAGCTTCAGAGGAATAGTGTCATTTGAAATTTGATTTGACGACTTAAAATGCTTTAAAGCAACTTTAGTATATAAAAATAATTCATCTTTATGTCCTTCCCCTACTAGGACAAATAAAGGTTGTCCTTCAGGACCTAAAATTTTGATAGATCATTTGAATTACAGTCATTTAGATATAGTGTTTGTAAGAGTACTCAAACGTACCTAACATAACCAAACTTGGCCAACAAACAATACCAATATCTCGCCACATAGAAAGTTTAGCATCGTTGACAACAGGATGACCTATGTTATACCTTTGGACGGCTGACAAAATGTTGTTAGAGTCTCGTTCGTTAGCAAATTTAGCACTGTGTACACCAACCTGTAGTGCATTTATTAATTTTATTAAAGACATTAGTATTTTATTTAAAATTTTTATTTTAAATAAATACTGACAACAACAAGTCCATCTTGGATAGAAAATTTTTTTTCTAACGCATCGAGATCCGGTAAAATGTGCATGCAATTTATACAGCAATAAGTGAAAAAGTCTAGGACAACAATCTTCCCAGTAAGATGTTTGTGAATGGATAAACTTTCGGAAACATTAAACCACTCCAAACCTATGAATAAATACCAAATTTATTTAATAAAATGAAATTAGTATAAAACACACAAACAATTGTGACAAAAGTGTTATTATAAATAATAAATAACTAACATAAAAATATAAAAGAAAAATAGACTAAATTATGTATAAAGTAAAATAGTTCATTCGTCTTTCAAAGGTAAATCGTATTGTTCGTGTAAATCAGCAACAGTGATTCCTTGCATTGTCGCTAATGCACCTAGAACCAATTGGGTTGCATCTTTGATATCATTATATTTATGAAGTAGATCCATTATTTCTTTCATAGAATCTTGCGATTCATTGGATTCCTTTAGAGCGGACAATTCAAATTCCAATGATTTCTTAACTTCTAACAAATTATTGTACTCGTCCAGCTCCTCTTCTGTCAAAGATTTATTAATCTTTCCCATTGAAAATTCTTTAATCGGTGTACCATCAGACTCCTTCTTAGCACTTCTTGATTTAGACATTATTCTAGTATATATATATGTTAGTGAAAACACTAGTGTACTTTACCTATATAAACAAAAATACATGCATATATGTATTGTTACGTATAACCTAATATATTGATACTTAAAAAAAAAAAAGGATACGAACATTTTATTAAAAAAGCAATAAGATACCTTTAGCAAAATCGTTGACTCGAGCACCCGATTCGGCGTAAGCTTTAATATGCTTCAAAACAATTTGCTCCTTATCACTTTCATTTTTAGTTGCTTTAATCACCGTGCGTAGCTCGATGCAAATTTGAGTTAAATCCTCAACGACGTTTTGAACGCTCATTTTTTTCAATCTATCCGCAAAGTGATCGGTTGTTCTAACACCGTCGTTACCGAAATTGCTCGATGATTTGTGGAAATCGCGTCTCGGCGACGTTGTCAAATTTAGGTTGATTATTTTACTACGATACGCTATAAGATTTCTTACGAGATACCGACACTGCATTTCACTTTTTACTACACATATTTTTTCGCCGGTCGTATAACAACACTGTCATTTTTGTTATTACGCGTGTGTTATACAAGGCTTGCGTGTTTTGTATGTATTAAAACATTGTGTGTATACATATATATGTATATATATAATATTTTTTTCCAAGATTATATGTGTCATACACGCTGTTGCCACTATTGTAGATATATATATTTGTTGGTTGTCTGCTGATGAGTGTGCGTGTGTATTTTTGGAAAGTGAGAGAATTTTATGTATAAGTAGGGAGAGAGAGAGGGACTGGAAGATGGAGGTTGAACAGTCGGATATAGAAATTTGTCACTCCCCAATGAAAAGTGTAAATAGTTTATAATTATGTGAATTTTAACATTTTTTTGATTACCAGTCGTCTAGTCAACGGTATATTTTATAGTGTACATTTTTTTTTTCTATGTAATATATATAATTTAGTATATTGCAACAAGTCTTGTCAAGGGAATATTTGAAAAGGTATACTTAAGGTGTTTTATTGGTTTCTCTTTTATTTGTTTAAATGTACAGTTTTGTAAGGTGCAAGTCATGATCTCTTTTTCTTTGTATAGTGATCGAATTGTTGTAAAACACATTGAAAATGGAGCTTACAAGTAATGGAAATGGATATACCTCGAATCCTGAATATGACATTCCAATTGATATGAGCCAAAGGATTATTTCAATTGAACAAGACAATTATCCAGCTCATTCGGTAGGTTTTTTTTATCGTTCAATTGGATTGTAACATTACTTTATTTTATTTTAATTTTTATGCATGTAAGTTTAATTCATTTACTTTTTTATAATCAAATTCTAATTTTTTATTGAAGAATACTCATTGTACTATGTTTGGTGGTGTTTCCCACACATCATGGTCTTTTTAAAAAAATTATTCTTTTAAATTGGACATCAAGGATGAAATGTTTAATTTTTTATAAAGGCCAGGCTGTGGGAAACTTTGTAAATCATAGTGGATAAAGGATACAGTGAGCTTTTTATAATTGATTTATTTGTTTATTTATTTACTTGTTTATTTATTTACTTATTTATTTATTCATTTTTTATTTCTTTACTTATTTAATTATTTATCTATTTACTTTTTTATTTATCCATTCCAGAGTTAAATTTAAAATTATATTTAAGCTTTGAAAGATTACTAAATTCTTGCACTCAACTATAATTTTTTTTTTTTAGGAAACAAATCTAGAAGATATTTCTCACAGTGACGGGGAAGCTGTTGATTTTGTTTTAGCTTACGTAGACAATCGTAACTCTAATCATGCTCAAAAGAGAGCTGCGTTTGAAAGAAGTCTATTGGACCAAGGATTAATTTTAGAATATGAACAAAATCGTCATTTATGTTTTACTAAAATATATGCTCCCCAAGTAAATATGTGTATAATTTAATAATATGATATTTAAGAATTTTAAGATTCAATTTTTATGTAAATAATAATATTATTTATTTAGGAAGTTCTATGTAGGTACTGTGAAATAATGAAACTTAGGATGCCAATTAAACCACTGCCCAATGAAACTATAATAGAAGAAACGGACTTATTTGATGATGCCAGATCATGGTTTATTAAACTTTTCAGTTTTGCACAACTCGATTCAACAAAGTTTCCTCCTAAGGAATATCAACTTGCAGCTGAATATTCAAGAGACAAGGATTACTTGTACGTATTTAATTTAAGTTTGAAGAGATATTGTAATATCCCTGTAGTTAATAGAATTTATTAGTTAATCCTTGTTTTATTTGTAATGTACAACAAAAGATTTAATACCGAGGACAAAAATTTCTTTCCTACCCACATTCGAGTTATGATTGTGGATTTTATTTTGGGGAGACAGTGTGAAGGTATTCAGCGTTTATTAGCTGCAGGTGTATATTCTGCTGCATATCCATTGCATGATGTAAGCCTTTTATTTTCAAACGTAGTACATATTATTCCTCTATTTGTTACTTATTATTTGTTGCTTTACTATTCATTAAGTAAACTTAACTTTTTAAGTATAATGCTTTTTATAAATTAGTGTGATAATATTTGTACAACTTTTTACAATAATCATTTTAATGCTTCGTTAATAAATATATATATTTTTGTTAAGGGAACATTTAAACAAAAAGGAACCACGAGAGCGTTACTTTATGAAGAATGGGGTTCAACAAAAAAGTGGATAAAATTGCAGCCCTTGGATACAATTAGAGAATATTTTGGGATCAATTTTGCTATGTATTTTGCGTGGCTTGGTTTTTATACTTACATGCTCATACCAGCTAGTATCGCTGGTCTTATATGTTTCTTTTATGGTAAAATGTTTTTACTACACTTTTCAAATCAATGTAAATTTTAAATGTCTAATTAGTTAATTTTTTCAAACAGGTTTAGTAACTATGAATTCAAATCAACTAGCTAAAGATGCATGTAGTACTTGGGCTGAAGATACTATTATGTGCCCTCAATGTGATAAGACCTGTGATTTTTGGAGATTAAATGAAACCTGTTTATTAACGCGTGTTACATATTTATTTGACAATTCTGCTATTATATATTTTGCTGCTTTTATGTCCGTTTGGGCAGTCGTTTATCTTGAATTATGGAAAAGACGAACAGCAGAATTAAGTTACCGATGGGGATTGGTTGGATGGGACAGAACTGCTGATCATTCTCGTCCACAATATTTAAATATACTTTCTAAAACAAAGTTAATTAAAGTTAAAGAAAAAGTATGCAATTCGCACAATAATTTATATACATTGCGTACAATAGAATAGTTAAAAATTACACAATGATCTTATTGCTTTAGGTCAACCCAGTTACAAGAGAAAAGGAGCCACACGTTAGTTTTTGGAAAGTTCGAGTTCCAGCTACGTTTTTCAGTTTTTCCGTTGTCATATTATTAACGTCTTTAGCACTTGCTGCAGTATTTGCTGTTGTTTTGTATCGAATGGCAAGTATTACCTCAACATCATTATTTGGTAGAGAGGTTGATTCATCAAGTTACAAAACTTTTGCCATACCAGCAATTGCAGCTGCTATCAATTTGGTAGATACAGTTTTATTATTATTATTATTACTATTATTATAAATTGAATCTTTATTTCATTTGTAATAATATTTTTGTATTTATAGGCATGTATTTTAGTTTTAAATTACATTTACGATTGGCTGGCTGTCTACTTAACAGAAATGGAACTTTTACGAACTCAATCAGAGTTTGACGATAGTCTTACTTTGAAAGTATATTTATTTCAATTTATTAACTATTACGCGTCTATATTTTACGTTGCCTTTTTAAAAGGTAAATTTGTAGGATATCCTAAGAAATATAATAAAATACTAGGCTTCAGGTTAGATAAATTTAATTATATTTATTATTCATTATTATGTGAGAATTATTGAATTAATAAAATTATTTACACAATAGGCAAGAAGAATGTTCTCCTGGAGGTTGTTTAATGGAATTATGTATACAGCTTACTATTATTATGGCTGGGAAACAAGCTGTCTACACAATGATGGAAATGATTTTACCAATTTTGTACAAATATTGGGCATTGTTTCGAATTCACACTGGATTGAAACAAAAGGATCCTATTGTTCCTCGCAGTCAATGGATACGAGATTTGAAGCTTCTTGATTGGAGTATGTTCAATGTTTGTAATGTAATCTAAGTGGAAGTTGATGTCACGCATGGTAATAATTTAAATAATTTTTAGGTCCAAGAGGATTATACGACGAATATTTAGAAATGGTTATTCAATTTGGATTTATAACATTGTTCGTTGTTGCATTCCCGCTAGCTCCATTTTTTGCTTTAGCAAACAATGTGTTCGAAATGCGTTTGGACGCCACGAAATTTTTGCGACACTATCGTAGACCGGTTCCCCGTCGAGCTCGTGATATAGGAATTTGGGGACGTATTCTGGACGCACTAGCTCGCATCTCTATAATGACAAATGTACGTATATCATTTGAATGTGATATTCAATATTTACCAACTGAATTAATAGAGATGAAAAAATTATTCTAGTTAAATAAATAAAACAAATAGTGCAAAATAAAGACACCATTGCCCTTCCTATGACTATTACCTATTATTGTGTGAAATTTCAAACAAAAATAATGTTGCGTTATAAAATGGCATTGGAAGGAAATTAACCAGATTTCTAATGTAACATTATTTTTGTCTCCAATTTCAACAGTGATAGATAATAGTCAAAGGAAGGGCAATGATATCTTTATTTTCCACAATTTGCTTTATTCATTTAACTAGAATAATTTTTTCATCTCTATTGACTCGGTCGGTAAATATTGAGTATACCATCCCCTTGCTAAATTTTATATTTTCTTTTTTGTGTTCTTCAGGGATTTATCATTGCATTTTCTTCAACGTTTATACCTCGCTTAGTGTACATGAGTGTAGTAAGCCATAACAAAACGGATGTCGGTTTTTTGAATCACAGTCTCGCTGTATTCGATACGAAAGATTTTGTTGGCGGTACAGCGCCGTTAAACAGTACTTTCGACAATGTAACTATTTGCCGCTACGCGGAGTATAGAAATCCCCCTGATCATTTTGAACTTCCGTACAAAAGACCATCCATTTATTGGCATATTCTTGCTGCTAGATTAGCTTTTGTCGTAGTTTTTCAGGTAATTCAACAAAACCATTTTAATTAAGTTTGGTAATACCGTACTGGTGTGATATTCCTATGCATATTTTGTTTTTAGAACGCTGTTGGATTAATATCAATGGCTGTCCAGTGGGGTCCTCTCGGGCATACCACGAAAATTGAGTGATCAAATAAAACGAGAGGCTTTTTTGACAGAAGAACTGATAATTAAATGTGAAGCCGAACGAGCTAAGAACAAAACAAATTTAGATAATGAAGAATTCAATGACAGTATGGATAATGTTAGAAAAAGGAATACACATTCAAATGTTTCTGAAGACTAATGAACCTTTTTTTAGTCAGTGCTTTTGCAACGCTTTGAAATATCTTGTTACCAAATTTTTATTGGTACAAAACTTTATCGATATATGTTTTCTATTTGAAACTGTGCCTTCCATTGTCTTCAAATTATACATCATGGTGCTTGAACATTTAGATATATATTCTACAAATTTGTAATGTAAATTATACATTATCAATATTTATAATCTCGTGTTATTGCATAAGAAACATTGAACACTACCGTTGATCTTAATTTTCTGCTTATTTGTTTAACTATTTTAAATAAGTAGTAAATTAAGATTACAGTTCATCAAATTTTACATTTTTTTTGGAAAATAATATATTTATTGTTAATATTTACATATTGGTGTGGTTGTCAATGGCAGCTTTTGCAAATACTCTTAAAAAATAATTTGTACCTGATATAATTAATAGTTAATTAATGATCTTTTGAGGTTTTTTAGTTATTAACTTGATATTACATTGGATCTGATTTTTCAAAATTAATGAATTATTTTATAGTTAATAACATTTTACATCATTTATAAGATATACAAAAGACAATTTTTTTCTATGAATATTAAATATATTTAATTTATAAATAAATTTGTTATGAAAAAATATGTACTCGAAATGTTTTCTTTATTTCAGTACCTTTACAAAATCGGTAAATGCGAAAATGTTCTAATTCTCGTTAATGATAATTCTTTATCAAATTTTGATTTTTCGGTTTTAAAAACGGGTTATTTGAGTATAATGTTTGAGTCACCGTTAAAAATGTTACTATCACTAAAAATTACCAGTTTACTTTTTTTACAATAAAATTTTTTTTTTCACAAAATATTTTGTGAAATCGTTCGAGTCTTTTATTTTTTGACTTGATAAAGGTAGATCGCTGTAATTTGGTTACCAACTGAAAAAAAGTTAATTTTTCAAAATTCTATTTTATGAAAAACAGAAAAATACAGAAGCATTAAATATAAATCAATAATACTTCATTGTGCAATTTTGTAATTAAATAAAACGTTCCTTTATAAATGTTATCACAGAAAATTGAATACATTTTATTTTTTTAATGAAAAAGAAATTACGTTACTTATGTACCAGTCTTCTTCTTCTTGATTTTCATTGGCCTTTTGTAGTTTATACTTAGACCATTATGCACCAGTGAATTTGTAGATGTCATTAAATTTTTAAAAAAACATTCTTATTGTAAGATCACCAACTTTGCAAAAAATATTTTAAATTTTAAAAAAATAATATTTTTTTATCAGCTTTTTTCAAAATCAATTGCACGCGCAAACGAATTATACAAGAAGTATTGTTTATATTTTTTTGAAACAGTATTATAATTCCGTTCAATGAACCCTATATACGACGTTCCATAAAAACCTCAAAAAGATAAAAAAGGAACTAAAAATTTGGAGGGAAAATGAAGTTTAAAAATTGAAGGAGATGCAATACCTACCTACATATAGTTTATTATCATAAACAATGTTTAACCAATACTTAAGTCAACAGCGTATATCGGTATAATGACAAATTATATTTTTCATTATTTTTAATCTTAATTTAAGTATTTAAAAAAAATATATATATTGTTTACATTTCAGGTTAGAATTTGAAAATAATGTTGATCAATTTTTTTTATTTATAAATCTCTTACTTTAATTTTACAATATGGGTACTGAAATTATTATTGAGTCAGGTTTACAAGTAATCACAAGACTTATCGATCGACCTTCAATTGAAGATCTAGACAATACTTTGTTTTTTAATAAACTGAATAATATTGATGTCATAGAAATTAAAGGTACCGTTACAGCAGGATTACATGCATTATTGACTAAACTTATAGCAAGGTGTATTTTACCAGTAAAATACAATGGACTAAATATTAATGTAATTTATATAAATACGGAAAATCAATTTCAGGTATCTAAACTTGTCAATATTATGCATAATGAAATTTGCGATATTGATGGTCCGACTAATGTTGATGGTTTAGTGAAAACTTTATTAAATAATTTAGTTATTATTAATTGTTACAACTATCATCAATTTATGTTGACATTGAATTCGTTAGATAATTTGTTGTTGCAAAATAAAAAAGTAGGTCTTATTGTAGTTGACAGTATCAGTGCGTATTATTGGCAACAAAAAGACGAATTGCATTACAATTCATATTTGATAAAATTGATAAATATTATTAGGAAATCGACTGTACAATTTAAAGTAGCCACCATTTATACAAAACAATTTAATTTTGAATCCAAGAAGGAAACAATAGATAGTCACGAAGGAAAGAAAATTGTTCGTTATGAAATATGTTTGATGAAAGATGAAAAATTAAATCGGTTTGTTTGTAAAATTAAATCGAAAAAGGATATAAAGGAACTTTATTATAAAATTGATAAAACTGGTTTTGTGTGGTGTGAGCTGGAAAATGAAAAAGTCAGTGATTAATAAAATTTTATACTGTATTTATATTTGTTAACAAAATCTTGTCTACTACTTCTAATGGATTTAACAATCTAGTACCACCCAATGTTATTTTAATACTACAACTTTCTTTAGTTTTTATAATTTCTTCTACAGTTTTTACTTCGTCTGGTGTAATACCTCCAAGAACGTATATAATAATCCAAGAATTATCACATGGATGATTAGTTACTTTACCTTTTGTTAAGTAACTTAAAAAATAAAAGATTTTATTAATTAAAAATTATGTAATCAATTAACAAGCTATCTTATCATTAATTTAAAAAAATTACTTACTTCAATCCTGAAGACAAGAGGGAAGAACCTGTTTGCATTAAGTCAGGAATGTCCGGTCTTTTTTCATCTAATAAATCTGTTACAAGTTGTTCTAATAATCCAACATGCCTGGCCATTTCTGATGGATTTGGTTTACTCATTACATGTCTATATTAACGAATAAACGAATTAATTAATATTATGTTACTTATCTAACATAATACAATAATAATACATAGTAATTCTTACTTATAGTTTTTTAATGATTTTCTTTGACTCAATATGTTGTGCAAGATATCCATTATTTGGTCCGCTATTTTAATTGAAGCTTCTTTTGCAGCATCATCATTGGTTACACCTATTTTTTTTTTATTTTAATATTATTAGATTTAGTTGATAAGAAATTTATTTTTCATCGTGTATATGCAAAAATTATTTAAATCATAGTTACCTAATAATAATAAAGTTTGAAAATATGGTGATAACTCATTATTTAGATCTGTATCATTACATTTTATTATATCTTCATAAATAGCATTATTTAAAGTTTCTCTTAATCTTTGTTCTTGTTGTTCAGAAAATTTGATGTCAGGACCAGCAAGCGAATAAAGATATATTAATAATCCAAGCATATTGTCCATTTCCAATCCTCTAGATGATCTCGTTTTGATAATATTGCTCAGCTACATTATAAATTATGTATTAATTGTCAACTGTTTAAATACTTATACAATTATTATGGTTTGTACCTGTGATAATATACTTGACGAATCTCCACTGACTGCCACATTTTGTAAGATTAACTTTTCCAAGCTTATTACAAATTCAATTGGAGCAGTTTTGTTTGATTTTAATGCTTGAACAATTGCTGCAATCAACTAAAAAATAAATAAAATGCAAATTAAATTTATTATGTTTGTTTAATTATTATCCTCTTTGTTTATATTTATTTATAACTACCTGGAGATTTTTACTATTCTTACACAACGATTCTATATTTTCTGAATCTCTAAACTTTTGTATACCTTTCTCTAAGCTATGAGCAGATATTCTAGTTGATATTTTACTAGCCTTTGGACTTTCTTTACTACTAGACATATTAATTAGCATTTTATTTAATGTCAATAAAACCTCTTTTTGACTTTTATTAAACAGTATGTCCATTAATTCTTCACTTTTATTTGCTAAGCAACCTGGTACCATAAACGAAGACGAACATTCCTAATAGTGAGAATATTACATTATTTTAATTAAAATATTTGATCATTAAAAAATGAATTAATAAATTATAATTACTTCTCCCTTAAGACTAAACGAGTGCATTTGCACTGCAACATCATTATAATGGTGAGGTAAATGTGGCAATGTGCATAATATTCTTCCCAATATTGACTCTGAATTATAACTAGTTGACGTAGACAAATCCAGCAATCGATCTACCAATATCAGAGATACTTTTCTTTCGGAAACTCGCTTTATAAAAAAAACATTAAATTAAATTGATTGTAATGAAAATTTATAAAACATATGATTAAATTAAAAAGCTTACTTTTCTTCTGTTTACTGCTGCAGTTAAATTTTCTAATTTATCTGCAACGTAGCTACTAAGTTTTCCTAACGAATAGATATCTTCTTGTACATTAAAGTGAGAAAATAAGCTGTGAAACGAGCTTATTAAAAAATCAACATCAGCTTCATAATCTGCATTAACTAATTCATTTGTCGATGACATTAAATTTCCAAAAGGAGGCGTAACAAATATATTTTGCCTTATGCACGCTATAAAAATTGGCTTGAAAACCATTGTCACATCTGAATTCTGAAAAGATATATATATATATATTACAAAAATAAATTTTAAATTAAAGTGAACTATACAAATGCATTACCTGTACAACAGTTCTATCATTCATCCAATGTAAAATATCATCTTTCAAAATATCATAACTATTATCTTTCAACATATCAATTGGTATGATGGACGAATAATTTAAAATCTTCTTATGAGCTGTACAGACAACTGTACACTTTTCAAATTGATTTTTCTCTATAATTAATTTCAATGTTCTCTGATAAAATAGGGAATCCGCTGATGTAGATATGATCACAGCTTGTTTTGCGCAATCAGCTTTAAGATTCTGAAAATAAACGATACAACCGATGTAAGGAGTATTTGTAAAAGGTAAATTGTAAACTAATTAAGAAACTCTTGGTTACATAAAAATTGTACAATGCTAATTCATGTACGGATATTGCACCGGAATCTTTCAAAGTTAAATAAGCATTATCTCCGGTATGCCAATGAAGACATTCGGCTGCATGGTGATCAATGTACACCGCTGCATTTTCTACCATGGACAAAACCTCTTTCCAACAAAGATCTGTAAATTGCTGTATGTCGCCAAACATTTTCCTTTAAAAATCTAATACATATGTGGTATATTTATAACAAAAGCGTGCGTCCAACGTGTAACTTAGAAATTTTGTAGTAATCTTGCTTCGAACAACATTATCTTTGTAAAATAATAATAAATATTCTAAAATTTTTTAATAAATTTAACAATCATCAACAAAAAAACACACACACACAAATACGCTACAGTGTCATTTTGACAGGTTAGTTCGACAATATCTCGCGCACAGCTGGCAAAATGTCAGTCGGTAAAACATTTTTTTTAACTATATTTTTCAGATTATACGGCTACCTAAGTACATAAAAATACTTAATGAAAAAAAAAGAATACACATATCATTTTATTACATTTCTTTTATTCCATTCTGATAACATAATAAAAATTACACAGATTATCGAAATTAATATATAAAAATAAATATAATAATTGCATATTTAAATTAAAAGTAAATAAAAAAAATGTACAATAAGTTCGATATAAGTATATCTAATAAGTTGATTTAATAAAAACAAGAGAGATAATAAAATTACAGGTAGTCTATTGAATAATAAATTAATTAATAATTTAAGGTATATAACACGTAGAAGCTGTCATATTGTTGATCCATCGGTATATACGGCGTGTATAGTATGGTTGTACTTTGGCTATATAATTGATTGTTATTGTCAGTTTCCTTCGGTCTCGAGGCTGATGTTAACAAAACCTGAAAATAAAAAAAAAATATTATTTTTTACTCATTGGTGTATTATTAATAAGCAAGTTTTCTTGGTATAATGCAATTTTAAATTAATGTGATTGTTAAATTTGTTTTTTTTTTGTTATTAATATTTACAATGAAATTTCCGTAAAAACATTTTTTATACGTATAAATGATGAATTGATACGAGTATTAAATTTGAATGTATATATAGGTATATATAATTTTGTTTATAAGAGCATGTATTTTTTTTTAATTTAGTGTTCTTAATGGTAAACGTAAAATCTACATGATAATTAATTAAATAACATTATAAATAAATTAAATAAAATAAAATTTAATAATGTGTAATAATAAATATCTATAAATTAATTTAATATAAATTATTTAAAACCTCATAAATTATAGATAAGTATAAATTATTTACTATAAAAAATAATAATAATAATTTAATGTCACTGTAACTGCAAGTGAAATGTTTGTAGAAATTCTGTATGTATACGATACTTTTGTACCATATGTGTTTTCTATGTAACTCTGGTTAAATAAATAAATAAATAAATAAATAATTAATTAAATTATATTATAAATAAATTAAATTAAATAGGTCATAAATAATCGTAAATAAAGAAAAAAATAAAATACTCTGTTAACAATAAGATAAATAAAAAAATGTAATAATGTGTAAAAAACGACCTATAAATTATTTAAATATTTTCGTATTTTTGTAGTAAAAATTAGGTTATCTTGTATAGGTTTAGATAAAATTATGTCGTTAAAATTATATAAATATTTTATTTTCCTCGATGAAGCATTATATTGACAATGTAAATTGACAAACGCGAAATTTTCGTAAAATTTCCAAAAAATTTTATAATAAAAATAATATATTTCACTCTAATCGAACTACTAATTACAAAAATTTTATAACTAAAAATCATGTAAAAATTCTATTTATGTAAATAAAAACATCAAACATGCAGAATTTACTTAAAAAATTTCAGAAAATTTTATGGTCAAATTTATATATATTTTCTTTGCTATAATAAAATTACAATGTAGAAAAAATTATATGTTGTTAAAATTATGTAAAAAATTTATTTTCCTCGGTGAAGAAACAAATTGATCATGTAAATACGATATAAGTAAAAACAATCAAGTATTACTATATTTTTGTGAAATTTTCCGAAAGATTTTATAGTAAAAATTGTACATATATTCTTCGCTGTAATCAAATTACAATTCACAATAATTTTGTTAAAATTATGTTTTCTTCGCAATATAATTAAACTACAATCTTACAAAAAATTATGGGTAAAAATCGTGTAAAAATTCGTTTTTCTCGATGAAGAAGCAAATTGATTATTCAAATAAATACACACGCAAGTAAAAATAACAAATAGAAATATTTTCGCGAAAATTTCCGAAAAATTTTATACTAAAAATAATACGTTTTTTTCTTCGTTATAATCAAACTATAATTTACGGTAAAAAAAAACATGCAAAAATGCCATCTCTCCCAAAAAAAATAATTATCATAAAATTTTCTTACCCATAACCGCGCGTAACATACTATATCAATAAAATTACGTCAAAAATATTGCATCACCGTATACGAAAAACCCATAAATAAAAAAAATAATATTTTCTGAATTCAAAAGAAAAAAAAATTCAAATACACAAACTCTCATACCTTCGGGCGTCATCTCCTCGGAGACAGCAACGGCATCAACGTCGACAACGTAATCGTCATTTAAAAAATCCCCGTCTTTGTAAATCTGTCCCATGATCAACTTGATCTTCCCAAGTATAGGCTGGAAAATATTTCTGAACAATCCGTCGCTCTCTTTTTCTTTCAACTCGGGCCAAAGGGTTCGGGAGAATTGCCGCGATTTCAAATTGTTCAACTTGGACTTGCTTTGCAGAGCTTCGATCGAGAAAGCCATACTTACTAATTTTCGTCCTGGAGGCTCGAGGCTCGAATGCGTAATAACACCATCATCTACGATTTACCTGTCCTGTACGACCAAACGGTTTATTCACAAGTGGTGGGAAATTTTCGTGGAAATTTTGCACAAAAGGGAAAGAAACACACACACGCATGTACACATTTCGAGTGGGCGGTATACACATAACGGTTCCAGTTTAAATCGTTAAATTTTCATTGTTTCACGGCAGGTATACACACATCACTTTTCCGAAATTTTAAATATATATTAATTCTCGAAATATCTTGTTTAAAACGTTTAGAACGATAATAACTCGTCGGCGAATCTTCTTAACGTATTATCCTTTATATTATATATATTGTATGTTCCTTAAGAAATTTCAACCCATATATATATATACATGAATTATAAGGATGAATTCTGAGAAACTATAAGATACTATCTTATCTTTCTTATTTATGACTTTACAGGAATTAACTATATATACACCCGTGCGTATTATATATATATATAGAGGAGAGAGAGAGACTGAGCGAATTAATTTTCAATATTGATTTTCCGACATTTATCTTATATAGAATCTCTTCTATACATCACTACGAAAATTTATAAAAAAGTTATATAGATTAATTACCGCGCGACTAGAAATAAAAGTATATCTCAATACCAAAAATAATTGAATCTATATAAGTTATAAAAATAGTTATCTTTTAGCTACTGTTACGTGTGAAAGGGTAGTGTTGTTCGATCCTCGTGGATGTCGCGGCTCACGTTGTCGTAACTCACAAGGAGAGTGTTTCAACTGCGGGAAATTAATCTTTTGAGGACTGTTTTCTGGTACCAGGTTCAATCTCGTAGGGTGTTTTACGAAGTTATACGTATAGTTAGTGAAAAATTGTGAAAAAAAGATGCTTGTATTCAAACGCTAATAACTGGGGAAAAAATAGAGGTAGGCAATCAAACTTAAATTTATCAAAACGTTGAGATCAAGCAAATATCATTTAAAAAAAGAAGCTCAATTATCTGAGTTTGGTCATAAGTTATGGAAGAAATAAGAATTAGACGAAATTTTTACGAAAATTTAGTATGAAGGGGATGTTGGATTCAGAAAATGGTCATGTTTAATACTTTTTTTATAAAGGAAAGAATAAATTTTTGTAAAAATCCTGGATGCCATGCCCTTAGGTATGTTTTAAACAGTATACTCGAATTTTTTCAGATTTTTAAATTTACACAATTTAATTCTGATTTTTGCGTTGAAAATTCATGACTTTTTAGATAAATAATTACCAACCGAAAATCGTTTATTCAATTATTATTAACAAATTAATTTTTTCCTAAAAAATCAAAACGTCATACCCTCGCTTTTGTTTTAAACTACCACTATGAATTTTTTCAAATTTTTATTTCAATATTTCGAACATAATTCTTGTGTTGAAAGGTGTAGATCCCTGTAACTTGGGTCCCGTTAAAGTTTTTTTTACACCGTTTAAGGCAAAAATTTGGTTTAGTATTAGGAAAATTTTAGCGTTTTAAAAAGTAGATCTTTGTAATTTGACTATATGGCATCTCCTTAAAGATATATATATTTTATGAATTTTTTCAAATTTCTTTTATCGATAAATCAACGAGACTTTCGTCAATAATTGTTTTATAGCTATATTATATTACTAAAGCTAAAAATGGTTATTTACGTACAATTAATAATTAATTAATCACTTCGTGCAAATCTCTCTGTCACGGTATATTCCATTTGTTTTGAACAGTTTATATATAGGTATCCGTAATATTTTTTTCAGATTTTTCATACAATTAGGTTTTACAATTTTTGTTAACAATAAGTGATATTATTATTAATAAAAATACTTCTCGATATTGGATTTGCAAATACGATCTTTCAAAAGGACAAACTTATTTAACATATTTCCACAAGTATGTAAATAAATAAAATAAATAAATAAATAAATAAATAAATAAATAAATAAATAAATAATATAAATTAAACAAATAAAATAAATAACTAAAATAAATTAAATAAAATAAGTTAAATATAATAAGTAATACATATAGGAATAAATAAATATCGATATAAAAACATATGAACAATTTTATAAAGTAATAGATCAAGTAATAAATCTACAAAATTCTTTAGAAATCGAAATCGATCGCACGTGACTCGGTCGATAAGGTAGGGATGATAATATTTGACTTGCCCACCCACGGCTGTGAAGGCGATGTGTATAATGAAATGGATTTTAATAATATCGAATGAGACTTACGATGTTTAATACAACTACTAGTCAAAAACAATGAGACAGGACCTCAACCGGTCTTAAGGATTACCAGTATTCGACTAACCGTTGGGTCTCGACGGAATCTCCGAGAATCTGATACAACATTATACGGTGTCAAAAAATTTTGCTGTCTTCACGATACTTGGCATATTCCACCGATCAGCAGTGTCGTTCTCGTGACAATGTATAGGTGTATATTTGTATTATATATCGTGCGATGTAATTAAATAAAAAATATATCTTATTGGATTCTAAGGTCGAAAAACGTATAACCAAAAGGATTAATTGAAAAGGCACATTTAATTTATTAATATATAAATTACATACTAAAATAATGCTTTATCGAATTTTACATCGATGTAGCCGTCGCGTTTCACTTACAACTAGAATAAAATAATTAAAAATACGTTGCGATTCTTCAATCCTTTCAGTCGGTTGCGTTAGATCCTCTTAGCGGCTAGCTGTGGACAAAAAATGTGGAACGAAAGAATCGTGATTATTAATTTTTCTACGTCAAATCGGATAAATGTATTTGCCTGAATAATCGAAAAATTTGGGTTTAATTTTATTGTTAACAAAGTTTAAGGTAATGTATAAAAATTTCTGTAATAATTTAAAAAATTATAATTATTAATGTTTCGGTTTTAACGAAAAAGAATGAAAATTTATATAATTAATTAATAAATAATTAATAATAAATGCGTACGATAAAAAGGTAATCATTATTTCTTTTTAAAAAAATAAGTTAAAAGAATAATTAATAAAATTAATTTTTTTTAAATTTCAATATTAATAATAGCGAATAAATTTTAATTTCTGTTTTAAAGAAGAAAATTCATATAGGTAATAAATTTGATTGAAAATTTTAAAGACCTTATAAACTTATGATATACAAATTATAAAACTAAAATACATTAAAAAAAGGAGCATAATTAAATGTAAAAAAAGGAAATAATAGTAATATTATTTTTTTTCTTAAAATATAATTAATTAAAAATTCTATTTTCAACAAAAAAGAAATATGATATTAAAATAAACTTTGAAAATTACAGAAGTATATCTTAAATAAAAAAACAAATACTTAAACAGATATATAGATTCCTTGTTAAAAATAAAACGGAGGAGAAACGTTAAAAAATAAAAATTTCAAATTCTATAATAATTTAATCAATTAATTAAATAAAAATATAACTAGTCAAACCTCCAGATAGAAATTAATTTAATTTTTGAAAAAATTGAAAAAAAAATATAAATGAGAAAATAAGTAAAGGAGAATAAGCGTAAAATGTTATTGTTGAAAAATAAATCGAATAAAAGAAAAAGTAAGAGAATCGGGTTAAAAATAAAGTTTACCACTTGGCTATGCTGAAGGGTCTGCAAGAATCAGAGGGTTTGTCGTAAGAGTAACCAGTCTGGCAGTTAATCAGTTGAGGTCTATGGCTCCTGCATACAACGACACTCGTACAGGATTCCGTAAGTCGATGTACTTCACCATTTTCACATGGAACTTTAGCGTATTCTTGGGGTATCGTATGAATCACTTCCCATGGATTCGCTATCGTCGAGCTGTCAAACTCTTCTTCTCCTTCTTGATCAGCTTCCTGTCGATGATAATTGGATTCAAACCACTTTTTACTTTATTTCCCAAAAGACTCTTATAAGTATGTGTACCTTTATACTCTCCGTATATATATACATATATCGGTATAACGATAATAAGGGATTTACGTCGATCTTTATATACGTGTACATTTATTTTATTTTTACATACGTACATACACACGAATTTAATGGATTTTAAATATACATTTTTTAATTTTATTTATAAGATTTAAAATATAAAACGTGTGCGATCGTGTATATAAAACAAAATTAAATTTATGTATATAATTGCTTTAAGGGTAAAAGCCTAGGTTGAAATTGAAAAAACAACTATTTAATATTAACAATTAATTATTTTTTTGCAACAATTGGAAACACTTCTTTATTTTTTAAACAAATTATATTATTATTAACTTTTATTTAACATTTTTTGGTCAATTTATTTGTAACATAACTATTTTAATTAAATGTGAGATTTTGACTTTTTTCCATAATGGACTTACATCTGGATATTCATGAGAATTCTGCAGAAATCACTTCATTAAATAGACTAAAATTTTAACAGTAACTTTTAAATATGACTTAAATCCACTTGAGTGGAAAAAAATGTGTGAAAATTGTAATAAAAAATTATTTAAAAATTTCTTATCTTCTAATAAAACTGTATATATGTAGTCGCTAATGACCATACTAGGTTGAAGCGACTTTAAATAAATAAATGAAAAAAAAATACCAAATTATTTAAAAAAATTGAAAAATTGTATAACAACAGCTAAATAATTTTTAATTTAATAAGCATTACGACTTTTATTGAAATTCTGTTCCACTCAAATAGATTAAAAACATATTTTAAAGTTACTGTTGAAATTTCAGCCTATTCGATGAAATAGTTTCTGAGACGTCCCGCGGTAAGTCCATTATGGAATAATATTAAAATAGTTATGTTACAAATAAATTAGCTAAAAAATTCAAAATAAAATAAAAATACAATTGTTTAAAAATTAAGATGTATTTATAATCATTATAAATAAAAATTAAGAGCATTGAAAGTAGAAATAAACTAATAAAATCAAAAGAATAACATTCGAAAGCCAATAAATATTAAGCAATATTAATTAAAATTGAAATTATAATAATTATAGAATAAATAAAAGAAAATAAAATAAAATAAACAAAATGTAAAATATAATTATAAATTAAGAATTAACGCTATAAAAAATATAAAGAATAAATGGATTGTAAAATGGAATGATGAAAAATTTTTGTAAACCGAAGGCCATTTCTGAGCCAAAAGGATAAAATAAAGATTCTATTTAATTATTATGAAAAAAATAATTAATAGTTAATATTGAAAAGTTCTTTTTTACTTTTAACCCAGGTATAGATTTTTGTGTTTGATTTTTTTTATTTTTTATTATTAAAAAAATTATTTTAGCACATGCACAATTGCTACATATCATAGAATGTGGCTTAACTCGTACATTAGAAAAAATATGGAAAAAATTGAAAGATAAATTTAAAAAAACAGTTAATGTCGGTATATGTGTACATTAAATGAAGATGCGGCATCCCCTTAAAGGAATAATTCTTTTTTTTTCCGTTTGTAAGGTTACGGAACTCTCTTAAGGGAATATATTTACAAAAAGCGGTGCATACCTTTTGCGCTTGGATATCCTTCTCGAGCTCGGATTGGAGTACCGCTTGACGTTGCTGCCAGAATTCGGGTTTGGTCCTCAAGAGAAACGAGTTGGTGTTGTAAGGATTTATCGGGGCGGGTATCTCAGGCTGACCGGGATTGTAAGGTGGATTTGGGTTCGGTGATTCGCCACCCGGTTGAGGATAACCACCGGGTTGTTGCGGATATCCACCGCCAGGTTGTTGGGTTGGTTTTTGTGGTGTTTCGGTACTCGGTGGAAGTGGCCGTGGTGTTGCCGCTCCCTTGCAATCCACTCGGTTCGGGTAATCGCAAATTTGCGTCTCCTGCAGTGTCAGATTATACGATTCTTTATTTTTCTTTAAATTGCGAGAATCTTTTTTCTTGCCGTTACACTGTTCAACGTTTCAGAGAGTTTTGCGAAAGGGAATATAATGAATTTTACATCGGCTAAAATTACTTTTTTTTTTCTATCTCGATCAAAGTCGATAATATTTCATTGGATAAAATATTTAAAATATTATATGATATTACGGTATTAAATATTTTCCTATAAAATAAGTAGGCATACAAATTATTTAAATTTTACTAAAACGGAATCGTTATTTTTTACGGTAATCGATTTCAAATTAAAAAATAAAACAAAAAACATTTACCTCCTGGATATTCGAACCTCCGATCTTTCATTCTATACCAACTGAGCCACTTTTTATTGTTCGCGTCAAAATGTATTAAATTCAGATTATTAAATGAATTAAAGTTTGGTGTAACTATTTTTTATATTTAAGCTGAATGTACTACGTTGACATGAAAAATAAGAAAAGTTGATAAAGGAAAGACTTCGGAGTAAAAGATCAAAGGTTAAATATTTTTTGCAAGTTAATTATTTTTTTTAATTCGAAATAAATTAAATTACTGCAATGATAATCAACAATTTTAATAATTTTTACGGTGGAAATCGAGCAAATTTATATGGATTCTGCTCATTATCCACAATTTTGCAAAAAATCTGCAAGAAAATCTATTCTAATGATTTTTTCGTAACATTTTCTTCTGACGACATCTCCATACCTTTGTATAGTACATATAATTTTAGTCATAGTTAATTAACATAGCTTTAACATTAATACAGAGAGAGTAAGGATTTTTCGCGCAAAGTATTATTATACGCACTTATCATCAATGATGCGTAAAATATTATTCTTTGCACATATTAATGACGAATGCATTTTATTTTTCTAATTTACACGTTTTTAAATCGACCAACTTATTTTTTTAACTACGATTAGTTAAGGTAAATTTACTATCAAGAAATAATTAATACAACCCAATAATTGATTTTTAAATATATTTTTCATAATTACCGAAAATCATCGATACACAAAAAATAAAATTCTAATGTCTGAAAGAAATGGATTTGTGTAATGAATGTTATGTATATATATAAGTAAAAATAAAACTATGTATATTTTACAAAAAAATTAATTTTAAAATATCTTTCCATTTAATACAATCATACCTTTTAAAGGTATAATTTAAATTACAAAATATAGTAAATCTGAAAATTATGACGTATTACTTTTCTATCAATTTCAAACATAAATTCTCGTATTATTTTGTAAAAATATAAATACAGTAATTTTTAATATATTATATTTAAATATATAGTTAAATTACTATTTTATTTTTCTTTTTGATAATACTACTTACAATTTCCATAAAATAGTTTTACCATAAAATATAATTAATTATAGTAAAATTTATAGTAAACTTAACCATTTTTTTGTTATCTCAGTGTAGCGTGAAATCTTTAACACAACCCAAACTATAACGATATCCACATACAAAACAAATTTTTTAGTATTTAACTTATAAAACATAATTCAGGTGTATTTAAACCAAAACTGTGTAGCGAAACGTGACTAGAAATTTATTATCCTAAAAATATTCGCAATAATGGAAATATTTTCTTAAGACATATGTGTATATTCTACTATATGCGCGATGACTAATTTCTTTATGAACTTCTTAGTATTTTTTCAATTTTGAAAATATTTAGATACGCTATATATATTGCGATATATTTTTGTAAATACTTGAATTTTTCGTTATACGTTTATATAATATTATTTCGACATAGAGGAAAATATTTTTTTTTATAGTAATGACTAGAATATTTTTCGTTAATGCTCGGGCTGTAAAAAAGGATGAAATTTATTATCAATGTATCTGTGATGTTAAAATAAATTTAATTTTTACGATAGAAAATGTAGTAAAATTTATTATATTACGAGTATATCCGATACAGTATTTACTTTTTGTAATAGTGAATACCGAAAATATTTCGTTATCTAACATTTGTTGTTCTACCCAATTTAATTTTCCAGGCGATCAAGTTTATACGCAAGAGAACAAATTTAATATTACCGATGTGTCTCTCTGATAACGATGTATTAAATTCAATCTCATGCAAATGCAAAATGTCTCTCTTTCGCAACAACGGGATGAAAAACAAAAAAAAAACACTCACTGCATCTCAATGTTTAATATCGTAAACGATCTATCCTCCCGAAGAATTAAAGAACGTCTAAAATTATCTCTAAAAAAAAGAATAACTTTTTCGGTGGAAACAAGTAAAAAAAAACAGATCAAGAAAATTACTGTAACTTTTCGGCCAGCAATTGCGATATAATATTTATCGGCGTATAGTTAAAAATGAATAAAATACAAAATAGATAAATAATAAAGGAACTCCCCATAAAAAAATTAAAAATTACAATAATGGATTTTAAAAATTTTTGGTGTAATTTCGTATAGATAAAAAACTATATATAAAAAAAAAGAAGAATATATATAATGCGTGGTTGTAATATATGCTTACGTCACTATAAACAAGTCCTTCGGGGCAATTGAACTTGATCGGGCTTCCGGCGACGCAGACGAAAAAGACGGAGCAATTCGTTGCGCTCCTGTACCTTCCATTTAACTCTGGGCATCTTTTCGATCCTCCTGGCAACGATGGCTCTGCACAAAAGAATCCCGTCGAGTTACATTTCGCCTCTTTCTTTTTTCTCCAACTTCATCGAGAGTTGAGGTATGAACTCTCGGTGAGTATGTACGTAAAAAAGAACGAGGAAGGAGATAAATAAACGAGCGAGTGTGTTATGTCACGAGATCTTGAGATTTTGTAACTTTGGCGAGGTGCTCGATGTGATTTATCATTAGGTTTTTAGTATAGGTGCTTTTGATGTAGGCGGATGGACATTGTTTCTTTTTTTTTTAACGAGCAAGATGCTGATATGCTTTTCGCGAGATGACGATGATGATATATAGAAGGTTGAACGAATTGATGATTACCTAGTGGAAATCTTACCATTTTTTTTATCATTTTTTGGAATGAAATTTTTAGTTTACGAAATGTATGAATGCGATGTGCGATGGATCGGTTTAATCACATCCCACACCGGATTATTGATCGGCGGAAACGATGATAGCATAAAATGTAACGTATTTCCAGTTAGAATTTTCACGATGTTTCAAGACCAATTTCGGATTAAAAAGAAGGTTATACCGTTACGTTTCACGACACTTTGAGAGGAAGAGGAAGAGGAAGAAGAAAAAAAAAATGGTAAAATTTCTAATCGAGGTTCGCTAACGATTTTGATCTCCGAAAAGTATAAAAACATACTTGGCGTAGGTTTGGGTCTGTTCCCGCAGTTGACGTTGTACGGGAAATCGCAGTACTGCTTCTTCTCGTTGAAGAGAAGGCCGTTAGGACACTGTTGCTCGATCGCAACATCGTCCCAGCAGTTGAGGTAGGTAGAACAGCTCTTGGGACTGGGGAACTGACCTCGATCACCCAAACATCCTGGTGGTCTCGCTGGTTTTCCAGGTTTTCCAGGTAGAGGCCTCGGGATTTCGTTTTCCGAACCATCACCACCACCGGTACCACCAGTGCCTCCGGTACCACCGGTGCCCCCAGTACCACCGGTGCCTCCAGTGCCTCCAGTGCCTCCGGTACCACCTTGACCTGGGTAACCACCTGTACCACCTTGTCCTGGATAACCACCACCTCCACTTCCTCCACCTTGTCCTGGGTATCCGGAATTTCCACCTTGACCTGGGTAACCACCTTGCGGTTGGTAGTATTGACGGCTTTCGATGTTTTGGCTTGCCGGCACTGGCTCCGATTGGATCGAACTTATCTGTGGATCCCAGAATGTTGGGTCCACCGCCGTTGTTGCCGTCACTGAAAATCACACGTTAACCTTTTTTCCAATATGCTTCCTTTTTTTTTAATTATTATTTACTGTTTTTACGGGAGTTATACACTGAAAAAAAAGTTATAGTAAAAATTACAATGTTGTCTAGTAATGCAGGGACAGACTGACGCAGTCCTAAAATTTACCATAGTGTATAATAAAATTTACTAGAAAGTTATCAATTTTTACTATAATTCTGGTAATATTTACTACAATTTCAGTAAAATTTACTATACACTATGGTCAATTTTTGGATTGTGTCAGTCTGTCTCCGCATTATTAGACAACATTGTAATTTTTACTTCAATTTTTTTCTCAGTGTACATATACGTATTTTTTTCCGTGGCGAAGGGTAAACGTATAAATAGTATTCAAACTTTCTGTTTGGGTGTTTAGAACACAATTGCGTAAACCTAATCATATCGAATTGTGAAATATGGGAGAAAGACCTAACCGATCCCGAAACGCGCATGACGATGGATAACCCATCCAAGTACCAACCTCAGCAAACGCTGCTTAACTTTCATGATCGGTTGAGGAACGTCTCCTTCACTCTGTCACCGTATCGGTTATCAACGTTTTAATCTATTATTCATCAATTTATTTAGTCGAATGATAATGTAATTAGTTTACGAGTCATCAATATAATTTGTTCACTAAAATAAGCTTGTCGAATTAAATAAAATTTATTTAATTAATTTAATTTTTATAATTTAACTATTTAGTTCAAATACGTTACTTATATTTATATATATATTTTTCTTAAATTAAAATACTTTTATACTCGATAAATATTCATTGTACAAATTTAATATACAATTATATAATTTTTAAGTTAATAATTTTGTTACGACGATTCGATATGAAATCCACTAAATATTCTTTTCAGCTTCCTATTTCACGTTACAACGTTAGATTTACACGAATTTTTGGCATTAAAAGGATATACATGTTCAACTAAAAAAAACATGTAACTATTGTAATTTCATATTATTGTCACCACGTCGAAAAGAAGCGCGTGTTTTAACGATCAAAAAATTTTGTATACCGACCAAGTTTAAGTCCCGGCAAAGTGATAAGCGTCTCCTCGTTTAAAGTGCATATGCTCTGACCATAAGACTGTTACGAAAAAAATTTTGGCCATCAATTAAATAAAACGTTGGATTTTCATTGAAGACACGATGATCTTTTTAACCACTATTCGACACACAAATCGAGCACTTTAAAACTTAATAGAAAATGCATGATTAATTATCATAAATAACTTGAAAAAAATAATTAAATAAATAAAGTTTCGGAAAATAAGACACAATTACGGTAAACCAAAATTTCTTTTTTGTTATATTTGAAACACATCTTGATACACATAAGATTTTACTGTATAAAATTCGCGCTCATATATTCCATAATTTAAATTTGAAACTCTAAAAATCCAAAAAAGAACAATTTTAATTTTTCTTTATATAAATTTCATATATATATACACACACAAACACGATTAAAATCGAAAAGAAAAAAAAAACAAATTAAAATAAAATCTCTTTACCAAACGAATCAACGATCCCTTATAAACGAAAATGAAAAATAAAAATAAGAAAAAAAAGGGTAATAAACGCAAACAATAGCCCGTATATATGTATATTCTTCTGAATCACACGAAGTATATCAAAAATTAGTCCGAGATGAACAACGACAAGAAATTCGTAATACGCAATTTGAAATTCCGTTCGGTGTAGCACAATGCAACGAAAAAAAAAAAAAGTTTCAATGCGTAGTCTTTCCCTGTATGGTACCAAAGTACCACCACACGTATATATAGATAAATCGAGTAAAGCGCGCGATCCTCCTCACTGGCGATGGTATACGATAAGTTTAAACCAGTAGGAGTGAACCATATACACCACGTTGTACAAAAATATTTTCCAAGAAATAAAATTTTATTTAAAAAAAAAAAAATTAATTTTCCCAAAAAAAGAAAAAAAAAAAAGGTTTTACTCACCATCGTTCCTTCTCAATTGTCTAGATCCAGTCCTAACGGGCCTCCTGGCTTGACTAACCGCGAGGAAGCACACCGCGAGCACGATCGCCTTCATTGTATTTTTAATTATTTATCAAAGATAATACGATCGGTTATTCGTATATGTAAAAAAAATATATATATAATCACACCGAAAAAAAAAAAAAAATACCGAGTGAGAAAGAGTCGGAGATGCGCGCTGTTCGTTTCGCGAGCTGAAGATGCGCTGGTCCAGGCTGACCCAGGGCTTACATAGGGCCGACCCCCACCATCGCGACCATTCGCACAGGACCCCAATTACGCGCGCAGGACTCTTCCTTCTCTCTCTTCTTCTCGTTCGCGATGCGCGATGGACCGAAAAACGAACGGGGAGGGAAAAATAACGCGTGCGAACGGTAAGAGAGAAAGAGAGAGAGGAGTTGATACTGAGTTATGAGGATTTGTATTTCTTTTCGAGTGTATAACGTATTCTCTTTTTACGAGATTAACTTTTTTTTCCCTTCCTTTTGATCGCATTTCTAATTAGATCCGATGGAGATGTTACCGGGATTTTTATTTTTCACATAGTGCGATATTCGGACTTTTTTTTTTTGGCGAGGTGTAATACGTGGATTAGTGATGTAGGATGGATGTATAATTGATTTTTACATTGGTAAATTTATTATAGATTTCTGTATCATCATCCCTTATAACAATAATTTTTAATCTTGTTAGTTACCTTTGTGATACGTCGAGATTATCAATATCAAATCGATGTAATGTTTTTTTTTCTAACCATTTCAAAATATTCTATTTTATTGGTATCGTTGGCAATCGTAATGTGTATACGTTGAGAAAAAAAATTGAAATGATAGATTGCCAATATAGTATAACGTTTACAAAAGTCTATTTATTTTTACTAATTATTCTAATAATTTAATGCATTTTTAGAATCTGTCAATTCATTACTAGACAGTATTGTCATTTTTACTACAACTTTTCATATATATATATTTAAACATTCGATTGGTGCAGCTTTTTTTTTACTTTGCCAAAAATGAGAAAATCAACTGCGCAACGGTTATATTTAATTTTGATCATATCGACGCCTCGGACAAAGAAAAACACAACTCAGATTTTCCCATTTAAAATAACATTACACAATCTGAGTTATGCTTCTCTTATTTAAATAGCGAACTTTTGGAATTTGTAAAATAAATTTTGACAATTTTTTAATATGAAATTTGTAATCTATTCTGACATTATTTATAATTTTTAGTTGATTTTAAAATCATCATGACGACATTTTGAAATTTATTGAACATTTTCTTGTAATAAATTAGATATATAATATTGTGATTGAACGTAACATTTTAGAAGAATCTTTTTTTTTTAGTATATTCAAGAATTTGTGTATTTACTTTTTCTGATAGATCATGAGTGTTTCACCGCGTGATGGAACTTATTACTTTAATTGGGAAGGTTGATAGTCGATGTTAGTGATTAATAGGAACAAACTATATCAAATTTTATTCGACGACATATCGATAGATTTTCATCAGAGATGCTGTAAGAATAAGAATTATGTTTTTTTTCTAATTTGACCTATATAATGTAGCCTGATGAGGATAAAATTTAATATGGTTTGTTCACTAACATCGACTATTATCCTTCCCATGAAGTGAACAACTGATAAATTTTTAATATTAACGAGTTAAATATTATATATGTGCATTGTATCTATATGCTCTATATATGTATTTAATTTGTATCGAAAATTATTTCGAAAATAATGCATTCTTCAGTTTTTACATATTTGTTCTGAATATTCGAACTTTATAATGTAGAGAAATAAATTTTATAATATTTGTCTATTAACGTTAATGTAGAAAATTATTTATCATACTGTTTGGAATTCGAAATATTCCACCTAATACCAAATATCTGACGATTTTATTAATTTCGGAATAATGATCACTCTATTTTCTCGGTTCAAAATAACAAAAAAATTATTCTCATTTTTTAAAATTCGAAATATCGCACACATTTTGAATAAACCTTCGACACCCCAACACACTTGTATACAGAAAAGAAGGAAATGTCGATCTTTGAGAGTCAATCCAAGTTAAACAAGGACTAAAAAAAATTTGTATTCTCAATTTAAAATATCGTGCAACGTTTCGTCCACTGGTTTGCGGACCTCTTCAGGCACTGTTTATTAACAAAAAAAACAAAAAACAGAATTTACATAAGAATAATATATAAATGAACAAAACTTCAACCACACACTTTACAGCACAAAATAAAATTAAATACCTTCGTAAAAACGATGTATACGTTTCAATTTTACTACATTGTAAGCATACAGGGTATATTGCAGTAGAATCAAAGTGGATGTGTGTGGATGGGTGCTGATGGGTCTGTAAGGTATCGGCATAGATGGATATGGATTGGTTGGTTTGGATGTGGATGTGGTGCATGCACATAATGATACATATAAATTATATAAAATTGGGTCTAATAAACATATACTTATGAAGAATGATCGAAAATCATTATTTGTTACTCAATACCAACCATCCACATCTATATATGCGTACACGTGTGACGATCGTATGTCAGACACAAATTCAAAGCTCCACTAAACATTCCATCTCTAAATGTAATAACTTAACATAATTAAAATAAATTCTTTAAAAATTCATATATTTATTTTTCAAATAATCAATGTATATGCATAACTAAGTTATTAAATTTCCGTTTTGAATCTATTTCAATCTATTAAAGTATATAAGTTTTAGTACTTATAACAATAAATTTTAATATATTCTAAATTTTAATTAATTAATTACATTAATTATTTTTACTTTAACTTCAGGTGGTTATATGCTGTTTATTAACTTTTAATGTCATTTTTAATTTAAATTTAGTTCTTTTTTTTAAATAAATATACAATTGTTCTGATACTAAATAGGCGCGAGTAAAGCGATCAGCTGGTACCCACTTAGTATTTAGAAAAATAGTTTACATCTCTGGCCCTTACGCATGTTTTAAGCAATGTACACAAATATTTTCAGATTCTTAATTAAATTATATAATAATTAGAGTTTTTAATTATAATTAAAAACTATAATATATTATTATTAATATAATTTAATTATTAATTATAACTCTAATATATAATAATTAGAGCCTGATAACTTGAGTTCGACATTTAAGTTAATATATTAATTTTTTTTTCCTTCATAAAATAACATTTCTTTAGTAATATTCATATAAAATACAGTTATTTATATAATTGTAAATACATTTTTTTTTCAATTTGTGAATCAGATTTAAAATTTTATAAGTGTAGGTAGGTGTAAATATGCAGGTACAAAATAAATTATTTCGCGTTTGTAAATAATAAATAAATTAGTAAATAAATGAATGAACAAATAAATAAATAAAATTGTTGTACGCATCACCTAGCAACTCACCTACATTACGTACACACATTCAAAAATCATGAAAAACCCAAGTACGTATACACGCATCAAAATCCAATAATTTACAAATTAAATCCCAGGATCGTAAACAAATTAAATTAATTAACATCAAACCGCTCAATACCACACGTACACACACGCGTATACGATACATTACGATCGAGGCTAATAAACAAATAAATTCCAAATGAAAGAAAAACCCCATACACACACACACACACTTATGTATAAGGGCGGCGTATTATCAGGAGCGATAAGAAGTATATACATATACACACAGATACAAATATTTTTTCTTTGCAACTACTATGGCATACACACACACGTATATATCTATCGAACCGGTTTGGGGGATGAGAGTCCTTCTCTATCTCTCTCTTATACTCGGGCGGGTTTATCGTTATGGTAATGGGGAAGGATTTCTTCAAGGTATATATATACTACGACGACGAGGACGACGACGACGACGACGACACTATTTCTATTTATTTTTCCCTATGCGTTTTATTATTACCCCACCTCTCTTTGACTCGCGCGGTCATACGGGCCGCTCTATACAATTATCGTTAGTGCCAACCTGCGTATATACATATATAGACGGTGCGGCCCGCGTCTTTTACTTTTCCAGAATTTACAACGAGTCGAATAGTTTGCAAAACCTCCCCTTGTGTATATATATATATATGTATATGTATATGTATGTGTACCTGCGCGGACCGCGTTTATCTCTATTTAAAGGAAGTATCTCCTGGTATTACAGAGCCCCGACGTATACGGACAGTTTAATTCCCCCTCTACGATATAATTACCTGGATATAATTCTCTCTCTTTGTGTGTGTGTGTGTGTGTGTGAGTATGTGTGGATTATTTTTACGATTTCACTTAAAAACGAGGAAAAATAATGCATCTCTATTCGGGGGGATTATACATACGAGATTAATTTTTTCTTATTTTTTTTTTATTACGCACACCGAGATAAATGTGTAATAATATAAATTATTAAAAGTTTTAATAAAAATTACTATGAAACATATATAGTGATCGGTGGACATGTTGTCTTACCTTAGGTAAGAATTGCTATACGTTTTGTAGTATATAATTTAATGTAGTATACAAATTTTACTACGTTGATGTAGTAAATTTTATTAGATAACATATATTTTTATTATTTATTTTTTAGAATAATTTTTTTTTCTACTCAATTATGGGGATGTCATACACAATTAAAAATTCAAATTTCGCGCCACTGAATAGCGGACGAACAAAACAACTAATTTACTTATAACAATTAATAATAACAAATTTATGTAACTGTCTATCATTTTACAAAGTTTCGAGTTATTATAACAATATATTACAATGAGAAAACCTTGAGAAATGAAATTATCTTATATTTTTCAAGGTTTTCTCAGCGACATATTGTTGTAATAACTTGAAACTTTGTAAAATGACGCTTTCGCGTAAATTTTTTTTATTAATTGTTATATAAGTAAATAAGTTGTATTTTCGTCTGCTATTTTGTGGCGCGAAATTTGAATTTTTAATTGAATATGACAAACCGTTAATAAATATTGCTTAAACTGTTGGTATCTTTTTTATTATGCTAATAATATTATTAAAAATATTGCGCAGCAAATGTATCCACCGTTTATTATAAAATAAACCAATTTTTTTATTAAAAACATCGCAAATTTTATTATAACATTTTTCTGATTGTAGGTGTAGTGTTTCGTTACTTTTTGGACACCCTGTACACTATTATATGTAAAAAAAAGAAAATAATTTTCATATATGTATATCATACTATTTGTGCGGGAATAAAATTAAGACGCGTCGTTCAACGTAAAAATCCATGTGTCTATATATATATATGTATGTATGCACGTATGTATGTATGTATGTATGTATGTATGTGCGAAAGAAAATGTAAAAAAAAAAAGAGTATGTAAAGAAGGAATACACCCCGGAGGAAAATGCAGGTGGATCGCTTAATTACAAATCGCTTTTGAAAGATTAATAGCACCGTGTAAACGGATCGCGTGTAATCCTTGACGGATCCCTATATATGTATTAAACCTACTAAAATCGCTTTTATTGTCACGATATATAGGTATATACATATCGTTTAATTTCTTTTTACACACTCATATATATATATACATGTTACACATCAAAATAAAAATTCATCACGTATATATCTATATATATATATACCTTGATTATTATTATTAACTATTTTTTTAACAATGTTGCTATAATACACGCAAAAAATTTATGTATGTATTTAACCGGTTGCGCATCACGTGTATATATGTACAGCAAAGTCATTCGTACTATTAAGATATTTTTTTTTTTTTTGAGTGTATGAGAGTGATAGAAGGTGTAATCTTGTATCTACATAAGTAGTTTTAGAATCCGAGACCAGTTGAAAGTAAATACTTTTTAGTTTATAAGTTTATTTTTTTTTTTTGGTTTTCTTGTGATATATATATATATATATATATATATATATGCGCGTTATATACGAGTTGTTATCTCTTATCTAATCGGTATGATAATTGTATATAATGGGGAGGATTGGCTTAACAGATATACACGAGGACTCGGTGTATACGTATAGAATACTTGTTTCGTTTATATGGTATATACATATGAAGTCATATTTTTTTTTTCATTAGTTCTATATAACTGAGCTTGATTATATCAACTTCGAATCTGTCCTTTTTTTCTGTTTGGTTCTCTATTTGTTTGTATGACTTATCCTTTATCCTTTTTTCATTTAAACTGTGTATGTAGTGGATATGTTTATCTGTCTGTGTATATAGTGGAATTTTGTTTTGAGCGACATTTTGTTAGTTTATTTTGTGGAAATTAAATGAGCGCAATGTGTGCGTATAGGGGATTTTGTTTTAGAGGGCTAGATGATGAACGTGATCGTTGTAATTGAAGGTTCTGGTGGTATTTCTTATGTGTTTGATGATATTTCTGAGAGTCGGTAACTTATGGTAAAATTTCGGATAGATTTTATGATTTTTTTTTAAATATCGGTAAAATTTCTTGTAAATCTAACGATCCTTCAAGAAATCGGTAAGTTATGGTGAAATTTATTATACACGGAGAAAAAATTTCTAGTAAAAATTAGAATATTGTTTAGTAGAGAAGATAAAATAGTAATTTTTGTCATTTGTCAAGTCTGTCTCTTCTTTATCAAACAATATTGTAATTTTTACTAGAAATTTTTTCTTCGTGTATAAGGTAAAGTTGAAGGTTCTTACAAATAGGTAATATTTCTTGTGGGATATTTTTAACAATCCTTCGAGAAATCGGTAAGTTATGATGAATTTTCTTATAGGATTATCTCAAAGATTCTAACGAAAATCGGTATAGGTGGATATTTTTTAATCAGTCTGGCAGACCACGCCAACGAAACGTTGCTGAAATATCTGTGTATATAAGATTTTTTCCTATTACCTCCGCCAGATCGATTAAAAAAATCGGAATATTAACATGGAGAGCGATCAACCTATCTACATTAAAAATTGGTATATATAGTGGTAAAATTGTTATAATAAAGTAAATAAAACGATCTTTCGATAAATCAGTAAATAATTAAAAAATCGGTAAATTATGTAAAATATCACTTACAGGGTAGTTTTAATTTTTTAACACTTGGAAAAATCCATCATATTTTGGAAGCTGAGTATATATACACTGTAACGAATCAATGTAATATTTGATTATATTACATTGCTCGTTACATTCTCTCTCTCTGTCTAGCTATGTACTAATCATTATACAGCTGTTACAGGTCGGCGTTCGACGATTTTCGGCGATTTTCGCGGACCTTCGTAAAGGTAAAAGTAGGGAAAGAGAGAGAGAGTTTTCGGTTCGTAAGTGCGAGAGCACTTAGACTAAACTCAACCGTCGAGAGACTAAATCAACCGTCGAGAGATTAAACTCAACCGTGGAGCGACTAATCTCAACCGCCGAGAGATTAAAAGTCAACCGTGTGATTAATTGCCACTGACGTGAGAAACCTTGCGATTTGTTTTCTCCATATTTTGATCGCCCTGTGCTTGTGATCCTGGTGCTGTGCTGGTGATCCAGTGAAGTTGCAATAGTTTGTTTGGCGACGACGCAGCCCAGGAAGCTAAAGAGTAGCGACTACGCAGACTTCACCTGGTTGTTTGACCATCGATCGCGTCTCAAGCACTGTAAGTGCCAGTCTTGTAGTCTCTCTCTCTCTCTTTCTCTCTTTATTTATCTCGCGTGTATACTGACCTGCGTTTTCGCGCGCTGCGACGCGCCTGTATTATTGTTTTTCCCGAATACATTTATTTCTGTTATTAATTAAATACTGCATTGTTGTTTATTTAATTGTTTACCCTCTTTTTCTCGCGTTTCGCTAAATAAAGATTACCGCCGCCTCCGCATATACGTTTGGTTTTGTATTATTACTGAGCGGCCGATCGCATAGAGACTATTATTTTAACGGTAGTTAATTGTTATTATCTTTTTGTATTTATATTTAAAAATAGCAAAACCGTTACATGGCGCCCAACGTGCATGGTAATTAGCGATACGCATATTATTGACAATTAATAGTCTCAAAATTTAATTTCTAATATTTAAAAGTTTTAATTCAGTCAATATACGTGTTAAATTAAGAGATTTTATTTCGAGCATTTCGAGAGCGAGCGAGCGCATTGTTTACGTTTCGCGGTGATTCGCGGTGTTTACGCAGCGAATAATATTCGAATATTGTACTTTCTATACATTTCGAAATTATTCTTTTGAATCTTATATTATTCGAATTGTAAATCGATTTTCCTTTTCGATTTAATTTTAGCGTATCGCGAATTAATTAATTATTTCGTGCTTCTTTTATTATTTATTTGTTTATTTAAATAATTATTAGCGACACCGCAGAAAATATAATTATTGCTTTTCTAATAATTTCTCGTAAACTGTATAATCGCAATTTAGGTTGAGTTAGTCTATTTCGCGTGCGTGCGTGTAAGTGTGTGTGTGATTTACGCGGTAAATATAAGTATTGTAGCGTATCGCGGTACATGTATGTATGTGTATGTAAGCGTGTGCGCAAATAAAGTAAATTAATTTATTTTTTTAAATTTGAATTCAATTTAATTTTTTTTTGTTGTTATTATAAATTATTAAAATAATTTTAATAGCGTTTCTTCGCAATTTAAAATTTTGTTTTTTTTAAATAATTATTATCTTTAAACAATTTGTCTTTAAATTCTTTTAAACTTTGAATATTATATTTGTTAATTCAATTTTATTCTATTTTTTTGTAAACAATTAGAAAATTTATTTTAACAAGTTGCAGATTTATAATATTTTGTTTTTTTTTGCAAATTAGTTGATGTTATTAAATTTAATTTGGTTAAGCGAATTTGCGCATAATTTAATAGCGATTCGCAATTATTTTGTAATTTGTTAATAAATTTTTTTTAATTGTGAGAATTTATTTTGCCAATAAGGCCTAAAATTTAAATTTTATTTAATTTTATAATTCAAAATGGCGTGTATGAACGAGTGTGATTTCGATCAAACGTACGGAGTTGAGATCCAAGGATGGATTTTGAATCTAACAAGCGATCAATTCGATTCTGTACTTGATCAGCTAGAATTGACGCGCGACGGTACGCCCTTTGTACGTGTAGACAGGTTATATAGGCGTTTACGCGGCGATTATACAGCCGCGGATTTCGTCCAGTCAACTAGTGACGATGATTTAGTTTCGCGGACTCGTCGTGAACAAAGACTCTGCACCATTTTGAAACATGCGAAATTTAGCGAAGAAGCGCAAGTACAGATTGCGCACAGACAATTTGAAAATCTCAATCGAGCGGATGAGAGCGGATTCTCTCCGCTTGCCAATAGCTCGAAGTCAAATGACGATCAACTTGCCGATTCCGATGCGGAATCGCAGCATAGCGAGGTTAACGCGGGAAATATCGCGGGGAACCTTGCGGAAAACGCGGCGGAAAACACCGCCGAAAATAATTTTAAATCAAATTTTGAATTGACTTCGATAAAAACGCTTAACACAACCATACCGGTAAGGCCAATTCCTACCATTTCGACCGCGATGATAACGACCGCTACTACAACTACGTACTCGACGACGCAAGCAGCGAGTACGCATTTACAATCAAGAGGTGCGATACCAAAAACGGTATTTTCTTCAAAAGAAAATAATAAAATAGATAATGATATCGTTTTATGTGCATTAGCTAATGGCGTAGTCTACAACGCTCCAAGGGGTTTAGCCCTGGAGTTGAGTAGAACGCAATCGCTTGCCTTTCAACAAGAGAAGGAGTTGAATTATCTAAGGCAGCAATTAGCGGATTTTGCGACGAGTACGCAGCTTCCGACGCAAACGTCAATTGCGGCGGAAAAGCAGCGGAAAAATCGCAAAAGTGTTAATTTTCAAGATACTTTTAATTTAAATTATTTTGAAACGAATAAGCATCCTGAAGCACCTCAAGCGGTATTACACACGCAAACGGAAAAGTCGCTTGGATCGCGTTTAAACGCAAACGCGTTAAATTTTCCGACTCCTACGTCAAATTTCTCGTCTCTGCCAGCTCCTGCGGATTGGCAAGAGTCTGGAAGGGGGGAAAATGTGCCTGTAGTTACAAGCGATCAACTTACGCAAATCTTGTCGAATATGTCGACTAGAGCGCCTATACAGTCACATGACGTAGGTCGCACAGTTCGCCAGTGGAATATTAAGTTTTCCGGCGAAAAACGCGAAAGCATCGAGGAATTTATTCAGCGCGTAGAAGAATGTCGCAAGTTAGCGCATATTTCCGACGCGGATTTACTGAATGCTTTCTCGGAATTGTTAACTGGCGTAGCGCTACATTGGTATCGCCAATCGCGGAAAGATTGGAATACTTGGGCTGATTTTTGCAATGCTGCTCGACGATGTTATGGCGTTGAGCAGAACTTTCAGCAGCGCTTAATGGCGGAAGCGCAAGCACGCAAGCAGGGTAGAGAAGAGCCTGCTCGCGATTACATTTTCTGCTTGCTAACTATATTTAGCAGAATGAATGCGCCTCCAAGTACGCAGTTTCAGCTAGACATGTTGTATGCTAACATGTTGCCGTCTGTTCGGAAGTTAGTTCCGAAAGAAAAAGTCACAAGCGTCGATAGGCTTGTGCAGCTAGCTCGTCAGGCGGAAGAGCTTATCGAGGAAGAGCGGAATTTTCCCGCGCCTCCGCCGCCAGAAAAGAGCGTTCTGCCTTCTGTGGCTTATAAGCATCCAGATACCAGAGGTAAGAAGGGCGGAAAAGCTGCTAGCGATGATGCTACGGTAAAAGTAGCGAGTATCGCAGAACCTACGATGGAAAATTTGGCCAAACTCTTAGAGAAGATGCTAAATGAGAGATTTAGTAAATATGCGAATTCGTTTGCGAATTCCGCCAATAAGAAAGGTCAAACCGCGCGTAATTTCCATAAACCAGGTGCGCCGAAAGGAGCAAAGAATGTTTCTGATAAGCCATCTGGCGTGACTAGTACCGAGAGGAAGGGTGATGGTAAAAATAAATCATCCATTACTAATGGAAAATCCGCGCGTAGTCGCAACCGCGATAAGAAAGCAGGTCCCAAAGAGCGTGTGTACTGCTATCGCTGCGGTTGGCCCGGGTATATCAAGACGGATTGTCCTGAGTGCTCGGGAAACGAGAAAAGGGGCGAATAGATAAGGTCCCTATCGCCCCAATTATTAGTGAGACCTCTGATGGTGATAAGTCACAATCAGTACCTGCGCAAACGGAAAAAGTGCCCTCGCTTTTGCCTGTCGGAGTGGACAGACAATCAGCGGAAAAAGGTGTTTGCGATTCCCGCGCTGAAACGCCAGTGGAGGAGGAAACTCCGCAGTTTACTCGCTGGTGGCTGCAGATTGGAATCGGTGGATTCCGCGTACGCGCTTTGTACGATTCAGGGGCGGCTCGCACGGTTATTAATTCCTTAGGCTTGCAGATTGCGTCAGCCATTGGAAAACCGCTTACACCTTACATTGGACCAGGTGCACGACTCGCTAACGGCCAACGCGCTCCAATACTTGGACGTTTAGAGCTACCGTTTGATTTAGCAAATGAACGCTATTACTTGGACGTACTAGTGATAAGCGATCTCGACGCCGACTGCATTCTCGGTGCCGATTTTATTCGTGCGTTTAACGCTGTTTTGTTGCCGCGTGAAAATCAGTTGCTGATTGAAAACGTGGCTGACGCAATTCAGCTTGAAGTATCGGCTATCGGCATTGGTGAGGCCTGCTCACTAGCTGCCGTTGTCTTAGCAGATATTGAGAAGCGCAACGCAAACAACTCAATGAGTTGTTGGAAAAGCGTTTGACTGCTCCGAATGCAAAGCTAGGTTGTACTAACTTAGCTGAGCATGAAATTGATGTGGGCGGTTCGCGTCCCATCATGCAGCGCTATTATCTAGTCTCTCGGAAGATTAAGCTGTCGCAGCAGCTGTTCAAAATTGGCAACAGCGTATGCAAACGTTGCCAGAGCTGCAAGCTCAAGCTGCTGAACGAGCGACATGCGCACAAGCCCGTCAGGCCGAATATTATAATTCAAAACGCCGCGATGTACAATTTGCCGTGGGACAAAAAGTTTCTAAGCGGAATCGCATACTTTCGTCCGCTGCCCAAGGCATAGCTGCTAAGCTAGCTCCGAAGTACATCGGACCTTTTATCGTTTCGGCGTTACTCGGCTCAAACGTGGTAGAGCTCATCGACAATGATGGAAAAGAAGCAGGTAAATGCCACATCAGTGATATTAAGCCATTCTACGAAGACCAAACGGACGTATCTGTGGAGAGTAGATTAAATCGAGAGGATGCGACGAGGGACAGCGAGGGATTAAACGCAGAGCGAAGAGCTAGCGACGAGTCCAACGATAATGATCCTGTGAGCGCGAACGCACAGCGTAAGCGAGGTAGGCCGCGCAAAACTCGGGTAATTGTTAATCGTATGACTGCGGTAGATCGTGCCCCTTCTAACGAGCGATTAAACGCGAATACTGTTGTATACGCGAATCCTCCGACGACGGAAATTAGGCGCGGAAGACCGAAGGGAGCAAAGAACAAGCCCGTATCCCCGGTGGAAACGATCGAACAGCGCACTCGGTCGCAGAAACTGTAAATGTTCCTTTGAGCGATTGATGTATCTACGCGTACCTTTTCTCCGATTTTGTAATCTTCGTAAGGCGTATCGCTCTTAATTGTTGTTATAATAAAGAGAGAAATCTTTTATATGTTGGCCTGCTTACCATTTTCTTTTGTCTGATGTTTTGCTTACAAATAAATTTATTTTATTTATTTATAAATATTATTTATGTTAATTATCTTTTTCATTTTGTCTTCTGGCCTAGAGAGAGAGTAGAAATGCAGAGCTGGTACGTCTTCGGCTACCCAGCGTCTGGAAGGGGGGAGTGTAACGAATCAATGTAATATTTGATTATATTACATTGCTCGTTACATTCTCTCTCTCTGTCTAGCCTATGTACTAATCATTATACAGCTGTTACAGGTCGGCGTTCGACGATTTTCGGCGATTTTCGCGGACCTTCGTAAAGGTAAAAGTAGGGAAAGAGAGAGAGAGTTTTCGGTTCGTAAGTGCGAGAGCACTTAGACTAAACTCAACCGTCGAGAGACTAAATCAACCGTCGAGAGATTAAACTCAACCGTGGAGCGACTAATCTCAACCGCCGAGAGATTAAAAGTCAACCGTGTGATTAATTGCCACTGACGTGAGAAACCTTGCGATTTGTTTTCTCCATATTTTGATCGCCCTGTGCTTGTGATCCTGGTGCTGTGCTGGTGATCCAGTGAAGTTGCAATAGTTTGTTTGGCGACGACGCAGCCCAGGAAGCTAAAGAGTAGCGACTACGCAGACTTCACCTGGTTGTTTGACCATCGATCGCGTCTCAAGCACTGTAAGTGCCAGTCTTGTAGTCTCTCTCTCTCTCTTTCTCTCTTTATTTATCTCGCGTGTATACTGACCTGCGTTTCGCGCGCTGCGACGCGCCTGTATTATTGTTTTTCCCGAATACATTTATTTCTGTTATTAATTAAATACTGCATTGTTGTTTATTTAATTGTTTACCCTCTTTTTCTCGCGTTTCGCTAAATAAAGATTACCGCCGCCTCCGCATATACGTTTGGTTTTGTATTATTACTGAGCGGCCGATCGCATAGAGACTATTATTTTAACGGTAGTTAATTGTTATTATCTTTTTGTATTTATATTTAAAAATAGCAAAACCGTTACAACACGTGAAATAAAATATCGATTAAAACTTTATATATTTTAATTCAATAATATTTTTTTTCTTTTTTTTCTTTTTTCTTTCTTCTCTTTTTTTCTTCATTTCAATAATATTACTCTATCGCTCTCGATGGTAAAATCCCACAATCAGACTGTCTAAAACACAGAATCCAAGAATTGTTCACTGAAATTTATAATTACTCATTTAAAATTATTTTCTGCTTTATCGCACATAACGAAATGTTTCCCATATGAGGTATGCAAATATGTGCCGCGCCTCCGTAAAAATACTGACGTTTAAAAAAATTAAACAAACATACGAAATTCATCATTATTTCGATATAATCTGCAATTCCTTCAAACAGTCAAAAAAGGTAAGATAAAAAAAAATTGTAAATTACACCACCAATTAAGTAAGAAAGACAAAAGAATTCCTTCATCCTATACACATATATATATACAAAGCAACGAACCCGAGCCCAAGATAGAATAATAACGAAAGCGTCGCTCATTAAAGGATAACGCGGATAAAGCGCGTTTGTCGCCCGCGTATGTGTAGGTATATAAAATACACTAATTTGAAGAGGAAAGAGGAAAATTCGAAACGCCGCTCGCTTCCGAGAAAAATAAACCCGAGTCGAATGTAACTCAGGAGCGAGATAAGGATAACGCGAATCATCAGCTGCACTTTTGGCTTTAATTACCAACCCGAGATCCTCTTTGCGAAACTCTCCCTCGATCAACGACCGTCCTTCCTTGATCTTACAGACGGATTTATCGTTCATACCTTTTTAACTCACCGGTTTCGAGTCTTCCCTCCTCCTCCCCCCAACCCCTTCACGTAAATTTTCTCGCGCACATACAAATTTCGGATGAATTTTTCGTTGTCGGAAATTATAAATTAACTACGTGTTTTCGAATTAATTATTAATTATAATGTTATTGTTAAAATTAATTTTATTTATATGGTTTTTTATAATTTTCGATAATTATATGTTTTATGTATAGCCTAGAACAGGGACGGTGAAAAAACTTGACAACATATTTCTTTTTTCATCTAAAATTATAATGGTGAACTGTTTAAGAGAAAACGTATAATGATAATATATTTGAAACACGATCATATTAATAATTAACTAAATAATTTGGATTAATTTTTTTTTTTGAATAATTATTTAATTATTACTGACTGAAATCAATAAATTATTAAATTATTGAATTAAAAAAATGTGCTACTAAAACTATATGCGGTATCGAAATGAAATAGTTAATTTCTTATTGAAAAATCAATAAAAATTTTAATTATACAAATGCAAATTAAATGTATTAAATTGATTTTGTTTCAATAATTATTTAATTTTTGGTGGTTAATATATTATTAAGAAATTATTGAAAAAATATTTTTCGGTGATTTAAAATGTATGTACTATGAAAACGCATATGCCAGTATCAAAATAAAAAAAACAATTTTTTTTTAAAATAGTTAATTTATTAAACTTATATATTTGAAAAAAATGAATAAATTATCTTTGTTCGTAAAATGATATCTTAATGTTGTAATGATATTTAATTAAATAAATTAATAAATAAAATGTATCCAATGCATTAAAATGTATTGATTAATATTGCAATAAAATATTTATTAAATCATCAACAGTGAATCAATTACTAAAGAGTTATACTAATACAATTATTTTATAAATAAGCGAATAAAATATATTTTCGTACAATTCGCATACTTTTATCAATTACATATTTTATTACTTATTAGATAATTTAAAAAACGTATTTTCGTAATGGATTATTCTAAAAAATTAAGAAATTTAAATGATCGCTCTAAAAAATTTTACTAAAAATGTATACAGTTATTTTATCGAGCATGTTTCCTATACACGTATATACATTGTAACCAATTCGTTTTATGCGAATATAACAAATCGGTGTCTAACGGACAATTACTGTAAATATTTTATAAATTATCCAATTTACCATCTTATAAATGATCTAACTTAATACCTTTTATAAAACTAATAAAATTTACTGTTACAAACCTGTTCGAGGCGATATTTCCTGTGCCTTTTCTTTTTTTTTTTTTTTATAAAAACTGTCAGGGCTGTATTTCATGTATTATACTGCACGTCCGACGTTAACTCGTCTATGAAATTAAAAATCGAATGTTATAATTTTCGAAAAAAAAAAAATTTGAGGAAATGACCATCATATAATTTCATTTTTGGTATTTTATAGTGCATGTCTTATTAGATTCTGTATTTTCAAATTTACATTGGCGAGAAGAGGAAAATGCGAGTATTACTATTGAAGAGTGTAGTTTTCACGTTTCACAGTTTTGAAACGTGCAATTTTAAAAATTTATACTATTAAATAGAGTGATTCTTAAATTTTATATTCTTTTTTTCAATAGTGCAATTATTATACGTATCACTCTTTTCAAAAGTATAAAATTGTCAATGTATACATTCATTTTATACACTATATAGGATTTACCGTGTAGATAACACAAATTTCCAATATGCGTATAGATATGTAATATCACGATCACTTACTTAATTATTTTATTATACAAAATTAAGAAAAAAATATTGTTATTTTCAAAAAAAAAAAAAGGAAAATTGAGAAAACGAAGTAAAAACTCCACAAATTTTTTTGGATTTTCGTAGTTGTTACTTGATGAATATGTAATTATCAAAAATTATCATAATATGAATGCTCATTTTTTCTACATAGTTTCAAATACAATTATTTCAAACGCCGTCGGGAAAATGGACCTACATCTAACTTTCAAAAAAACACAAAACAATTAAGCATCGCTTATATTTTTTTTATTAATTTTTTTTCTAAAATAAACAATACATAAATAAAATCATTCGGATCGTGAACCGTTGATATGCATAGACGAAACAGTGATGTCTTCGACTCTGTATTTTTTTCTTATTAATTTTAACATAGTAAAAAAAATCTATTACTATACAGGTATACCTAAAATTTGTCATCCATGTCAATTCCTACACATATACATACACACCCAAAACAATAAACGATCCTTTTTAGAGAGAAACGCGCGTCATGCAAAATAAACGTAATACACGCACACACACACACACACACACACACACATATATATATATATATGTATATAAATGCCGATCGTTATTTAATACATCGGAATAAAACCAGTGCGAAAAATCCGTTAACCAGTCGACCGAAAAGTACCGAGTAAATACTTTGCATTTCGGTAACTGTATGTATATTACGCATCATGCACATGTGTGCACCATTAAAAATCGTTGATATACACGCGCGGGTGGGTCAAGAGATTTCTTCCTCTTTTATATACACGTATATATAGAGAAAGAGAGAGGATCAACAATGCACCGATACTTGAATTATCATAATTTATTTTTTGCCGACTCGTCTAACTGTAAAGTGCATAACGATGACGACACCACTTGAGTTAACTAAAAAAAGATTGAAGGTTATAGGTCCCTGCGTCACTTTTTTTTCTCTTTTTTTTTGTTAACCCTTTGCGTGTTTGAGATTTACACATATATAGGTATATATATATATATATATATGTATATAAATGCCGATCGTTATTTAATACATCGGAATAAAACCAGTGCGAAAAATCCGTTAACCAGTCGACCGAAAAGTACCGAGTAAATACTTTGCATTTCGGTAACTGTATGTATATTACGCATCATGCACATGTGTGCACCATTAAAAATCGTTGATATACACGCGCGGGTGGGTCAAGAGATTTCTTCCTCTTTTATATACACGTATAATATAGAGAAAGAGAGAGGATCAACAATGCACCGATACTTGAATTATCATAATTTATTTTTTGCCGACTCGTCTAACTGTAAAGTGCATAACGATGACGACACCACTTGAGTTAACTAAAAAAAGATTGAAGGTTATAGGTCCCTGCGTCACTTTTTTTTCTCTTTTTTTTTGTTTAACCCTTTGCGTGTTTGAGATTTACACATATATAGGTATATATATATATGTGTGTGTGCTCGTGCATATTGCGTGTTGACGTATATGTATATTGGTTGGACAGGTGATGGACGTTCGCGTATTGTGTGGATAGGTTGATTTTGTGTTTTTCCGTTTTCGGTGAGATTATTATTTTTCTTTTTTCCTAGTAATATAGGGATTTGAGTTTGATGCGGTCGGATGTTTCATATAGTTGGGTGTGAGAGAAGAGAGGAAGGGACATTTTTTTTTATTTCCTTCAAAATTATATTCTTAGTTTGTTATAGTAGACAAAAAATTGAAATTGTTGTAGGATGCATAACCTAATTGACTGTATAGAGAATGTAATACGTGAATGCAAAAACTTCTTGACAGGACAATGTGTAATGAAGAAAAAAAATATTGTATCTAATTTATTTTATAATATCATTTATTTAATTTATTTAATTTTATTATTTTTTTCGATTTATATTTATAATACATAATTTATTTTATTTTATACACGTTTCGCGTATTTTATTTATACATTTTATTTTATTATTTTATTTTATTATCGTATTTTATTTATTTTATTTCATTTTTTTTACAAATTTCGCAAACAATTTATCTATTCTATTAATCTGTTACATTTATTTATTTTATTATACTGAATATCAGCTTTTCTATACATCCACCTACATTCACCTTATTTATTATTACACGAATTCCGTAATAAAATTTTTATAAATCTTATATGTATAGCAATCTATAATCCTATATGAAAAAATTTCAAAAATTCTTATACGAAAGAAAAAAAAAAGAGACCTTAAAACTTAACCAATTATATACCGATCTAAAAATCGTTATATTGATATACGGCCCTAAATATACAATTTAGCTTAATAGCATTATTTTAATTTGTTATCGTACACAAGCACATTACGCTGATAATTATAATAGATTTTCATTACATCTCTTATAGTATTCGTATATAATACGCGTTTGCGTGTGCGTGTCTATATATATACAGAAGGATAATCGGATGCCGCGCGTGTACTTCGGTAGGAAAACCAGTATATCCGGAGTGTACAACTAAGAGGGAGAAAAGAAACAAATCGAATTAATGCTAAAAGTTTTTACTCAAAATTTATTCGACACGATATTACGTACATATATATATATGCACGTGTAATTCTGATGAATCGGTATCGAGGCACAAACACGTAATAATGACTCACCGTATAATCATTACGACATATATATATATACGTATATATATATAAATTATATATATATATATATATATATATATATTGGTTGGACAGGTGATGGACGTTCGTGTATTGTGTGGATAGGTTGATTTTGTGTTTTTCCGTTTTCGGTGAGATTATTATTTTTCTTTTTTCCTAGTAATATAGGGATTTGAGTTTGATGCGGTCGGATGTTTCATATAGTTGGGTGTGAGAGAAGAGAGGAAGGGACATTTTTTTTATTTCCTTCAAAATTATATTCTTAGTTTGTTATGTAGACAAAAAATTGAAATTGTGTAGGATGCATAACCTAATTGACTGTATAGAGAATGTAATACGTGAATGCAAAAACTTCTTGGCAGGACAATGTGTAATGAAGAAAAAAAATATTGTATCTAATTTATTTTATAATATCATTTATTTAATTTATTTAATTTATTTAATTTATTTAATTTTATTATTTTTTCGAATTATTTAATACATAATTTATTTTATACACGTTTCGCGTATTTTATTTATACATTTTATTTTATTATACTGAATATCAGCTTTTCTATCCACCTACATTCATCTTATTTATTATTACACGAATTCCGTAATAAAATTTTTATAAATCTTATATGTATAGCAATCTATAATCCTATATGAAAAAATTTCAAAAATTCTTATAAAAAAAGAGACCTTAAAACTTAACCAATTATATACCGATCTAAAAATCGTTATATTGATATACGGCCCTAAATATACAATTTAGCTTAATAGCATTATTTTAATTTGTTATCGTACACAAGCACATTACGCTGATAATTATAATAGATTTTCATTACATCTCTTATAGTATTCGTATATAATACGCGTTTGCGTGTGCGTGTCTATATATACAGAAGGATAATCGGATGCCGCGCGTGTACTTCGGTAGGAAAACCAGTATATCCGGAGTGTACAACTAAGAGGGAGAAAAGAAACAAATCGAATTAATGCTAAAAGTTTTTACTCAAAATTTATTCGACAAGATATTACGTACATATATATATATACGTATATATATATATATATATATATTGGTTGGACAGGTGATGGACGTTCGTATTGTGTGGATAGGTTGATTTTGTGTTTTTCCGTTTTCGGTGAGATTATTATTTTTTTTTTCGTACAAATGATAAAATGAGATGTTTTATAGAAATATTCGTGACTCTTACAAGGAGAGCGTCAGGCCTGCGGGAAACGGATCTTTCCAAACTCTAGGACATGATTCTACTATAAAATATGCAGAAAGCTGAAGTTCCGTATGCCAATGCCATGTTTTACGGACTTTATAAGCAAAAAACGAAAATTTCGCAGAAATAGTCTTGACTTTGGTCGCTTATAACTCAGAAACAAAAAGAGATATGCATTCAAACTTAAGTCCAGAAGAAAGCTGAGATCAAATAAATTGGATTTAAAAAAAAAGAAGTTTCAAATAGTTTAATTTGGTTGAAAAGTTATGAAAGAAATAGAAATTTTAACAATTTTTTGACGAATATTTTGAATTAAAAAATCTGTTGATTTTCACGCTAAATTATCTTCTTATTCTTCTTTCTTCCATAACTTTCAACCAAATTAAACTATTTGAACTTCTTTTTATTTAAATCCAATCTATTTGATCTCAGCTTTCTTCTGGGCTTAAGTTTGAATGCATATCTCTTTTGTTTCTGAGTTTATAGCGACCAAAGTCAAGACTATTTCTTGCGAAATTTTCGTTTTTTGCTTATAAAGTCCGTAAAAATGGCATTGGCATACGGACTCAGCTTTCTGCATATTTTTATAGTAGAAATCATGTCCTAGAGTTTGGTAAAGATCCGTTCCGCAGGCCTGACATTCACCTTATTTATTATTACACGAATTCCGTAATAAAATTTTTATAAATCTTATATGTATAGCAATCTATAATCCTATATGAAAAAATTTCAAAAATTCTTATAAAAAAAGAGACCTTAAAACTTAACCAATTATATACCGATCTAAAAATCGTTATATTGATATACGGCCCTAAATATACAATTTAGCTTAATAGCATTATTTTAATTTGTTATCGTACACAAGCACATTACGCTGATAATTATAATAGATTTTCATTACATCTCTTATAGTATTCGTATATAATACGCGTTTGCGTGTGCGTGTCTATATATATACAGAAGGATAATCGGATGCGCGCGTGTACTTCGGTAGGAAAACCAGTATATCCGGAGTGGTACAACTAAGAGGGAGGAAAAGAAACAAATCGAATTAATGCCTAAAAGTTTTTACTCAAAATTTATTCGACACGATCTTACGTAATATATATATATGCACGTTGTAATTCTGATGAATCGGTATCGAGGCACAAACACGTAATAATGACTCACCGTATAATCATTACGACATATATATATATACGTATATATATATAAATCTTTAAACAAATAGTATGTAATGATTATTATCTTGGAGTACATTGTGTATTTATATATATGCGTGTGTGTGGTATTTTAAACGGTATTAAAGATTGAGACTGTTTTGAATATATGTATAAACGAAGAAATTTTGATAATTACAAGTGTAGTAATAGCAAATTTTCGACATATTTTTTAATATAATTTTATTGAAATTGTGAAGAAATGCAGATCTCAACTAAACAAATATTCTTCTCAACAAATATTTTGTTACAATTTAGTTCAATTTTTTTCATAATTATTTTTAATTATTATTTAGTTTAATAGTTAGTAAGGGTTTTGTTTTTTAAACTAAAACTAAATTATATGTATATAACAATTTGCTGGTGTCGCGGTTCATCTTGTGACAGGCGTCTAAAGTAAGATCTCAGTTCCTACTGAGGAATCCAAGCTGGAGATCGAGGACGAAACGCCTTTAGTGATTTAAAAAAGGCTGTGCTCTGTGATTATCTCACCAACCATAGTGGAAAAAGAGTACGATAGGCCCGCTTTATTTTAATTTAAAGCATTTTAGTTCGATGAGACCGAAATTATATAGTATATACATATAATATTTACGAACGAGAAATTCATTTTATTTGCATAAAACTACATTATATTTTAGTTATTCTATTTGTCAACAAATTAAGTTATTTTACATTCGATTATTTTTTTATAACGATAACAAAACCAAATTAATTAGTTTTTTAAACGAGAGTTTTATACATTATTATTTTTTTTTTCGTTACAACTGATAAAATGAGATGTTTATAGAAATATTCGTGGACTCTTACAAGGAGAGCGTCAGGCCTGCGGGAAACGGATCTTTACCAAACTCTAGGACATGATTTCTACTATAAAAATATGCAGAAAGCTGAAGTTTCCGTATGCCAATGCCATGTTTTACGGACTTTATAAGCAAAAAACGAAAATGTTCGCAAGAAATCGTCTTGACTTTGGTCGCTTATAACTCAGAAACAAAAAGAGATATGCATCAAACTTAAGTCCAGAAGAAAGCTGAGATCAAATAAATTGGATTTAAAAAAAAGAAGTTCAAATCGTTTAATTTGGTTGAAAGTTATGAAAGAAATGGAAATTAACAATTTTTTGACGAATATTTTGAATTAAAAATCTGTTGATTTTCAAGCTAAATTATCTTCTTATTCTTCTTTCTTCCATAACTTTCAACCAAATTAAACTATTTGAACTTCTTTTTTTTTAAATCCTAATCTATTTGATCTCAGCTTCTTGGGTCTTAAGTCTTGAATGCATATTCCTTTTTGTTTCTGGAGTTATAAGCGACCAAAGCAAGGACTATTTTATTGCGCCCAATTTTTCGTTTTTTTTTGCTTGATAAAGTCCGTTTAAAGATGCGCAAGTTGCCTTCCGGAACTTCAGGCTTTCTGCATATTTTTTATAGGTAGAAATCATGTACTAGAGTTTGGTATAAGATCCGTTTCCCGGCGAGGCTGACGCTCTCCTTGTTAGTATACTGCTCCGTAGTGATTTTCTCAGTCGGAATAGTTTATTCCTCGTTTACTGTACGTGGAAAAATTAAGTAAGTGCGATACAATATTGATTTCAATACAGTACTTATATTTAAACTTACTGAGGGGGTAAAATAGACGTTTATTCCCGCGCCGGTGGAGCTATAACTCTTCCAAGGGAATAAATGTCTACTTTGATCGATAGGCACTTTTCATTCAATTGTAAACACAAATACCACAAACATAAGTAAATCAGTGAATTTTTTTTTATTTTTATCTCCTCAACACGTTTTTAATTTTTCTCTCGTAACTGTCTCTTTCAGTTTTTAGAGCGATTTTTAAAAATATAAATCATTTGTATAAAGTATGATTCTGTATGAGTACAGTTGTAAGGGTGTCCATTTTGCCCGGTGTAAAAGGACAATGACATTTTTATTGCTGTGAACATAAAAAAGGGAAACTATTTTTTTTTATTTTAGATTATGCATTTTGTAAATTTTGATTCCTAGGAAAAATTATAAAAAATAAGAAATAGTAATAAAATATAGAAATAACCGTAATATTCCATCCGTTTTTTTCACACTTTTTACGTTTATCTATATACCTTCTCTAACGTTTTATCACAATTATTTTTATTTTATTACATCTTACTTTTTTTTAAATATTCATCGTCATCAAGAACTTAAAACAAAATTATAATAAAACGTACGAAAAATGTAAAGAAAAATATGATATCTAGATTATTTTGGGTTTAGCTATATATGTTCAATTACTTTATTTTGCATTTAAATACCTTTTCTTATTTCTTATTACCTCTTATTGAGAATCAATAAATTATGGGAAAACTACCCGTGTAAAAAAAATTACATGTAATACACATATAAAAAACGTGTGTACGACATGTTGTTTAAAACATGTATCATGCATGTATCTTGTGACCGAATCCCATATTAGAAATGCATGTACATTCGTGTTTGGTTCGTGTGGGATTGATGTTTTATACATGTGATATCTGCCAAATGTATAACGAATATGTATATTATAAGCGTGTGGATACTTTCTTTTTTCTACCTCAACACTCATGTAGCTTATGTGTAGATATTATAAATATTTAGTGTATTGAGATGTTTATAGAGTGCACTCCATAAATATCTCAGGTACACTAAATATATTTACAATATCTACATGCAAGCTACACATAGGCGACACGTACAAAATGTAGAAATTTTCATAATGTACATGTAGGCTACATGTACCTGAATACATGTAGTGTACATGTTTATAACATGTGTGACACATGACATCATTTTTTCACGGGAATTAATAGATCGCTGCGTCTTTTGATCTCGTACACTGCAGCATTTTCTTGCACAGCCCCTACTTAAAAATTCGCTCCTTCTCTCTCTCTTTCTCTTTTTCGTTATGTATCTCTTTATTTAGGACAGTCCGATTGCGCGTATCTGGAAAAAAAGCAAAACACAAAGTATCGAAATATTTTTTTTATACTTAAAAAAGTAAGAAAATGTGTAAGATATCGGAAAAGAATTTATGGCAGCAAGAAAATTTTCGATACAGAAAATTTAAGGTTAATAGGTTATCAGACCTATAACCAAGTCGTATTATTAAAACTGAGACTTTCATATTTTTAAAAACTTATCTGAGTAATCTGGTATTGATCATCTTCATAATTTAGACCTGGTGCGATCACTCCGACGAAGATTTTATTAGCATCCGCAGCGGCAGCGCAAACAAATTCTCAAAGTCCGTCACACTGAAGTTGCATCGATGCGAAGTCAAACGTTAAACTAAAGATGCAAGGATATGTTTATGCAACTTCGCATCGATGCAACTTCAGTGTTACGGACTTTGAGAATTTTTTGCGCTGCCGCTGCGGATGCTAATAAAATCTTCGTCGGAGTGAACGCACCAGGTCTAAATTATGAAGATGATCAATACCAGATTACTCAGATAAGTTTTTAAAAATATGAAAGTCTTTCAGTTTTAATAATACGACTTGGTTGTAGGTCTGATAACCTATTAACCTTAAATTTTCTGTATCGAAAATTTTCTTGCTGCCACACATTCTTTTCCGTTATCTTACACATTTTCTTACTTTTTTTAAATATAAAAAAAATATTTCGATACTTTGTGTTTTGCTTTTTTTCCAGATACGCACAATCGGAGAAGGAGCGAATTTTTTAAGTAGGGCTGTGCAAGAAAATGCTGCAGTGTACGAGATCAAAAGACGCAGCGATCTATTAATTCCCGTGAAAAAATGATGTCATGTGTCACACATGTTATAAACATGTACACTACATGTATTCAGGTACATGTAGCCTACATGTACATTATGAAAATTTCTACATTTGTACGTGTCGCCTATGTGTAGCTTGCATGTAGATATTGTAAATATATTTAGTGTACCTGAGATATTTATGGAGTGCACTCTATAAACATCTCAAATACACTAAATATTTATAATATCTACACATAAGCTACATGAGTGTTGAGGTAGAAAAAAGAAAGTATCCACACGCTTATAATATACATATTCGTTATACATTTGGCAGATATCACATGTATAAAACATCAATCCCACACGAACCAAACACGAATGTACATGCATTTCTAATATGGGATTCGGTCACAAGATACATGCATGATACATGTTTTAAACAACATGTCGTACACACGTTTTTTATATGTGTATTACATGTATTTTTTTTTACGCGGGTAATAAAAACAGTTTTTATTAGACGAAAATTTAACGAATGGGAAAAAATAGTAATGAGAGTCAATTCACGGATGAAAAATTCCTTCGAAACAGGAGTATAAGCAAGCTGCTAAAATAATTCAGTTGATATATTTGCAAAATTAAATAATAATTTTGTTGTTTTTGCAAATTTTTTTTCTAACGCCATTATTTTCCAATTGAATCAATAACTTCGAAAGTTTGCTATACAATTTGTGCAATAAATGTAACCCATGGATTTTTTGGATTAATTAATTTCTTTAATAAAAAAATTTTTCTCAATATACAACCGTAAACTTTAGGATTTAATTCATTAACTAAGGAATACAATTCAAATTCCCAGTGTGTCTATAGATGCAAATATGCACACGTTCGTTATCCCCAATGTATTTTGAAGGAGGAAAAAACCACGTTGTACACACGCGCATGTGTGTGTATGTGTGTGAACATAACTACGCTCTCGGCGAGGTCCTTGTCAAGGCAATTACGTAATTAATGCGAAATAATCCGTTATCGGTGTATATATGTACACGTCCTTCTTTCTCTCACCGGTCGCAAGCCGATACATTTCTTTTGACCAGAGGTGCACTCGGGCTCGCCCCGGAAGAATTTTGTTCCCCCTCGATGAAAAATATACTTCGTGGTATTCTTACCGACGGGTTTATACTTTATGTACTTACTTGCACTACCTTCTTTCTTTTACGCGTGCCTTTGCTTTCGGGTGACTTTTTTTTATTCAACTGCAGATATATATATATTTGAATTGAATTGCGGGTCATTTTTCTATGCTAGAACACACTGCGATGTGAGAATTTCTTAAGAAAATGTAAGTTTATATATTGGCGAGTTTTTTTTTTAATTAGTTCATTTCGTGCGGGGAAAAACTGGTTCTGGAAATTAAGGGTTTTAACGAACTAGTCATGTATAATAAAAAATTTTATTAACGAAAAAAATATATTGTAATTATTAGAAGTATTCTGATTGATTTAGAAAAATCACCGTAAACATATATATATTTATATTATATATGCTGTTTTTTCTTTTTTTGTATTGTATATTGTTATTTTGTTATGTGATATAAAAAAAATTTTTTTCTTTCCATTACCTTTTTTTCCTTTTCTTTTCTTTAACATTTTTATTCTTTTACTTTTCTTATAAGGGTACCAGCTAGTGTTAAAATTGAAAAAAAGCTGTTCAATATTAACAATTAATTTTTTTTCATAACAATTGAAAAGATTTCTTAATTTTTAAAACAAATTATATTATTATTCATTTTTATTTAAAATTAGTTGTCCAATTTATATGTCACATAACTATTTTAATTAATTATGAGACTCCATAATTTGATTTTTTACCATAATGGACTTATCGCAGGATATCTCAGGAACCATTTCATCGAATTTTAACATTAACTCTTAAATACCCTAGTAGAATTGAAATCCATTTAGTGAGCAGTACCAAGCCAGTTAAACTAGAAATAGGTTAAACTAGGTATATTTTGGGCTTGCGATGAAACGCTTTTTTTAACCTTTCCTAGCTATTTTATAGAATAATCTATAAATGTTAGGATTAAACTAAGTATTTTGAAGCTTGTAAAACTAGTTTCCGTAAGCAGGATACCTGGCGCATTATAGGCTATGAACAAGGCTGCAAAAATGTTTCGGATTAATTTAGTGATTAATTTATAAAAGTTAAAATATCTTGAAAATGAGTGTTTGTACGACGCAAACAATCGCCGGACTCGATCGGAAATGATAAACGGGATCAAATTTCACAACATGCTTCGTATTTTGTTTAGAACATTACCAGAAATGAATACTTTATTTTGCTCATTCCAATAAATGTGCAAGAAATGGGCGAAAAAGCGTTTCATCGGGAGTCAATACCTAACCATTTTCGCTGTCCATTTATTAATTTCCCAGCTATTTCTTATATTCTGAATTCTACTAGGGTAACAAAATAGCAAAATGGCTCAGTGGTAAAGAGCCAGCTTTCCGATCTAAAGATTGAAGGTTCAAATCCCGCGGCTGGCTAATATTTTTTTTTATACTTAAAAAAGTAAGAAATGTGTAAGATATCGGAAAAGAATTTATGGCAGCAAGAAAATTTTCGATACAGAAAAATTTAAGGTTAATAGGTTATCAGACCTATAACCAAGTCGTATTATTAAAACTGAGACTTTCATATTTTTAAAAACTTATCTGAGTAATCTGGTATGATCATCTTCATAATTTAGACCTGGTGCGATCACTCCGACGAAGATTTATTAGCATCCGCAGCGGCAGCGCAAACAAATTCTCAAAGTCCGTCACACTGAAGTTGCATCGATGCGAAGTCAAACGTTTAACTAAAGATGCAAGGATATGTTTATGCAAATTCGCATCGATGCAACTTCAGTGTTACGGACTTTGAGAATTGTTTGCGCTGCCGCTGCGGATGCTAATAAAATCTTCGTCGGAGTGAACGCACCAGGTCTAAATTATGAAGATGATCAATACCAGATTACTCAGATAAGTTTTTAAAAATATGAAAGTCTTTCAGTTTTAATAATACGACTTGGTTGTAGGTCTGATAACCTATTAACCTAAATTTCTGTATCGAAAATTTCTTGCTGCCACACATTCTTTTCCGTTATCTTACACATTTTCTTACCTTTTGTAAATATAAAAAAATATTTCGATACCTTTGTGTTTTGCTTTTTTTCCAGATACGCACCAATCGGAGAAGGAGCGAATTTTTTAAGTAGGGGCTGTGCAAGAAAATGCTGCAGTGTACGAGATCAAAAGACGCAGCGATCTATTAATTCCCGTGAAAAAATGATGTCATGTGTCACACATGTTATAAACATGTACACTACATGTATTCAGGTACATGTAGCCTACATGTACATTATGAAAATTTCTACATTTTGTACGTGGTCGCCTATGTGTCGCTTGCATGTAGATATTGTAAATATATTTAGTGTACCTGAGATTATTTATGGAGTGCACTCTATAAACATCTCAAATACACTAAATATTTATAATATCTACACCATAAGCTACATGAGTGTTGAGGTAGAAAAAAGAAAGTATCCACACGCTTATAATATACATATTCGTTATACATTTGGCAGATATCACATGTATAAAACATCAATCCCACACGAACCAAACACGAATGTACATGCATTTCTAATATGGGATTCGGTCACAAGATACATGCATGATACATGTTTTTAAACAACATGTCGTACACACGTTTTTTATATGTGTATTACATGTATTTTTTTTTACGCGGGTAATAAAAACAGTTTTTATTAGACGAAAATTTAACGAATGGGAAAAAATAGTAATGAGAGTCAATTCACGGATGAAAAAATTCCTTCGAAACAGGAGTATAAGCAAGCTGCTAAAATAATTCAGTTGATATATTTGCAAAATTAAATAATAATTTTGTTGTTTTTGCAAATTTTTTTTCTAACGCCATTATTTTCCAATTGAATCAATAACTTCGAAAGTTTGCTATACAATTTGTGCAATAAATGTAACCCATGGATTTTTTGGATTAATTAATTTCTTTAATAAAAAAATTTTTTCTCAATATACAATCCGTAAACTTTAGGATTTAATTCATTAACTAAGGAATACAATTCAAATTCCCAGTGTGTCTATAGATGCAAATATGCACACGTTCGTTATCCCCAATGTATTTTGAAGGAGGAAAAAACCACGTTGTACACACGCGCATGTGTGTGTATGTGTGTGTGAACATAACTACGCTCTCGGCGAGGTCCTTGTCAAGGCAATTACGTAATTAATGCGAAATAATCCGTTATCGGTGTATATATGTACACGTCCTTCTTTCTCTCACCGGTCGCAAGCCGATACATTTCTTTTGACCAGAGGTGCACTCGGGCTCGCCCCGGAAGAATTTTGTTCCCCCTCGATGAAAAATATACTTCGTGGTATTCTTACCGACGGGTTTATACTTTATGTACTTACTACTTGCACTACCTTCTTTCTTTTACGCGTGCCTTTGCTTTCGGGTGACTTTTTTTTTATTCAACTGCAGATATATATATATTTGAATTGAATTGCGGGTCATTTTTCTATGCTAGAACACACTGCGATGTGAGAACTTTCTTAAGAAAATGTAAGTTTATATATTGGCGAGTTTTTTTTTTTAATTAGTTCATTTCGTGCGGGGAAAAACTGGTTCTGGAAATTAAGGGGTTTTAATGAACTAGTCATGTATAATAAAAAATTTTATTAACGAAAAAAATATATTGTAATTATTAGAAGTATTCTGATTGATTTAGAAAATCACCGTAAACATATATATATTATATTATATATGCTGTTTTTTCTTTTTTTGTATTGTATATTGTTATTTTGTTATGTGATATAAAAAAAATTTTTTTCTTTCCATTACCTTTTTCTTCCTTTTCTTTTCTTTAACATTTTTATTCTTTTACTTTTCTTATAAGGGTACCAGCTAGTGTTAAAATTGAAAAAAAGCTGTTCAATATTAACAATTAATTTTTTTTTCATAACAATTGAAAAGATTTCTTAATTTTTAAAACAAATTATATTATTATTCATTTTTATTTAAAATTAGTTGTCCAATTTATATGTCACATAACTATTTTAATTAATTATGAGACTCCATAATTTGATTTTTTACCATAATGGACTTATCGCAGGATATCTCAGGAACCATTTCATCGAATTTTAACAGTAACTTTTAAATATGATTTTAATCCACTTAAACGGAACAGAATTTCAATAAAGGTTTGAGGGGGTATCATACTCAATTAACAATTCAAATTTCGCGCCACAAAATAGCAGACGAAAAACAACTAATTTACTTATAACAATTAATAAAAAAAATTTATGCAAAATCAAGAGCTAGTTGCCCTCGGTTGTGTAATTATCTATCATTTTACAAAGTTTTAAGTTATTATAACAATATGTCGCCGAGAAAACCTTGAAAAATGCAATACTATTATATTTTTCAAGGTTTGCTCGGCGACATATTGTTATAAAAATTTGAAACTTTGTAAAATGTTAGATAATTACATAACGGAGGGCAACTAACTTCTGGCTTTGCGTAAATTTGTTATTATTAATTGTTATAAGTAAATTAGTTGTTTTTCGTCTGCTATTTTGTGGAGCGAAATTTGAATTGTTAATTGAGTATGACACTCCCAATTAAAATAATCTGGTAAGAATAATTTTTTTATTACAATGTTAACAAAATCTGATCCGCTCAAGTGGATTAAAATCATATTTAAACGTTACTGTTAAAATTTCAGCTTCGATGAAATGGTTCCTATGACATCCTGTGATAAGTCCATTATTTATTTATTTATTTATTTATTTTTATGGGTCCAAGCTCTTAACATAATACATATCATTTGGTAACACTAACTGATATACATAATTTAAAATGATCAAAATAATACAAAATATGATACGAAATAATGAAAGTAGACAATATAATAAATTAGATTTGTGAGCGACTTCCAATAACTAATTATTGCTGTCTCAAATTATAAAATACGGTACGATTTATAAACAGTTAATTAAGAACAGTTGAATTCATAAAATTTGGACTTAGAAATTTTTTAACCATATCTTCAACTGTTCTTTATAGCCTGAAATTAACTCTAAAATAACAAAATAGCAAAATGGCTCAGTGGTAAAGAGCCAGCTTTCCGATCTAAAGATTGAAGGTTCAAATCCCGCGGCTGGCTAATATTTTTTTTTTATTTTGTTTTTAAATTTATGAACTATGGCCAACGTATTGGTAATAGTTTCAAAAGGTAAGATAGTAACTATTGCCAATATTTGGCAAATATATGGGCGGTTGTACGTTTGGAGATATGTTGGCAATACATTGCCAATTGTCACGGCAACATATGGGCAATATGTTGCCAATAGTTTATATTTTTACGCGGGTAGTTCCCTTAAATATACTTTTAATAAATTATATACAAATAACGATGATGATTATTGAATAAACTATAATGCTTTGTTTTAGATTAAAATTTTAATTTAATGTTTCTACATTTTAATGTAACAAGTCTCACAAAAACAGGTATATTTATGTTTATACCTCTATGAAAGAGCAAGAGAGAGAGGTCAATGTATACTTTTTTTTGGTTAAATAAATAAATACACTATATAAATTCCTTAAATTTTTTATTTTCGTACATATATGAACAGCTGATAAGCTTACCCGTGTAATCTGTAACCCATAATCAATAATCCACTTTATTGTTAGAAATAAATTCAATTACTTATCTCCCTCGTCTACACCAATTGAATCTTGAATTTTCTTTTTCAACAATCGAGTGCGAACGTAAGATGCGTTGATCGCGTACAATGAAGAGAAAAACGAAAAACGATTGAGATAAGAATTATATATTTATACGTAATGGAGAAAATAAAAAATAATCCTACAACTTTGAGATTTTCCTTTGATAGTTGTAAGGAATACGTTCGTCCGCGAGTGTATGTGTAAGAATTAAATTGACCGCGTGTTAGTGAAAAATAATATCGTTTGCATGTAAATCGGTGCGATTACTCGAGTATATATATCGTTACCTTTGTTATTTTAGAGGAAAACTTTGGATATTTCCATCACGTTGTTATATAGTTCTACTTGTGAGACCTTAGTTTATAAATATACATGTATGTATAATATACGAGTGATGCATTAATTTCTGATTAATTATCTTGATTAATTTTATTTTTATTAGTTTTTTTTTAATTAATGTTTTTGAAGGCCTGTATATATATGGTACTTTATTTCTCAACTATGTTATAGTACGCTCTATTTATTATATCGTTGTTAATTATTGTAAAAATTACGATTTTTTTTAATAGAACAATAATTTGTTCGTAGTATATTTTACTTATATAATTTTTATAATTTCCATCATTTCTATTATTAAAGTGTACTGCAATAAATAGATTTTTTTTTTAATTTTGGATTAAATTTTTGGAGAGTATCGCAGGTCCGGAATCACGGATCTTGTCCTAACTCTAGGATAAGTTTTGTTATATAAAAATATGAAGAAAGCCAGTTATAGACCCTAACGCTCGATATTACAGGAAGTTATACACTGTTAATGCTATTTAAAAAAAAAAAGAACCTTTACTTCAAATGCTTATAACTTTTAAAGAAGAAACTATCAGCCCCTCAAATATTAAATTCATTTAAAAGCTGAGATAAATAGATACAGTTTAAAAAAAATAAGCTCAAGTCCGTTGCAATGGAGCAAAGGTATAGCAGAAATAAAAATTTATTATTAAAAATTATTTAACTTTATTGTTAAAAGTTGTAAAGCATTTGAAGTAAAGGTTCTTTTTTTTTTAAAAATAGCATAACAGTGTATAACTTCCGTAATATCGAGCGTTAGGGTTCTATAACTCTGGCTTTCTTCATATTTTCATATAACAAAACTTATCCTAGAGTTAGGATAAAATCCGTGATCCGGACCTGGGATACTCTCCTTGTTAGTAGGAGATGCTCTAAAACTCTAAAAATATGAGGAAACCCAGATTTTTAGACCCTAACTCGTTAATTTACCCTATTTATGGATAACTAAAGGAAATTCTGTAACAAAAATTTATTTCTACTTTGATCGCTCAAAACTCGGAAATAAATAAAGATAAATACTCAATCCAAAATCCTAAGGGGGTTCCATACTCAATTTTTGATGATTAATTAATAAAAAAGTTAACGGATGTGAAAAAATAAGAGAAGAGGCGCCTTCGTTTATCGATAATCTAACTGTGTGCTGAATTGCAGATTAAAATTATATTGCGTTTTTGAGAAAAGTCTTACCAAAAATGTGAACCTAACCTTAACGAGGTGACTTTTCTCGAAAACGCAATATAATTTTAATCTAAAATTCAGCACACAGTTAGATTGTTAATAAACGAAGGCGCCTCTTCTCTTATTTTTTCACATACTCTTTTATTTATAAATTTATTACTGATAATCACGTGTATATATAGTACTTTATTTCTCAACTATGTTATAGTACGCTCTATTTATATATCGGGTTAATTATTGTAAAAATTACGATTTTTTTTTTTTTAATCGAACAATAATTTTCGTAGTAGATTTTACTTATTAATTTTATAATTTCCATCATTTCTATATAAAGTGTACTGCAATTAAATGATTTTTTTTATTTTGGATTAAATTTTTTACTCAGTAGAAGAGCTCTAAACTCTAAAAATATGAGGCAAAGCCTAGATTTTAGACCCTGACTCGTTAATTTACCCTATTGATGGATAACTAAAGGAAATTCTGTAACAAAAATTTATTTCTACTTTGATCGCTCAAAACTCGGAAATAAATAAAGATAAATACTCAATCCAAAATCCTAAGGGGGTTCCATACTCAATTTTTGATGATTAATTAATAAAAAAGTTTAACGGTATGTGAAAAAATAAGAGAAGAGGCGCCTTCGTTTATTAATAATCTAACTGTGTGCTGAATTGCAGATTAAAATTATATTGCGTTTTTGAGAAAAGTCTTACCAAAAATGTGAACCTAACCTCAACGAGGTGAAAAGATTTGATATTTGTTGGTAAGACTTTTCTCGAAAACGCAATATATTTTAATCTAAAATTCAGCACACAGTTAGATTGTTAATAAACGAAGGCGCCTCTTCTCTTATTTTTTCACATACTCTTTTATTTATAAATTTATTACTGATAATCACGATTGCCGATAAGGTAGGGAGGATAAATATTGACTATGACACCCCGTTAAAAGTAGATCGAGATTTGGAAAAAGAGAAGCTTAAATTAATTTAAACCAGAGTTGTTATAAGAAAAAAATAGCCACTTTTTGACTTAAATAACGTTATACATTTATGGTCATATTTTTATACTAGGGACATATGATTATATTTTATATATAGTAACAAATATAGGGATTATCTTATAATTTAGACTATATTTTTTTTAATTTTATTCCAGTGTTACATATCGTAACATTTTATTTTTTAATAGGAAATATTACATTTTACGTTTAACAGGAAATATTGATTTTTGGTATAAGCTGTATGTTAAAATGTATTATCAAAATTTGATTATTTACTATGAAACGTTGTAAAAATTAGTATAAAATGTAGTAAGTGTGATTTAGTACGTTTTCCGTTAATCCAATTTTTCAAGTACAATCTAAAAAAATCTTTCTTTTATTTCATTCAAGATTAATTCTATTACGGTACGTAGCAATGTTTTGATAAATTAATCGAAGTGTATACTAGAAAAAAAATTACACGTAAAAAATGTAATAGAATGAATAATGGATGAATATAAGGATGATTCGCGCATTAAATAAATTGCCTATATAATTCGACGAAAGAATAGAAAACATATATTAATCAAATTGTCAAGAATTTTTTATTATTACACTTTGAATCGGTATAATTTGTATATATCAAAACAACGCTATTCACAGATCTCGTATATACATGTATCATCCGCGAAATAAAAAAAAAAAATTTTTTTTTCTCATATACAGTACGATCGGCGATCGCGAAAAATTCGTAAAATAATCACGGGATTTCGGAATACCACGGTAGATTGGAATAAGGAAGAGGCTCTCGTCTGTTATCTCGTCGAAATAAGGCGAAACTCCCCCAAAAGAACCGGTGACTCAGTGACGAAAATAAAAGGCCGCCGTTAGTCGGGCAGGCGAAACAGTTACATCCTAAAAATCCTTGCGGTTTCGGGTCCGATTAAAACGAATTTACAACCACTCGATGCCAATAATATTGGGAAAAGGACCTAGGGAAAACCGGGTGTTGCATACATTGACACGATTCTCATTCTCGGTTATTATCGCGCGGTTCTTCCTTTTTTTTTTTTTTACTTAATCCAGACAACTTTCGGCAGATGCACTGACCCCCTTTTTCTCTCTCTCTCTTATTCAAAACAAGTTGCCAAGATTATCGTCGAATTAATTTTAATGATTATTGCATTGTTGTGCGGTATTTCATTTGAGTTATTATGTTGTTTTCTGCAACAATTGGTGTGTAATTTCTTTAATTTTTTCTTTTTTTATTAATTTTACGTATCACTTTTAGAGATGAGTTGTGTAATTGCTATTTAATTTTTTATACACGAATACATGTAAATATAGATGTTTTTTTTTTTTTTTTTATATTCCTTTGTATAAATAAAAGGAAATTCATTTATTTATTAAAATTTATATTATTTATTTTCTTTTACAAAATTCTTATAATAAATAAATTATTTTAAATAAGAAAATTAATTTTTTTGTATTCATACTCTGCAGTCAGGATTGTATGATTAAAAATATGTCTAAATTCATACAATCAAATTTAATTTTTATAATTCAATCAAAAATAATGATTTTTTACCTCTCCGCGAAAATTTATTAATAAAAATATGCAACAGTATACACAGCGTCTCCAATAGGCATCAAAGAGTCCAAAAGTATTTCCGTGAAAAATGTCGCAGACAAAAGTTTCAGGATTTCGGTCGGGATATCCGGTGGTGGCCTTGACCTTGACCTCCCGCACGATTTTAAAGACCAAAACTTAGGGGTTTTCATTTTAAAATTGTCCTTCAAGTGTTAAAAGGTAAAAGTCATCTTTCTTTTAGGAAAATACATCTTTCGATACGTGTTGATATTTAATACAGTAATAACATAATATTTCGAAATAATACGTCATTTTTTCTTACGTGTATTTTATAAGGTTATCCAAATATTTTTTATACACAAAATTTTTATTTATTACTTATGCTTACATATTAACAATATTGTCAAGAATTGCACAGTGATCAGAAATAGAGAATGATATACGGTAATCTTATAATATACTGATTTATTCCGTATCTAAAATTTTTTTTTTCAGTTTTCCTAACTATTGGTCATTTCTGAAACTGATGCGTTATAAAAAAAATATTTGTTTTTTCCTGACGGTGTATCTTGGTGGAAAAACACTTTCAAGATTTGTTTTTAGTCGTGAATAGATAATATTTTTTTTTTTTTGAAAATTGTATGTTTTTTGTTAAAATAAAGGTAAAAATATAAAAATTAATTTATTGATTTCTACTAGCAAAATCGTTCCCAAAACTGGCAAGATTATAATTCTAAGACACGGAAAGTTGGACCTGTTATATAAGTAACTCGAAATTTCTCCATGGAGAGTATTACGAAGCTCTAACTTTAAAGCAGATTGTAATATAAAGAAATGTATGAAAAGAAAGAAAAAATTAGCTAATTTGACGAGTTCGTCAAACACACAATATTTTTGAGGCACTGTCTTTAATTTATAGAGGTGGTCTACATATATACGATAAAGGCAATGGTTTTGCTAAAGGAATAGCGTTAGAAATGAGTAGTTTTTAATATCATATAAAACTTTTATAAACGGACATAAAATCAATAAAAAATGTCAATATTATCAGTGTTTACTTTGTGTATTTTTATTAAATTTCAATTTATGGGAAAAAGAAATTTTTTGTCGCTCGATTTGGTGGAGAACCACCGAATTTTATATTTCGATTTATGTTTCGGTCTTAAAAAAAGGTCAAAAACACATAAGATCTTTACCAAAGAATTAAATGTGGTTTTGATCGAAACGTATGTTGCATATTCATCGGCAAAGATTGTAATAAAATTACGAAAATTAAGCTACGTACATGATGAATTTACAAAAATATTAAATTTGGTTCTATCAAACCGTTTCCCTTTTTAAGAAAAAAAAAATTACGCACAGAGTTATAAAAAATGTATAAAAATTCCATGTCAATCTGATCCTTCAAATTTTGCAATTACAATTGTAGACAAAAGTAAGACACAATTTAGCGTATTACTACGAACATTTTGGGTAATTTTTATTACACTTCTCTTTGGGTGTATTGAGTGTTCGTAACGACTCCAACATGATCCATCAAACTGTACTCACGATTATTCTCGGCTTCTTCAACATTCCCTTAAAATTATCAAAATTAAAAATTCTTCCACCATCAGATATCTCAGAACTTTTCCTCCTCCTGTCTCTCTCTCTCTCTCTAGCTATATATTTTCTCTAACCCCCACGAGACAAAAAATAATCGTTTGAACAACAAATTCGTGTTGTCGGTGTCCAATAAACAGATCGAAGAAGCGGTCACCTCTGCGATCCCCAAGTAAATTTAAGAGGCCCATGGTGATTCAAGAAAGGTAAATAAATTACCAACGACAAGGAGCAACAAAGTAAAATTTCCAGTGTGCACAGCATGAAATAAGGAAAAAAATCCCTAAGAAAAAAAAAAGGAAACTAGCCAATGGAGTGTAAAAACGAATGAAGAAGAAGAAGAAGACTAAGAAGACGAAGAAGAAGAAGAAGAAGAAGGAGGAGGAGGAGGATGAGCTTTAGGCGAGTTGGCATCATTCGTGACTGGAATAGCTGCCGGAGGTTTTGCTTAGCTATATACAAGAGAACGTAGCAAGATCCTTCCTCGACCTTGGGGATGGTGTATAGGCAGTGCTCTCTCCTAACCAAGTGAGAACCTTGCGACGAATCGGCTACCGACGATCACGCCCCAAAGGCATCATTTTACTCTCTTCTTCTACACTATGACTTTCGGATATATTGACGCTACGCTTTATACACATACATTTTTTTTTAGAAGCTAACTTTATACGACAATACATTTATTCTTACACAACAATACGCGCGTCTTTTCATCTCGCGTATATATTATTTTAAAAATAGAAAGAAGCGAATATATATATATATATACATTCAAATTTGGATTCGCTATTTATATAAAGGATCTCTGCGGGGCTTTCATCGACGCCGCGGCAAAATGTAAGACAATGATAATTTCTTGTGCTAGCAACTCCAGTTGGTTTATACACGCTTCGAAATCCTTTATCGAAACTCAGGGAGGAGAAGAGAGAGAGAGATACGAGCAAAAGGATTACGAGAGAATCACGCGACTCATCGTTTACGCATGAAAGGAAAGGCAGACAAGCTCTCTTCGGTCCATTGGCTTTTGTCCATTCGTTTATTTTTACTTCGGAAAAGACTTCACCAGAGTTTACTTGGTTATCTCTTTCTTTTACTTTTTTTTTCAGAGGGAAGCAACTTTTTCTTTTTTTTGCGTGTACCAAAGTCCAGTCTAGTGTACAACACTGTGTACGTATATGTGCACTTGAGAACCGAGTGTATATTCGTGACACATCATATCGTCGTTTCCTGATGAAGAAGAGATGCGTGTAATCAGCGAGCTCTTTGGAGTGAATGGTCATTACATTCAAATGAATTAATCTCGTTTCCCGATCAATGGACTCATTTTTCATTTTTTCTTTTGTATATATATATATATATATTATATAGGAATTCAGTTATGTTAAGCATTGCGGTGTATTGCAGAGCAAGTCAATGTTTCATTGACGAAGGAGGATGTGATAGAAATCGTATTCCATTAAATAAGTATTTAATAGATTGTTCGAATAGAATGGGCAAAAAATGTACACATTTTTGTCTTATCGATGAAACGCTTCTTCTCTCATTTTATGACCATTTATTAATGTAAAATCCTATTTTTCTCCAATTTTTGAGCTTGCAAATATAGATTAAAATTGAATCTAGTTATGTGCTATTAAATGTGTATTATAAATGAACAAGTGAAATATCTAATAAAATCGCGTTTATCTATACTGGGAATGTTATAGAAATTAGTTGTTAATCAGACGGAAACGATCAAAAACCATCTGAAACTATATTTTATGTCGGACTCAAAAGTGGTCATTTTTATTATTTTTTTTATAAACAAAAGAATTAATTTGTTAAAAAATCCTGTTCATCAGGCCGTCAGGCATCTTTTCAAAAATAAACCAAAATTTTATCAGATTTTTAAATCGATATTTTAATAACGATGATTGGGTTGAAAATTAATGCCTTTTTTCACTAATAATTACCGACCCAAAATTCTTTATTCAATTAGTATAAAAAATATAATTTTTTCTTAGAAAATCGATCCGTCAGGTATTTTCTTATGTCTTAAACTATTCTTATGGATTTTTTCAGATTTTTAATTTAATATTTTAGATATAATTGGTCGGTTCAATGGTGTAGATCCCTGCAATTTGGGTCGGAATAGGTGAGAAAGCGTTTCATCACAAGGTACTTACTACCAATTTTTAATTCCTGATTCTCAGAGAATAGCAAGGAAGATTATAAATTTATAAATGTAAATCTATTAGTTAAATTATATTTCAAAATGACGTTTAATTGCAATTATTAATTGAATAATTCTGAATGCAAATTACTTCTTTTTACTGTGCATATGCACGGACGTACGTTAATGAGGACGAAAATTTCTGTGTTCTCGAGATATCGGATGATATTTTTATTCAAAACTTTTATTGTTAACTACAAGCCATCTTGCGCGTAAGTGCGTACCTTGCATTTATGTTAAGTTTCTTTATATTTTAAATGTTTTAATTTTAAAGCAGGTTACATACTTTTCCTAAGAGCACATTTTCTCAAAACCTTTTGTTTTGACCGTTTCCATAGATACGTGCTACTATGTCACATTCAACAGCTTCAAACTTTCAACCGACTAATCATATCACGTTTTAAGAGGCTTCGCATCATTTTTTTAAGGGGGGAATATTGTTGTTTCTTATATCTATCTGTTTTTACCGTAATTTTTTTAATTAAAAGTAATTTATATATTTTTCTATTTTTGAAATTCATCAGTTCTTGTATTTTCAATCTATGGTTCCCGTCTATAGTCTTTCTGGGATTTGTTGACGTTGATATAAACATCCTATATATAGCTCAAAATTTAATATTTTTATTAACAATAATTTTTACGGCAGATATCACGAAAAAAAACCATATGGTTGAAACCATAGTTTCGGACTAAAATCTTTAATTTCTACTGGAGGCATCAAGTGCAAGCGAATGTCCAAAAAAAAAAAATAATCTCTCATTTTCCTCATCCATTCAACGACGAAAGAAAAAAAAAACATACATTATATCCCTCGCGCGCATCCTAATCTTACTGTCGCTTCGGATGCAAATTCTAGGCCGCGGGGCATCCCAGTGATTTATATTCGCGGGGCGCCAACCGTTTTGTCATTGGTGGTCAGGGTTTCTTTGTCGTGTATACCCTTGGCCTCCATCGCGTTGAAATAGACGAGTATTTCGCGGCTCGGGGCTATCATAACCTCAAACTTTTCTCTTTCCCTCATCTTCCGAGATTCATTTTGGAGGAAATTCTCGGGTGATTGATGCGCCGCTTTGCAGAGCTATAACCACCGTCTGATTGATCGTCCGGCGATCTCTTGTCCCAATTGTTTATATATTATGTTACGCACACACGACGTCGTACCCAGAAATATCGCGCATCTCTCTTACGTTCTTTTAACTCATCGTCGACGATCGTAAAGATGTCTCGGAATTCCTCGGCGAGGATGCGGGATTATTGTTGCACTACAATTACGAAGGTCGTTTCATTATCAATTGTTGCTTTTCATCACATGCGAAAGATTTGTAATTAATGGATATTTCACATTGTACATGGATTTCCTTCATTTTTTTGTGCATCTTATATTGTTTACCTTTCTGTTTTTTTTTTATACCGAAGGCAAACTTTGTACCGGCGGAGATATGATATACCTCGCGACAAAAAATTGAATAACGAGCGAAATGAATTTCGAAGAGATACACGAGTGCTACAATTCTATAGCATTATTGTATTATTCCGTGTTAAGCATTTTCAGGTTAGGAGTTATGCGGATTGGGGTATACAACAATGACGGATGAGTGTCCTTCATCTGAAGAACATGACAATAATGGTAATAACAATAAATAAAAATAATGGTGATAAAGATAAAAAAACACAAAAAAATAATGATAATAATAAATAAAAACCAAAATAATAAAGATAATTATAAATAAAAAAAAAATAGTAACAATAATGAAAATAAAAATAATAGTAATAATAATAAATGAAAACAAAAATAATAGCATTAATAATAAAAAAAATAGAAAAAATAATAACCATAATAATGATAATTTAAACCTCTTTTTTGACCTAACCTCAAATGTTTAATTTATCTAACATTGTTCACCTTTATAGAGTTGACATTTTGACACCCTGTGTCTCTCACCGCTTTAAAAGAACTCTATTTACAATCCACCAAGTTTTCGCCGGTATAGGTTACATACACGCGCAGGTATAACTTTCATCCTTATGTGTTCTTAAAAAGATATATGTATTGGTATTTAAATTTAGCCCCTGGTCGGTCGGTTCTTAAAAAGCAAAAGTTTCTTATATATACGTGTGTGTGTATATGTATATATATATAGAGTTTACCGGCTGTTAACCTGACGGGAGACTGATTGCCGTGCCCTAAACTGAATCACCGTGCGAATATTTTAGCTCCGGAGGAGCGACCACTCTCATGGTAAACACGAAGACGAGGTAACAACTTTTAGTCCTCGTGTTTTTTTTTTCTTTTTCAATGTTTCACCTGAAATTTGAATATTTTTCTTAATTGCGCGATGTATGCTTCGATCGTTTGGATTTTTAATGCGGTATGTTTTTAGGTTAGGTACATATATATATATATACATAACAAGCGGATATTTTATAGTTTGTTTGATTTTTTGGTAAAGATTTTGGTAAAGAGAGTTAGAATTACGATAAGATACAAAATAACATTATTATTTTTTAAAGTTATTGTTACTTTTTTTTAATTTTAAAGTCGTAATTTTTGACAATTTATAATATATGCACTTTACGTAACTGACATTATTATTTTTTATTATTTTTTCAGTATTAGTTTCTATAGTAAGAAACAATTTTTGTTTAAGATGTTTTGATTACGATTACCGCATTGCCTCCGTTTTCTCCCTTTCCTGCCCCTTTTATTTCTAAACCAATGAAAAAATACGATCTCTGATAAAACGCCTTAAATATTTCTAAACCTCGTTACATCTAAAATATCGAAAGTACATAAAGACGGCAAAAATGTATTTTGCGTTATAAAAACTCCATAAAGGAAAAAATTTCTAAACATAATAACCTATGCACAATAGCTACACTTGTAACCTTTAGTCATTAAGAAAAAAGCCGGCTAAATTTAAACTTCGAATAACGTTCGAAACGAAACGAACACGCGAAATATACATATATATTTTCCAATTAGCCTCATCAAAATACGTATATGCATGTATATATACATCGATCATCTATCAACTTTTAAATCGAATAATAGCCGCACTCGCATATACATCCAGTTTAATATAAAAGTTTATTCAAATTAATACAACGCACTCGAAGTTGCAGGTGCCATTAAAATAAATTACTCACTAATTCATTTTATCAATTACACACCGCAGTTGGAACAATTTACGAACTTTCTTTGTAAACAAAAAGAGGCGTGCCTCGCGGCATTAATTACACGTGCGCGCGCGCGGGTACGTACTATTAAAAAAAAAATTTTTTTCGATTGTGATTTAACGTATATTAAAAGCAGTAACGAGTTAACGAATGGAAATGAATCGAGGATAAAAAAAAGAAAGAGATGTACAGTTGGAATATAAACGTATAAAATAATAAATATATACCATAAATTCTTTGTCATTGCTGAACGGATAATCGTAAAAAAAGATGTTACTACGTAGGAAGAATGGTTTTTTGTTTCGAGGATAAAAAAAATTTTTTTTTTTTTCGTGGATTAACAGTTGGCCCGGAGGTAAGGACCGAACCTGTACCGGGGATTCCCCGCGCACACATACACGCGCGCACGCGCGAATCAACAACGAGCTTGATTAAAAAGACATCATCGAGATCGTGTGCGTATTATAAATATATACGGAATAACTTTGCTCGTTTTTATATCACGCGGTGTATTATTTAATTAATTTTTTATACGATTTTGATGAAAATTCGATTGGGTTAATTTTCTTCTTTATTTTTTTTTGTAACGATGTGTAGCCAGTGATGAATATTTAATTTATGAATTTATTATCTGATGGGTGAAAATCGATGCGTTTATGAACGGATTTATTTCTTTTTTTGCTTGGGAATTAATAAATGGTTTTTGACGTAACTTTGCACGTGTTGTTCGAGGAAAATTTCATTATAACCTCTAAAATTGACGTAGAGAAGTAGAAAGAAATAAGATTTTACCTAACTTTACTATTTCTAGTAAACTTTGACACTATAACCTTAAACATTGACATAAAAAATAAGGAAGAAGGACGTTCGATGGATATATAAAAAGACACGAGTCTAAAAAATAGTTGAATCTAACCTCAAAATGCTCGCATTACTAAATCACTACCTCAAAATTTAACGTCCCAAAACAAATGATTCTAACCTTCCAAAATCTAAACATTCGCGCAAACAAGATCCTACACTCTATCGGTTATATTTTCTCCATTTCAGAGGTTAGAATCTGATGAATCCAAATATCAATACACACGACGACCATATTATACACCTTAATATTTGAAATAATTATAATCTTTATTATCGACGACAGGAACACGCACATACATTTGGAATATATTCGGATACCGATTTAACTGAAGTTAAAATAACACAGACAGAGAGAGATATATACAATATTTGAAATGAATTTCTTGACTGGATGTGAGGACTTTTGCTTAAGATTCCACTTCACATCTGACAGGACGGATAAATGCAATTTCAACTGCTTTTATATATACTTTAATTCCCGTAAATGTGTAACGATGTACATATTGCATCGACAACTTAAATATATCACCACACGATAGCACTCATTAGCAGAAGCTGTGTTCCTGAAAAAGAAGAGGGAAGAAAAAAAAAATAAGTAACTTTAGACCTGATCTGAATTTTAATTTTTTACCGGTGATGGAACGAGACCGACGATGTGTCGTTAAGGGTCGAAAATTTTTTTTTATTTGGTATTTTACTTTAGCGATCTTAAGCTTTTGTGGCGTATTTGTAGTAAAATATAAACTTTCTTAGAAAATTTCAAGAAGATAGAATTGTTTTAACAAAAGCTTGAAATTTTTCTAGATTTTTAAATCCATAATTTCTTTTTTATTATTTTAACGCCGGTCTTCTTATGCTTCATAATTTGATTACGTGGTTTGGGTTGGAAGTCTTCGTATATTTTTTTATCAATGCAATTACCGATCAAATATTGTTTACTCAATTATTATGAACAAAAATAATTTGTTTCTTTAAAAACATCAAAACGTCAAGCTCTTTCTCACGTTTTAAACCATCCGTATGAAATTTCTTCAGACCCTAGTAGAAATGGAAACGATATTTAAAGTATAGAAACTAGACATTTCTAAAAGATAGATAGAAAAAGGCTAGTTATAAATTAAATAACATGGCTATTCCTAATCTCAAACCATTTAAATTGCCATATTTCTACTAGAGGATTTTTAATTCCATATTTCCGACATAATTCTTGGTTTGAAAGGTGCAGGTTCCTATATATTTTGGGTCCCCTATACGTACCTCCAACGCTTCTAATCGCGATTTTCAAAAAAGATTTGAAAAAAAAAAAAACGTTTATCCCCCCCAAAAAAAGGAACCATACAACAAATTGAATACGTATAAAAGAAATTGGTGAACCACGCGTAAGGAATCTTGAAAAGATCATCCGAGCATTCCACAAATTGGTGGGTCCATTGCCCTTGAAAAATCATAAATCCGAAAGGATATAATATATATATTTCAGCTTAACACCCCAAAAAAAATACTCCTCTTTCGAAGCAATTGTAATACCTTATTCTTAACGCTCGCATATACATCTCTAAATTTCCGGTCGAATGACGTAACGAGGAACACGTGTATACGTACGTGTACACCTATATATACAGAGGCCGTCGGAGTATACACACGGAGATTCGATTTATCTCAATTACCGTAATAAAATATCCGGATGGCGTGTATTATAAGGAATTCCAAAAATCGTTGCAACTCGGTATATGTATACTTGTGTATATGTATACATCACCGTCGGAATTTCTGGAGGATATAAAGGAAAAGAAAGAAAAAAAAAACAGAGTATATAAGGAGATTTCTAACTGTAAAATTGTGAATCGGGACGATAAGACGACTGACCGATTAAAAAATAATGAAAAGGCCTTGATAACGAAATCTGGAAGGGCGTTGTTGTTTTTCCTTTTTTTTTATTCCTTCTAGAGTTGGAACGTCGAGATAATTTCCGGGGTGGAGGGAGAAAAGAGAAAGAGAGAGGAACCGGTGTGTTCGCATGTGTTATATCTATGTGTATGTATATATATGTATATATAACGTTGCGTTTTTGTTTTGTCGAACCCATCATGGTATATATTTCTCGGAGGAAGAAGACCTTCGCGGATGATTAAGGGGATCCTCCTTTTCGTTCTATATGGAATCTTCCTTGCGAGGAATGAAGATTTTGCTAATCTTCTCAATTTCAATTATTTTTACCATCGTTTTTTTTCGGTATATGGTTTTAATAGAGATTAAAGGTTTTGCGTGACATAGATGTAAGATCGAGAATGATTAATAAATTACTGATTGATAAAAAAAAGCAGTTTGCTTCATTTTTTTCCTTTATATCATGTATACATATATAATATGATCAAATCAAATGATTTTCTTGTTTTTTTTTCTAATCGATTTGAATAAAACTTGTATAGGTACGATGCATACTTTAGTCTTTTGGGTCTCTGAATCTGAATTTGGTAATAGAACCCCAAAATTCATAATGGCGGATCCAAAATGGCTATACGGATGTTCATATATCATCGAATCGAATGACTTTCATCTTTGGCTTTCATCTTTGGCTTGTGGAGATCAATAAATTCATTTATCATATAACTTATAGTGTAAACAAGCAATAGATTCACGAATTTTCCAATAGTTGGAAAAATTCAAATTATAAAAAGACTTTCATCTTTCTCAACGAATTTTTATGAAACTTGGTGTATATACCATTATTACTAAAAGAGCTCCGAATATGAGATTAGTTAAATAATTGCAAAAACTAATGAAAAAATTATTAAAGATAGGACATACTAAAAAATCAATCGCTAATAATATTTTTTTTTCGCCTTTTTAGAAATGTATATGAAATATTGTGTGATTTACTTCATTTTTAAGGATCTACCATTTCGAGCCCTAAAAGTGAAAAATGTTGAGACACTTAACCGTTTAATAGCCAAAAAATTGTTGAGGACGAACCTCAAAATTATCAATTTCTAAATAAAATTTTTCCAAGCGATAAAATGGCGAGTTGACATATGTGCATATAATATATTGTAAAAATGTATTATAAAAATTAAACCGAATATTTTTGGATTAAAAGTATAAAAGATATTATAATAACGAAAACTTCTAGGTTTTAACATTCTTATTTAAACATTGCATATGATACATTTTTTATTACCATCACATTTTTATACTACGGTTGGTTTTGAAAATTACGTATAATCCTGTATGACTTTTAAATTGAATATAAGCTGTTTGGATACAGTAAAGGAACTAGACTAGAAAAAATTTAATTAGTTTTAAATCCTTTGATATATTATAGGAGTCATCTCGATTTTTGATCGGATAATTGGCTAATTTTAAGCAACAATACTGATATGCTGAAAATTTTTCTGTCAATATATATATTTTCACCTTACTAAAAATATCAATAAACTTGCGAAACAGTTATTTATGCACTTAGGGAGTACACTGAGAAAAAATTTGCTAGTATAAATTACTATTCTAATGGTAAAAGAAGGACAGACTTACACAATTGAAAGAAATGCTGTTAATAATGGCAATTTTTACCATTAAAATAGTAATTTTTACTAAAAAAATGTTCTCGGTGTACAATAGGCATCTATTCGCGGGTCCGTTTACTCCCGAAGTGCATATAAAATTTTTCATTCTAATCAATTAAAAAATCACTTTTTGTAATAACAATTTTTTTTTAATTTCTAAAGTTTTTCAATATTGTAACACTTTGAGGAACGACCGGTACACGAGAGAACCTTATATTTTCATCATTGCAAAATGTGTGATGCATCAAAATATACTAGATAATGGGTTGTAAGAGAAATTTATGCGTATTAAAACTCGTTTGAGACCCTCTCTAAAATGTTTGTATGTATAGTATGTAATCATGTATCTTTACTCTCTTTACTCACTTTAACTTATGGCATTATTTTTAATTGTTTAAAAACAGTTATGTATAGCATTATCTTGAAATGTAAAAACTTTTTTGTTATTGTACACTTTACATTCAAAATAATATTTTCAAGAATAATTAGAGAAAAACGGTCAAAATAATGAAATAGTACAAAAAACACAAGTTTTCGAAATAAAACTAAATGTATCGTTTTTACAGAAACATTATTAATGAACGAAATAGTCGTCTCAAAATAACAAAACTTTTTTCAATTTTACACTTTACGCTTAGAACAATATGTTTGAAGATAAAAAAGAAAAACGGTCAAAATAACGAAGAGAAGTACAAATAGTCACGTTTCTTCATAAATAAAATTAAATATATCGCAGTGCGTGTGAATTGTGACATGATTTAGGTAAAAAATATCGAGCTTTGAGAAAATTAATAAAAGTTGAATTGTTGAATCAGGTATTTTACCCGATACTCACAACGGTGCGAGCGCGAACCGCGAGCTTTACACGGTTATGCTTAGGCGCCGCCTTTTGCATGCGTAGGGGTTTGAAGCGGTGAGTCATGACCTTAAGGGGCGTATGTAAAGTATAGTTCAACATATCACCACTCGAAAATTTGCGAGAAGTGGCGCTGCTGTCAGATAGGCTGTGTTGTATTTGATAATAGGGCAATTAAAGAAAGTAGAGTTTACCACACAAAATCAGAGTTGAGCGCTATAGCTATTGATGTACTGATTAATTACATATTGCTTACCTGATCAAAAAGTCAGTATTTTCGACGAATAGTGATAAGTACAAATCAATGGTCAGAACACATACCGAAGTCACTTCGTATTTATCACTTTTCGTCGAAAATACTGACTTTTCGATCAGGTAAGCAATATGTAATTAATTATTACATCAATATGAGAAGTAGCACGAGGATCCCTAACGTCAACCAGCATGCAGCTGTAAGGGATTGAGCTAAGGAATAAAGACACATTGGGAGAGGATGCCCAGTGGTCGCGGGAGATCAGCTGAGCCACCTCAATACGCGCGATCGCGGTCCGTGCGACCGACGCACGATCGCGCCGCATTTGGCCGCCGAAAACGAGCTACGCGCATGCGCGTAGGCCGAACCACGGCTCTCGCGAGCTACGAGAGCCAGAGCTCTACGGTCCGCCGTCCGAAACGGATATTAGCGAGTATAGCGAAGCCGCAGATTAACGAGTAGCTAACGAGAGAGATAGAGAGAGTGACATCGCCATTGAGGGACGAGTGCCGATTCCTCCGATAAAGGTTGGTAAATAATTCACTCTAACTGCGTACGGTACCGCCGAGTATCCGTACTAGTGTGTGCGAGATCCTGGTCCCCTCCTTCCCCTTCCCCTCCTTACAGCATTTCCCGGTGCGGCGAGAGTACTGCTATGGCGCTCAACTCTGAACTCTGATTTTATGTGGTAAAAACTCTATTTTCTTTAAATTCCATAATTATTGTGGAATATGAACTCAGCCCACCTGACGGCAGCGCCACTTCTGCTCCCAAATTTTCGGGTGGCGGATTTGTGAAGCTATCGGTACGGATTCTCCAAGACCACACGTGGCGAGCTAGTTTGATATATTTAATTTAAAATAATAAATTTAATGTTGTATTTATATAAAAAGGCTAAATTAAGTGTTCAAAACAAAAACCATTCATTTAACTGAAAATAGCCAATAAATCAATAATTATTGACCAAGACGTGGTTGAGGAATAACCTCAAACGATTTAATTTCTATTAGGCTAATAAAGCCACTATTAATGGCCAAAAAATCGTTTCAATTATATAACTTCAAAATCATTAATTTTTTTTTCATTTATTTAGTTTACCCTAGTCTATAAAATACTTATACAGCTAAAACCCTTATTTTTATAGAACTACGATAATTTTTTTAACGTGGTAAACAATTAGCGATTTCAAAGAAATTCATGTAGAATATTTCAAGAGGTTACATTCATTCTACAAAACGTTACAATATAGAAAAGAAAAGACATATTACATTACTCAAAACTTCAAGACATTTTTTTAGATTTCAAATTTTCCGTGTATGGAGAATGAGAAGTCAATGTAATATTTATATGAAAAGGATGTTTCCTCGATCTACCTCGAAATTCTTTGATTATTCAATAGTAAATATATATACGAATCTTAAATTATACTCTTTAATTGGTTAAATTAATTATTAATATGAAAGTCACGTAATAAATAGTAAATATATACATATGCACCCTGAGATAAAAATCTATATAATAAAGATCGCCCGATTTTGTTTGTTCTGGTTAAAATACTGACCTTCGCTTGTATACAGCCAATTTTTATCCAGTCTAAAATGTAGTAAAATAAAAAAATGAAATTGACAATTTTTATGTAGTAATTCTTTTCAAAAGAAGAGCAAGTATTTTTCTTTTGTAAAAACTTTACCATACAATTTTTACCCAAAACATTTATAGATACCTTTTAATATATGTACATCTTTTTTCTCTGTGTGTGTATGTGTGTATATATACATATAGAAAATATGTAATATATATAGAAAAGGCAACTTTATTATCTTTTTAAATATACAAAATTTTATATACGCTTTGTCGTTATATCGCAAATTTGAACAAACATAAAAAAAAGTTAAACGTATTTGATTCCCTAAAATTACGATACATAATGAAAATTTCGATCCCGCTTGATATCTCACTTATATTTTTTTTTTAAAAACACACATACTTTCATAACTACCTATATACTCGTATAACCACCGAAAAAAAAATTGCTCGTTGCCGCGATCGTAATTGGGCTGTTGACGACGCGGTATGGTATATACAAAAATTGATGCGGATTCGGTTTTCGGGTATGCGTGTGTATATATATGCAGCATTTCACGTCAAGCGATCTGGCCAAAAAATTGAAATGCACCAAATTTTTGGCAAAGGCTAAAGATGTTCTTCAGAAGACAGATACGCATTTTTAATCGTCAGAAACAATTTCTTCAAGAATTATTAAACTTTTTTAAAATAAGCTAGTTTTGGAGGTATTTATCTTAAACCTATCAATTTTTATTAGATAATGTCAAATACAACTTTTTCTGCAAATATTCTGTAGAATCTTTCAATTGGAAATTGACTTTTTCATGTAAAAGTTTAAAAAATACCTGGCATCAACTACTGTCTAATGGTTTGAAAGATTTTACTAGCCTACACTTTGGCAAAAAAAAAATTATTTGAAAGAATTGTCAAAAAGTCAGAATAATGTAAATTGTTGCATAATTGAAAACTTAATATATTTCGTGTACTACACTTTTCTTGAATATCTAATGCACTTACATTAGATCTTGTTAATCACTATTTTCTAAGATTTTCATGTACAGAAATTGACGATAAGTTTTATTTAAAAATAGGTAATAGAAATTTTTGACTGTTACAATTAAAAAAATCAAAATCTTTCATTCAAACTGTGGGTCAGTTATCAAACTGAAATATGCAGTTGTTAACAGCATACAGTATTACCATAGTCCTTTAACTTTTTTAATAATCAATGTATTATATTAGTGGTAAAATGAATTTGAATTCATGTGTCTTCAAAAACAACCTAATAATTATCCACTGGGAGCAAATAAATTGCCAGATCTGCCAAAATATAAGAATAAAAATCATATAATTAATAATTAAAAAATTATTACGTTATTTTTGGAAGTAGATAAAATTTATTTATTCTGTTCTATGACGTAATAAGTCTGTATCTTTAGTAATGCAAAAAATCAAAGTTCTATGATTTATTTGACAATTACTCACTGGGAGCAATACATTATATTATATAATTAATTATATATTATCGGAAAACTGCGTTTTAATAAGTTATTAGAAGGATACATGTTTCTAGTAAGGAATACATATAAACATATTTTCGTTAGGTAATATTTCACTCATATTTTAGACTGTGTTAAAGGTAGACTATAAAGGTTCTCACTGAATAAATTACTAGTTTCTGTATAATTAGAATAATGTTTAATATAAAAAAAAGAGTTAAATCTTATAAAAGAAGTTAATACACAGGTTAATTGAATAACTATTCTTGAGGAGGTATCTCAGAGCTATGCTCTCTCGCAGCTAGCTGCCTTCTTACACGGACGCTCGCGCTCTTCTTCTTCACCACCGCGCTCGCATAGACCTTTGCTCTATATCTAATGTACAATCCGTGTAGAGGGCGCATAACTCACGTTAACGTAAAAGGACGTAGACATTTTTTTTTTTATAACATTCGGCCATCCTGTAGCCGTTTGGTCCTCCAAACGTATTAATTTAAGACATAATCGTCAAGTTTTCGAGGTTTACGTACAATTCTCCTAGGTCGCGATTGAACATCTACTCTCTCGCTCGCACCAGGCACGTCGTCAACATCTTCGGATTGAGTACCATGGTTACAATTATTTTCGTCAATATCTATCGAACGTAACGAACAACGGTCCATGGACTCATCAAGGTTGGAATCAGAATCGCTGTCACAATTTCTCCCCGTCCACACCTTCAACTGGTTCACGTGGGCCGTGGTTTCAAAACCTCTATCGTTCCAATCGTTTAGTTTTTTTAATTTATATGTGTCACTAGGATAAATACCAACAACCACCAACGGACCACCGTAAGCCATTTGAAGCTTTGTCGAAGTTCCGGTTGCGACGGGATTCCGTTTACATACACAATATCGCCAATTTTATACTTAACATTTTTGCGCCGATTCTTATCATACCTTGCCTTATAACGTTGTTGTTCCCTCTCTATATTATTACGAATTTGTTGTTGTACTACAGTCGGTGGAATATAAGTTTCGCATTGCTCAGTGAGTAACCGCACTGGTCCAGGTTCGAAACGGGGTAGATATCCTAACAACGCCTCGAACGGAGTCTTTCCCGTAGTAGCACTTACCGAAGAATTAATATCGCGTTCAATTCGTTTAACTTCCCTATCCCAATTTTGTTCACCTACATCATCAGCTGCGATTTTTAGGGCAGGTAAAAGAGTTTGATTTAGGCGCTCGACTAACCCGTTAGCCTGCGGGTGACGGCTTGAATTTAGCGTATGGCGTATACCATGGCGAACGCATAGAGCTTGGAACATATGTGAAGTAAAGCTAGTTCCACGATCGCTTACAATTCTTCCAGGCGCTCCAAAGCGAGATATAAAATTTTCCATATTCTTTACAGTACATTGCGCTGTAACATTTTTAACAGAATATAAACAAACAAAACGTGTTAAATTGTCGATAATCCCAAGAACGTACTTGTTATTCCGCGGTGTCGTAGGAAACGGTCCTACATGATCAATGTGAATTACAGCGAACGGTCGATTACCCGGAGGGATTGGATGGAGCTCTCCTTCTCCAAGTCCTACTTTATTTTTCGCTCGAATACAACTTAAACAATTAGCAATATGAAAACGAACGTATCGTCTTAACTGCGGGAAGTAAAAATATTCCTCAATTCTTTTACAAGTTTTATCCAAACCAAAATGACTGGATAAGTCGTGTGCGCGTATTACTAATGATTTTCTCATAGATTTAGGTACTACAAATAATTCCTTTTCTTTTGGACATGTATCTTTATACAAAACTACTTTTTTAAACAATAATCCATCTTTAAAATATAATCCTTTATTCGGTTTTTTTCGTTATTATTGCGCTCAGCATCAGGTAATTTTAGAATATTAATAATTTCCCCTATAATCGGATCTGAACGTTGAAAAACTAATACTTCATCTTCTTTCGTGACGACTGACATAATATTATAAACTTTCGGATCTATTTCGGGTTCAATTAATGGTGCTCTCGAAAGTGCATCTACATGTGTCATTAAATTATTACTACGATATTTTATTTCTAAATCAAATTCAGAAAGTTCGCTCATCCAGCGAGAGATTTGAGCATTTTTCGTTTTCCATGCATTTAAATGCACTAAACATTGACAATCAGTTACGACGAAGAATTTAATTCCTATAAGTAGAGGTCTAAGACGTTCAAGCGCCCAAGCTACAGCATAAAGTTCAAGTCGGCTAGAATGATATTGAGATTCTGCTTCTGTAGTACATTTACTTATAGCATATACTAAACCTAATGGCTCATCTGCGTTATTGGACTGTAATAGCATAGCTCCTAAACCCAATGACGATGCATCTGTATGCAATTCGGTCCTATCAGCTTTTGCATTATATAATTTTAAAACCGGTTTTGACACTAATTTATTACGAATGTTTACAAATGCCTGTTCTTGCTCGTCGGACCATTTAAAATCTTTGTTTTTCATTAAAAGAGTAGATAAAGGCTTAGCAATACGGGCAAAATTAGGTACGAATCTTCTAAAGAAGCTAGCTAATCCCAGAAATCTTCGTATATCATGCTTACTCAACGGACGCGGAAAGTTTTCTATAGCTCGTATTTTGCGGTCACCTGGTTGTAACTTACCATCACCTAATACATATCCTAAGTAATCTACAAATCGCATACCGAACCGACACTTAGTTAAATTTAACGTTAAATTAGCGTCAATAAGTAATTTTAATATTATTTCTAATTTATTTACTAAATCAACCCATGTAGTACCATATATAAAAATATCGTCAAAGAAATGAAACACTAAACCTTTCTTTCGAGCCACACCCAACACTTGTTCCATCAATTTCGCGAAGTAACGCGGAGCATTCATCAGCCCGAAAACGGCTCTTTCAAACTGACCCGTTTGAGTTTCAGTAATAAAAGCTGTTTTGTCCTTGGCCACATCCGATAAGGGCATTTGTAAATATCCCCACGCTAAATCTAAAGTGATGAAGAATCGTGCATCATTCAATTGCTCCAAGAAATCATCGAAGTTTGGTATTGGATAATACATAGGTTTTGTGATTTTATTTAACTTCCGATAATCTATAACCATACGCGGCGTCCCATCCTTCTTGCGAACGATAAATGCAGGACTAGCAAACGACGCGTTAGTTTCAGTCACTATACCAACTTTCTTATATTCATCTACGATGTCGTCCAAATCTTTACGATCGCGGGAGTTTAACCTATAAGGTTTACCTTGAACAACTACATTAGGCTCTACATCTATATCCATTAGCAATAAACTAGTTTTTCCAATTTCACCAAGATTTTTCGCTATACTTAATCTATATTTGTTTAATAAACTAACTAATTCTAACTTTTGTTCATTTGAAACATTATTTTCGTCAACAATAACCTCACTTGATAATACAGGTTCGACACGCTGTTCGGTCGGTAATATCGACTCAATCGACAATATAGATTCGCCAACACTATCTCCAGTACAAATTGTTTTACGCGTTTTACCTAAATTTTCTATCGGCATCAATAATTCAGCAGAACCAACAGCGACGTTAATAACATTTATAGTACCCGGTTTTACATCAATAGTCTCAAGTGATCGCATTTTAAAGGCATTTTTGTCATCCAGCGAGTCTTTATTTACATCTATAAATTTTAAATCAGTTCCGATACGTGTGTAACTAAGATCAGGCAACTCAGTAAACGGACGACCTAAAATTATCTCATAACGTTGCGACGAATCAGTAGATCTAATTTACGCGGTCGCAAATTGTCTACTTCAACTATTTCTGATACAATACCTAAAGACTCAATGAATTGCTTGCCGAAACCTTCTAACATTGTCCGCGTATTTATCGTCTGTAAATTTTCGCGTTTAACCGTAGAATCTTTAATGGTGCACACCGCTGCACCCATATCGATTTGTGCTTTAATTACACTTGAACCTATCTTAATTTCACGAATAAATTTACGCTCTGAATCATTTGAATTCACCGTCTCGACAATTTTAACCTCTTCAATGTTTACTGTTGACGATCGTTCAGTATTATTTACGCTACTGTAAGAACAACGCGACGCAACATGCCCGGGTCGTTTACATAGAAAACACATTATTTCGCGCTTCGCTTCAAAACAATTACGGGCAAGATGACCCGTCTTACCACAATTAAAACACGATACAGGTTCGCTACGCGTAGTTTTCTGAACGTACATTTGCGGGCTCTTGTTGATGCGCTGTGCAGTCGGTCGTTGAGTCGTAGATGCGGTCGGCGTCTCTCCCCTCTCCATCAGACTTCTCTCCGCGCGCCACGTCAATGCTGGAACACCACCGCTGCTCCGTTGTTGAGGCGCCGAAATTCCTTTTTGTATATTTTCTCGTTGAAGGTTATGTCGACTTTCAGTGATTCGGTCTCTTCTTTTATCGTATATCTTCTCGGTGCGTACCAAATCTAGCAATAATAAATCGGTAGATTCATAGTCGCGAGTCAACGTATACTGAGCTAATTCTCTTGACCAAAGTCCAGCGGCTACCTCATCACGAATTTCGTGTATTGAAAAATCAAGATCGTTGCATAACCAGATTTTATCTAAAATATAATCTTGTAAATTCTCCCTCTGACCTTGAACGCGCGCCATCATTGTTTTTAACTGCTCACTTTTTGAACGCTTGTACGTGAATGCCGATGTAAACACTTCTTGGAATTGTTCAAAATTTGTTACGGTTTCTACCTTGGTCATCATCCATTTCCATGCACTACCTCGTAATTTTGATTTTGCCACCGAAAAAGTCGTTCCATCATTCCAACCATACAACGTTTTAGCACTAACCAGTTCGCACAGCCAAGCACGTGCTCTTTCTGGGCCCTCGTTTCCCAGAAATTCTCGAATTACATTTTGAGCACTGGCAATGGAGATTAGTTGTCCTTGTTCCTCCTGTTGATGCGATGTAGCTATTGAGCTTTTTAAACTATTGATAGCTTCTGATTGACTACTAATAACTTGTCCGATTGATAGTAATGCTCTTGCTAAGGCCGTGTTAGACTCACCCGTATCCAACGTTTCGGGCGTTTCAGAAGTTGCTCGCCGCTCCAACTCTCTCGATAATTCACTTATCCGCTTTTCATTACACATACGTTCTTCTTCACGTCTTTTCTTCTGTCTCTCGATTTCTGCTAAAGCTGCTGCCAATTTACCATGCAATTCTTCTTCTGCTCTAGACATTTTAGACTTGACCGATTACTCTATCCCACTTCTGAATTGTTAAAGGTAGACTATAAAGGTTCTCACTGAATAAATTACTAGTTTCTGTATAATTAGAATAATGTTTAATATAAAAAAAAGAGTTAAATCTTATAAAAGAAGTTAATACACAGGTTAATTGAATAACTATTCTTGAGGAGGTATCTCAGAGCTATGCTCTCTCGCAGCTAGCTGCCTTCTTACACGGACGCTCGCGCTCTTCTTCTTCACCACCGCGCTCGCATAGACCTTTGCTCTATATCTAATGTACAATCCGTGTAGAGGGCGCATAACTCACGTTAACGTAAAAGGACGTAGACATTTTTTTTTTATAACAACTGCTAAAATTATTTTCAGCGCAGAGGTTTATGTTTGTGATATGACGGGATTTTCACAGGTACTTTGGGACTAAAAAAGGTATCTTCAGGAATTTTTCGTTCTGTATATCGATTATCAAACCCTACCAAATCCTCATTTTAAGGATTAAATAAATGACTTACAGGGTACCATATCCTATATGTATGTCTTTGGAAGTATGTTTGGAGAAAAGATCAGAGAATTTATCAAAAAAAGTACACTTTTTTTTTAAGGAGATGTGCTCTTCTACGTGCTTTGGGTAGTAGGTATGATTTTTTTCAAAATTTTGTATCACTATAGTCGAGATTTTCGTGCAGCCGGAATGATCGATTTTTCATCGAATCATTACAGACGGAAAGTGGTTATTAAGTTTTAGTTAATTTAAAATAAATTATTTTCAAAAAGATATCTGATGAGTCAGATTCTTTTATATCACTCAAGTGTCGCGTATGAATTTTTTCAGATTTTTGGTTCGATTATTACAGAAAATTTTCGAGTATTTAAAAGTAGATCCCTGGAATTTGTCTATCACACCTCCTTAAGTGTCTACCACTTTGGCATGGAGTAATATAAAAATCTGAAAAAATTCAGACATACTTCAGACGGAAAGAACTTTGATCGGCTGATCTTACAGAGAATCACCCATATATATATATATATATATATATGGGTGGTTCTCTGTGACATCGAAGATGAAAAAAATAAATATTGCTATAACTGTGGGAATATGTTTTAGAGGTATCCAGTAGTTCTCCTGAATTTTTTCAGATTTTTCCGGGACCATGGTTTTCAGTTACAGAGAGTCAAACTTGACATTTTAGAGCACTTTTTTGCATTATATGCCCATTTTCATGAATTTGTAGCTCCCAGGGAATGCATTTTTCACTAAAAACATAAATATGGCTTTTTTTGTAAAATTTTCTGAATTTTTATTAAAAATACTTTTTCGATAGAGTATCCGTAAAGTACGACTTTACGTACTGTTTTGCGGACGTAAAGTGCGACTTTACGAACACGTGTACAGTCTTTACGGACACGTGTACAAAAAAAAATATTGTATTGAAATTGCTAAGAACTTTACGGATACTCTCTCGAAAAGTAATGTTCGCGCCTCGGCCGTAAACTTTTTCAGCCTCACATGTAAAGTAGCGTCCGAGGATCTGCGAAGCATGATTCACACTCGGCTGAAAAAGTTCTACTTTACGGCCTTAGCACGAAAACTACTATTAATGACATAAATGTATTCTGTCACACTTTTGTAAGCCATTTAAACCTTAAATAGTGAAAATCAGCAATTCTGCTCCGGACTCTGGTAACCTAATACTGTCTAAAAGATGTCTTTTTATAGTCAGAAACTGCCTAAAAATTTCCAGAGTGGGTCTAAATCATTAAGATCACTTATGGTCAAAATATCCGGGAAAAGTGCCCGAAATATTAATAGAAATGTATATTTGTTGCCTTATAACGATGAATCTATTAGCATGATCATTGCAAAAAAATTTATGCACTTACCTTGGAGTGTTAGAAAAGTATGCTATAAATAGAAATATTATTATACAATTATAAAAAATTAATTTTTAAACATTTATAATGCTGGATTTTCAATTTTACAATCACAATAAGAATTATGATACTAATCTGAAGGATTACTATAAAAGTATCAACATTATTATTATTATTCAGCAATACATTCTTTGAATTTTACAATCTTGTCACTGTCACGTAATCATATTCCTCATTATAATCTCAGATCTGATTTGTTTATATATTTTTGTATTAAATACGTATATTCAGTTAGTGTAATAATAATGTTTATATATTTATAGTAATCCTTCAGAGTAGTATTATAATTCTTGTAAAGGTTGTAAAACTAAAAATTCAGCATTATAAATGTTTAAAATTAATTTTTTATAATTGTGTAATAATATTTGTATTTTTAGCAGCTTACAGGAGATTAGATGGATACTGAAAAAAGTGAAGATACTTTTCTACCGCTCCAAGGTAAGTGCACAAATTTTTTTGCAATGATCATGCTAATAGATTCATCGTTATAAGACAACAAATATACATTTATATTAATATTTCGGGCACTTTTCCCAGATATTTTGACCATAAGTAATCTTAATGATTTAGACCCACTCTGGAAATTTTTAGGCAGTTTCTGACTATAAAAAGACATCTTTTAGACAGTATTAGGTTACCAGAGTCCGGAGCAGAATTGCTGATTTTCACTATTTAAGGTTTAAATGGCTTACAAGAGTGTGACAGCATACATTTATGTCTTTAAAAGTATTTTTAATGAAAAGTTCGGAAAATTTTACAAAAAAAGTCACACTTATGTTTTTAGTGAAAAATGCATCCCCTGGGAGCTAAAAATTCATGAAAATGGGCATATAATGCAAAAAAGTGCTAAAATGTCAACTTTGACTCTCTGTAACTTAAAATAATGGCCCAGAAAAAATCTGAAAAAATTCAGGAGAACTACTGGATACCTCTAAAACATATTCCCACAGTTATAGCAATATTTATTTTTTTCATCTTCGATGTCACGGAGAACCACCCATATATGTATACAGAATTTTACGTATTATTATAGAGTAATTTCTTCAATGATTATATAGCGTAACTCCGTCGATAAACTTTTTTTATTTTGTTTAAAAAATAAAAAAAATTAATTCATTTGAGCTCAACGAAGCGCAGTAGTCATCTTTTAAGGTAAGTAGAACATATTAGAAGAAACAAAAATTAATTTTTTAAGATTTAAAAAAAAAATTTTTTCTTGTCAAAATGGACGTTATTTGGAGAAAGTACCATAGATTCCACGAAGTATCGACAAATTTTAAAATAGCTTAAATTTTTTTCTTCGTTTCTTTCTCAAAATTATTAAGTATACACGCCTATTTTTACCTTCCGAGACAACGAACATTACACAAGAAGTGCATTTATATTTATACGATCGTGTTGCACATACACAAAATAAAACATATAAACAATTCGCCAACGATTATAAAACTGACACATACACTTAATCGAGTTTGTCCATACCTCCTTTATGTAATTTCGTGTCGGGTTCACTGGCACACGAGAGCGATCGAAGCGCCGTAAACATTTATACAATAATAAAAACTTCAACGAATCGAAGAGGAATGCGGTTCTTTAAAATCCTCAGACACACACACACACACTACTCAATATAATTTAAATAAAAATGTGTAATTCTACAATTATTATAAAATTTTATCTTAAAAACGAAAAAAAATAAACATAAATATACCTATTTAGCGCGCATATACGACGTGATATTATTCCAATAGTTTCATTTATCCCCTATGTAGCTTCCTGTGATCAATAAGTGAAAGAAAGAAAAAAGTAAAACAGTCTACGTACTCGTGAAATTCCAAAGATAACGTCCGGTTTTACAAGAAGATTTTAAATCACTCTTTTTATCCATATGTACAAACCACACGAGGATCAAGGAAAAATGAAAAAAAATGTATAACGTAGGAGATTTCCGAATAAATTAAACGTTCGTATATATTTTATCTGAAATATATATATGTGTATATATCCAAGAGTGATATAGTTTGCATGAACAATATATATCGCGTACATTTTAGATACATCACTTCGGGGTTTGTTATAAACGCGCGATTTATTTAAGTACGTATTTATTTTATATTTTAGAAACTCGAAATTTTTTATTTTATCTATAATGTATATATATTAGGTTCTTTTCCACGCGTTTAATTCACGATCGAATGCTCTATGTATATATACATTTTGCGCGCATTCAAGGGCGTTTGCAAAAAGTGAATTTTTTTTTACAGTCGGAACACTTTTATTGCTACTAAAACGAATGTTGTACTTATTACCCTTTCGTTTCGTTTGCTACATATATATATATATTGAGACGAAAGGAAAAACTTGTTCAAGGGTATATGTACGAAATTGTGGCAAAAAATCGAGAGTTTATAATGCACGTATATATATATATCGGATAGAGAACAAGAAAAATTGGAGTATTTTTAATTATAATTGGGATTTTTTATTAAAAAATATCAAGTATTTTTCACGTTTATATTTGTAACCTATAGTAGATATTCAAATCATATAAATTAACAATTTAAGAAAAAAATCGGTAGAGACCCTAGTAGAATTTTGAGCATAATTGAAACGGTTTTTAAGCCAGAAAATGACGAATTAGCAAAAAATACTCAAAATATGATCCTAATATGATCAAATTTCAAATTTTGTATAACCTTAAAATGCTCAATTTCTACTAGGGGAGTGGATTGTTATTAGATATGATATACCTTTTTTTTTTAGAAAATAATATTGTTTTCTCACTTTATTGTGTTTTTATTAGATCACGCTGAATTTTCGTTTTTTACGTCAATTTTATTGCTTTTTACCAATAATCGAGAAAGTCATTAATGATCTGTAAGATCTCAGGCGCCTAAAACACTTTTATTCACATTTCACATTATAAAATTAATTTTAAAAATTAATTAAATAATTCAAATTTTTTGAAAACTACGATATAATCGATCTCATAAAGTTATGTATAAGATACTATAATTTGGATTTTAATCCGATTCATTTTAAAGCACGTTCTTCTTTCAATATTTTGATGGAGAAAATTGAGCTCGGTGAACTATGCGATTAGAGTTGAGATATCGTAAAAAAATGAATAATTGAGGAATTGTTAGCAGATTTTGCAAAGTCTTCGTAAAAAATTGCGTCTAGCTTAGATTTAAAAAAAAAAATAAAAACGAAATTTGCAGCGACCAGAGAGAAAAATCGAAATTTTAAAAATATTCCCACACGTAACGTAATAATATTTGTACATTTTTTGCGGATTATAAAATGTATTAATATTAGCAAAAAAAGTCTAGCGGTTTTGTTTACTGCATTAATTGTTATTTTTACGCGTAGTTACACGCTTTTAGTTCGGTACATAAACATTCCTAATTTTCTTTAAAAAACTGTTAACTTTCATGTAAAAAATGTAACTGTAACTGTAAACCATGGTCCCGGAAAAATCTAAAAAAATTCAGGAGAACTACTGGATACCTCTAAAACATATTCCCACAGTTATAGCAATATTTATTTTTTTCATCTTCGATGTCACAGAGAACCACCCATATATACAGAACTTTACTTATTATGTTAACTTTCATGTAAAAAAAATGTAGCAAATCTTCAGCAGGCGTAGAAAATACTACGAAACAATTTTGAGTTGCAACAAATTAAAAGAGAAAAATTTTAACAATCTATACAGTGATACATTAAACGAAATAAATTTAGTAATTTATATAAGCAATCTAAATGACATGCGAAATCGTTAGCAGGTTTATATAACAATATCAAATAATTTAAAATTGCGATATAAATGTAAACATTCTAATATGCGGAATGTGGATTCAAGTTTCGCGCGATAATTTTACCGACTGAGGAATAAGTAAAATTTAATAGTTGTTGTAACAAGTGTGGTACATGTTTTTCTGGAGTAACTAGTTCTATCAAAGATAGCTTAGAAATAGAAATTAAGGCCTACCCCACCAAAGAAAAAGAAAATTAATATTGGATATATCGTAATCACTCTCCATGGTGTTAATCTTCAAACTTTTATGCGATCTGAAATGTTGCTTGTATTAAACAAATCTGTCTTTTTAAGATTTTTTTCCTTTGCCACCGTCAAATTGCATAAAAGTTTGAAAGAAAAGAAAATTGGCTGGAAAAATACGTGAAAACTTAAAAAAAAGTATTATTATCAACATCAGCAAGTGATTTTTGAGAAAATATAATATGAAAAGTAAATACAAATTTTGTACCAGCTAATTTAAATAACACTTTGACACTAAGAAAAGCCAGGCAAGAAGCTATTGATGAGGGGTGCAAATTTTACAAAATTCAAAGGTCTTTTTTTATCTAATAGAAAATTGATAGAAACTTGTAGTATTAGAAAATTAAACATATCATCATTTTTACACTATTCACTTCGCAGAGAAACAAATTATGATTTGGAATACCTTAAGAGATAACTCACTGACTTTATCCTATGATTCCACAGGTGGTTTAGTGAAACGATTTACAATATATGGATTTAACAGTAAATTTTTATTTTATTATGCAATGGTCATTGGATTTTCTAAAAAAAATCATTCCTGTGCTTATGTGGAACCTTTTTAAAATAAAAAGTTGAATTGGACCGTTTTTGAAAAAAAATTTAAGTTGGAACATTTTTTGAATACAAAATTTGAATCGGACCCTATTTAAAAAAAACTTTGATTTGGAACCTTATTGCACTAAGGCAATGAGTTGTTCACTAAAAACAAATGAAATAAAAGACAAATCCAAAATTCGTATATTAATATACTACTGACTCTTCTTTTGTAGATCCATTATATACCATCACCGTGAAAAAAATGTTCCAAGTATAGAAATATATCATAAGATCATCGTGCAAAAAACACATTAGGATATTCACTCATACGCCTTAATAGCCGATAGGATAAAAATAAATGATCTCGAAATTGGTCATTATTAATAGGGTATATAATTATACTTAACGTAAAATATCCGACTCATCGTATTCGTCCTTTTGTCGTGTTGGTTCTTTTTCTGAAAAGATTCGATATGTGTGTAAGCAGAAAAGATTGACAAAAAACCTACTTTTACGGTATACAAGTGCAAGAAAAGTAAAAAATTGACTTCAATTACAAAAAATATAAAAGTAAAAAATATAGCCGAAACTTGTTTGCTAAAAATGTAAATAGTTAAATCAAATAAATGCGACACATCCCCAAAATTTGGAAAAAATTAATTAAACATTTGTGTAAACTTTAAATAAACTTTAAAAAATGTAATTTTAAACTACAAGCCAATACAATTATATTTAATTTATACATTATATAATTAATCTAAATTTTTTTGTAATTATTTTAACGTTGCTTTTGGTGATAATCAGCGACGAATGTCGTATGTCTTTATAAAAAATTTTGGTAATATTAATAATAATGAATAATAATTTTGGTTATAAAAATATTTAGAGAAAATCATAAAGTAATGGATGAAATAAAAATCGATATATCAATTCGAAGTATTATATTTATTATTGACTTTTTATATCTACAGGTGTGATATCAGAAATTGGACTTTACTGGTCAGAAATTGGATATAATATGGCACCGTGCTTTGTTTTCGATGAGATTGTAAAAGAAAAAAAAATGAAATGAATTGAATCTTATATACAATAGTTACATTTTGCGAATATTTCAATACATTGATGCATAACGCAGATATAAACATTTAAGAAGGTGGCATAAGCCCGGTGGGTTACAGATTGAGCAAAAAAAAATGTAATATTATTTTTTTTGCTCGGTCGGTAACTCACCGGGTATGCCACCCCCTAAAATAATAGGTTTTAAACTTGGTCAGGTAACTGTATAATTTATAATTACCAATTTAATACGTACAACAATGGTCATTAAGAAATTCACGACTGCATATGACTTTTAGTAAATATTGTTATTTTGCTATATGGATAGTATGACTGCTGCATCGTAAATCAAGTTAATACTTTTTTAAAGGATTAGATTTTGTCAACGAGAATTTTTTTTAATATTAATCTACTGGGCTGAGTAAAATAAGGGCGAGTGAACAAATATTTGTTTATGTAATTTACTATTTTAATATTATTTTACTTAATTGCTAGCCGCATACGTAATGGGCGCTGCAGTCAAGTGAGACATTTGGTCGCCGATGATAGTAAATTATTATTTACAAAAAATTAAACGGTTTATTAAAAAAACCAAGAGCAAAAGAGGGGCAGTTACTGTTAAAATATATTGTTTTTCTATCAAACATACGGTAATGTTTGTCGATTATGCGTTGCTGTATTTCACATATTGAAAACGAAGTATGTAGGATTTTTGTTTCATTAGATAATATGTAAATTTTCCAAATTTTGCCATGTATCAACAATTTTTTTATTACATATAATGTAGGTATTTTCGTAAATTGCGAATAAACAAACATTGACTGCATAAAATGAAAAGTCGATAATTTCTATTATCGATATTATCGAGATAAAACTAATAATTTTGGTTAAAAAATATTTAGAGAAAATCATAAAGTAATGGATGAAATAAAAATCGATATATCAATTCGAAGTATTATATTTATTATTGACTTTTTATATCTACAGGTGTGATATCAGAAATTGGACTTTACTGGTCAGAAATTGGATATAATATGGCACCGTGCTTTGTTTTCGATGAGATTGTAAAAGAAAAAAAAATGAAATGAATTGAATCTTATATACAATAGTTACATTTTGCGAATATTTCAATACATTGATGCATAACGCAGATATAAACATTTAAGAAGGTGGCATAGCCCGGTGGGTTACAGATTGAGCAAAAAAAATGTAATAATTATTTTTTTTGCTCGGTCGGTAACTCACCGGGTATGCCACCCCCTAAAATAATAGGTTTAAACTTGGTCAGGTAACTGTATAATTTATAAATTACCAATTAATACGTACAACAATGTGTTAAGAAATTCACGACTGATATGACTTTTCAGTAAATATTGTATTGCTATATGGATAGTTTGCCTGCTGCATCTTAAATCAAGTTAATACTTTTTAAAGGATTAGATTTGTCAACGGAGAATTTTTTTTAATATTAATCTACGGGGATGATTATAAATAAGGGCGAGTGACAAATATTTGTTTATGGTATTTACTATTTTATTATTTTTACTTTATTGTAATTAAGGGGAGGCTAAACCAAAAGTATCTTAAGCTAGCCGCATACGTAATGGGCGCTGCAGTCAAGTGAGACATTTGGTCGCCGATGATAGTAAATTATTATTTACAAAAAAATTAAACGGTTTATTAAAAAACCAAGAGCAAAAGAGGGGCAGTTACTGTTAAAATATTTTTTTTTCTATCAAACATACGGTAATGTTTGTCGATTATGCGTTGCTGTATTTCACATATTGAAAACGAAGTATGTAGGATTTTTGTTTCATTAGATATATATGTAAATTTTCCAAATTTTGCCATGTATCAACAATTTTTTTTATTACATATAATGTAGGTATTTTCGTAAATTGCGAATAAACAAACATTGACTGCATAAAATGAAAAGTCGATAATTTCTATTATCGATATTATCGAGATAAAACTAAAAAATGTGGGTAAGCCCTGCAGCATATAGTTTTGCATAGACTTCGACTTTATCCTCTGAATATTTTACGTTATAGTTAATAGATTCAAAGACCAAAAATAAATATATCTTAATTAATATTGTTGAGCAGTCGACAGAAGAATGAATTATACCGATATATTTATCGCTAAAAGTACCGCTTATCGCTTCAAAATAGTTAAATGCCACGTTCGCGCCGAAATCCTCGTAAATGAAAAATGGACATCCTACATACCTACATTCCATCGTTCGAGCTGGTTCGTTTACTTATATACTCGAATATGCGTAAGAAAGAAAAAGTGTTGTGATTTAAGAAGTCAGTATGGGACATCGTGTAAAAGAATCGTTACACACACACACACCGGGAATATTATTAATGTCGAACCGAGTCGGTAAGTGCGTGTAAACACGCGGTCGAGTGACGAGGTTCGCGAAAATGAAAGAAAGAAAGGTATAAGAAAGATGGCAAACAATTTGTTCGGTCTCTCGCAAATAATCTCCCTCGACCCGAGAATATTTTATGTCGGATATTCCTCCTTTTTTCGTTCCTTCCGCGAACGTTCTTTCTCTTTCATCTTCAGATAGTCTATATATATATAGAGTTCTTGCGTTTCCTGCACGAGTTATTCTCGTTGTTTTCCTCCGCCGAAAGGAAATTGATTAGGAAGTGATTGGTAGCGCGTTTGATAATGATGTAATATTATCACACGTAGCGATCGGTTTGAGTGGAATATTTTGATATGGAAATATGGTTAGTAATCAACATTTTAAATGGAAATAGTACGAAAAAATGAAAAAGGTCTTATCAAAAAAATTTCGGAGTTTTATGGCAGTCGACAAAAGAATGATTATTAATTTGTTAGGTAAATTTTTTACTTTTTTTTATAAAGAAAATGAATAAATTATTTATAAAAATCCTGTTTTAAATAGTATACCCAAATTTTTCCAGATTCTTTAATCTCTTAATTCAATTAAGATGTTTGCAGGGTTGAAAGTTTATTTTTTTTCTACTCATACTTACCCACCGAAATTGTTTAGTAAATTATTATTTACAAAAAAATTAAACGGTTTATTAAAAAAACCAAGAGCAAAAGAGGGGCAGTTACTGTTAAAATATTTTTTTTTCTATCAAACATACGGTAATGTTTGTCGATTATGCGTTGCTGTATTTCACATATTGAAAACGAAGTATGTAGGATTTTTGTTTCATTAGATATATGTAAATTTTCCAAATTTTGCCATGTATCAACAATTTTTTTTATTACATATAATGTAGGTATTTTCGTAAATTGCGAATAAACAAACATTGACTGCATAAAATGAAAAGTCGATAATTTCTATTATCGATATTATCGAGATAAAACTAAAAATGTGGGTAAGCCCTGCAGCATATAGTTTTGCATAGACTTCGACTTCATCCTCTGAATATTTTACGTACTTCTTATAGTTAATAGATTCAAAGACCAAAAATTAAATATATCTTAATTAATATTGTTGAGCAGTCGACAGAAGAATGAATTATACCAGTATATTTATCGCTAAAAGTACCGCTTATCGCTTCAAAATAGTTAAATCCCACGTTCGCGCCGAAATCCTCGTAAATGAAAAATGGACATCCTACATACCTACATTTCCATCGGTTCGAGCTGGTTCGTTTACTTATATACTCGAATATGCGTAAGAAAGAAAAAGTGTTGTGATTTAAGAAGTCAGTATGGGACATCGTGTAAAAGAATCGTTACACACACACACACACACACACACCGGGAATATTATTAATGTCGAACCGAGTCGGTAAGTGCGTGTAAACACGCGGTCGAGTGACGAGGTTCGCGAAAATGAAAGAAAGAAAGGTATAAGAAAGATGGCAAACAATTTGTTCGGTCTCTCGCAAATAATCTCCCTCGACCCGAGAATATTTATGTCGGATATTCTCTTTTTTCTTTCCTTCCGCGAACGTTCTTTCTCTTTCATCTTCAGATAGTCTATATATATATATAGTTCTTGCGTTTCCTGCCGAGTTATTCTCGTTGTTTCCTCCGCCGAAAGGAAATTGATTAGGAAGTGATTGGTAGCGCGTTTGATAATGATGTAATATTATCACACGTAGCGATCGGTTGAGTGGAATATTTGATATGGAAATATGGTTAGTAATCAACATTTTTAAATGGAAATAGTACGAAAAGTGAAAAAAGTCTCATCAAAAAAATTTCGAGTCTTGTGGCAGTCGACAAAAGAATTGATTATTAATTTGTTAGGTAAATTTTTACTTTTTTTTATAAAGAAATGAATAAATTATTTAAAAAAATCCTGTTTTAAATAATATACCCAAATTTTCCAGATTTTTAATCTCTTAATTCAATTAAGATGTTTGCGAGGTTGAAAGTTTATTTTTTTTCTACTCACACTTACCCACCGAAAATTGTTTACTCAATTATTATTTAAAAAATTAATTTTCCATTAAAAAAAAAACGTCAGGCCCTTGCTTATTTTTAAGTTGTCTGTATACATTTTGTTCAGATTTTTAATTCAATAGTTCAGATAGAATTTTCGGGTTGAGAAGTGCAGTTTTCTGTCATTTGGCTCCGACATTCCGTTAAAGAAAAAACCTAGTGAATTAAATTTTTTTTTAATGTTGTTTTGGATATATTAGAAAAATGTGGATATCTTGGAAATATTGTTTGAAAGACAAAAAAAACAACAATTTTATATTACTTGTAGAGTAACTAATCGTATAGAAAATTCAAAGTTTCTATAAGATACATTTCGAGGTTATGTCATTTCATCAAATGGACTTTCACATAGGGTACACTGAAAAAGAATAGATATTTGATTCTTCTTAACCTTTAGGGGCATTTTGGATTTGTGTTCGCTTTAAAAAATGGTAGCTTTGCGGTCCTCTGAAGGTTAAACATGCCTCAAAAAGAAAATTTGCTAGCACTTGTGTGATTCCTTCTAATAGTCTTATACATAGACTTACTCTTTAAAAAAAAACATATACCGCTTGATTAAAGAACAATCGCATCTTAACATGTAAATTATCTTTTTTAGTCACACATTTAACAATTCCAATTAGATTAAAAATCTATTTTTTCTTTGAGTGTATACCATTCAGGACTTTCCCGTCCTCTACTATCTTATGTAAATGAAGTCATACTGTGCGAATGTAACAAAAAAAAAATACACCTCTATCTGGGAACCCTGTTTTCACAGCGACAAAAAAACGTTTCACAACTACCGATTAATAGTCATTTTCATATCCATTTCCTAGCAATGTCACCATTTTTAAATACCTTGTCTTTTCTACTACGGAGGATACGTGCCTATATAGACTTTTTGGAATTTTAAATATCCTTCTCGAGCTAAAGTGTTCGTATATCGGATGCATGTATAGATTTAATGAATAAAATTAATCATCTCCAAGTACAAAAGTGATATTATAGATATATATATATATTTACACTGGGTGTCTCAAAAGTACGGACACAGCTGAATATCCGGGAAAACAAGGGTGCTATAGTAAGAAACTTTAAATACAAAAGTTTTGGAGAATGAAAACGGTGAACTGATGGCGATCTTAAATTTGACCTTAACCTTCAATTTAAATGTCATTCGAAGGTCAACTTCATTTTCCCAAATAGGAGCCCTTACTTTTCCTAGAAATCGCATTCCGAAAGAACTGGAAATTCGATATTCTGATAAGGTGACTTCTTATACGAATTAATAACAACATCATTATGAAAGAGAAATTTTCCGTTCTTTCAGATTCCGACTTTAAAAATAGGGGGATGATAATTATTTAAAAAATAAAAATCACTTTGACCTCTCAATGGGCGTTGAAGTCAAGCTCAAGGTCAAATTACAGATTTATGCATTTCATTATTTTCAAATACATTTTTTTGATCCTTTAAATATTTTTTAGTACACGCCCAATTATTGCATAACATGCAATTACTCCTTAACTCGTACAATAGAAAAAAATGTGTGAATTGAAAGATAAATTTGAAAAATCACTTAATGTCGGTAAGTGTTGTAGATTAAATGAAGGTGCAACAACCCCATAATGGGATATCGTAGCTAATTACAGATTTCTATATTGCATATTTTAGTTACTTAAATTTTTTTTTATTTTGACATAATTATTGTTATGATCGCAGTATTGTTACGAGGAGAACAATAAAATTGGTAAATATCCGAAATTGTACGTAAATAACGAAAACTACAAAAATGTGGGTAAGCCCTGCAGCATATAGTTTTGCATAGACTTCGACTTCATCCTCTGAATATTTTACGTACTTCTTTATAGTTAATAGATTCAAGACCAAAAAATAAATATATCTTATTAATATGTTGAGCAGTCCGACCAGAAGACTGAATTATACCAGTATATTTATCGCTAAAAGTACCGCTTATCGCTTCAAATATTTAAATCCCACGTTCGCGCCGAAATCCTCGAAATGAAAAATGGACATCCTACATACCTACATTTCCATCGGTTCGAGCTGGTTCGTTTACTTATATACTCGAATATGCGTAAGAAAGAAAAGTGTTGTGATTTAAGAAGTCAGTATGGACCATCGTGTCAAAGAATCGTTACAACCACACACACACACCACACACCGGGAATATTATTAATGTCGAACCGAGTCGGTAAGTGCGTGTAAACACGCGGTCGAGTGACGAGGTTCGCGAAAATGAAAGAAAGAAGGTATAAGAAAGATGGCAAACAATTTGTTCGGTCTCTCGCAAATAATCTCCCTCGACCCGAGAATATTTATGTCGGATATTCTCTTTTTTCTTTCCTTCCGCGAACGTTCTTTCTCTTTCATCTTCAGATAGTCTATATATATATATAGAGTTCTTGCGTTTCCTGCCGAGTTATTCTCGTTGTTTCCTCCGCCGAAAGGAAATTGATTAGGAAGTGATTGGTAGCGCGTTTGATAATGATGTAATATTATCACACGTAGCGATCGGTTGAGTGGAATATTTTGATATGGAAATATGGTTAGTAATCAACATTTTTAAATGGAAATAGTACGAAAAGTGAAAAAAGTCTTATCAAAAAAATTTCGAGTCTTGTGGCAGTCGACAAAAGAATTGATTATTAATTTGTTAGGTAAATTTTTTACTTTTTTTTATAAAGAAATGAATAAATTATTTTAAAAAATCCTGTTTTAAATAATATACCCAAATTTTTCCAGATTTTTAATCTCTTAATTCAATTAAGATGTTTGCGAGGTTGAAAGTTTATTTCTTTTTCTACTCATACTTACCCACCGAACATTGTTTACTCAATTATTATTTAAAAAATTAATTTTCCATTAAAAAATCAAAACGTCAGGCTCTTGCTTATATTTTAGGTTGTCTGTATAAATTTTGTTCAGATTTTTAATTCAAAAGTTTAGATAGAATTTTCGGGTTGAGAGGTGCAGATATCTGTCATTTGGCTCCGACATTCCGTTAAAGAAAAAACCTAGTGAATTTAAATTTTTTTTTAATGTTGTTTTGGATATATTAGAAAAATGTGGATATCTTTGGAAATATTGTTTGAAAGACAAAAAAAACAACAATTTTATATTACTTGTAGAGTAACTAATCGTATAGAAAATTCAAAGTTTCCGTAAGATACATTTCGAGGTTATGTTCATTTCATCAAATGGACTTTCACATAGGGTTACACTGACAAAAGAATAGATATTTGATTCTTCTTAACCTTTAGAGGCATTTTGGATTTGTGTTCGCTTTAAAAAAAATGGTAGCTTTGCGGTCTTCTGAAGGTTAAACATGCCACAAAAAGAAAATTTGCTCGAATTTGTGTGATTCCTTCTAATAGTCTTATATATAGACTTACTCATTTCTTTAAAAAAAAAACATATACCGCTTGATTAAAGAACAATCGCATCTTAACATGTAAATTTTCTTTTTTAGTCACGCATTTAACAATTCCAATTAGATCAAAAATCTATTTTTTCTTTGAGTGTATACCATTCAGGACTTTCCCGTCCTCTACTATCTTATGTAAATGAAGTCATACTGTGCGAATGTAACAAAAACAAAAAAATATACCTCTATCTGGGAACCCTGTTTTCACAGCGACAAAAAAAACGTTTCACAACTACCGATTAATAGTCTATTTTTCATATCCATTTCCTAGCAATGTCACCATTTTTAAATACCTTGTCTTTTCTACTACGGAGGATACATGCCTATATAGACTTTTTGGAATTTTAAATATCCTTCTCGAGCTAAAGTGTTCGTATATCGGATGCATGTATAGATTTAATGAATAAAATTAATCATCTCCAAGTACAAAAGTGATATTATATATATATATATATTTATACTGGGTGTCTCAAAAGTACGGTCACAGCTGAATATCCGGGAAAACAAGGGTGCTATAGTAAGAAACTTTAAATACAAAAGTTTTGGAGAATCAAAACGGTGAACTGATGGCGATCTTAAATTTGACCTTAACCTTCAATTTAAATGTCATTCGAAGGTCAACTTCATTTTCCCAAATAGGAGCCCTTACTTTTCCTAGAAATCGCATTCCGAAAGAACTGGAAATTCGATATTCTGAAGGTGACGTTCTTATACGAATTAATAACAACATCATTATGAAAGAGAAATTTTCCGTTCTTTCAGATTCCGACTTTAAAAATAGGGGGATGATAATTATTTAAAAAATAAAAATCACTTTGACCTCTCAATGGACTTTGAAGTCAAGCTCAAGGTCAAATTAAAGGTCACCGTTAAATCGTTTGGTTTTAATGACATTTTTTTCTAACACCTCGTTTTTCGAGATGCTCAATTGCGCGCCGTTACTTTTGGTGCACCGTGTACTTATGTAAATTACAATCACGTTTGCTAATTTAATCAGTTAATGTCGCGCGATGTGACTGACGCGCGGTCTACGAGTATTTCTTGATTAATTGTGGGGGGGGGGGGTGGTTAGGGAGGGTAACGAGAAAAAAATAATAATAAAATACCTAAAATTAATATGGAGAAAACGAGTTTAAATGCGAACCCTCGTGTATACGAACGGGGAGATACGTATCGATAGCATTGCTCTTTCTCGGTTGTGTGTATGTACTGATAAAATACGTAACTAAACTGTATAAGTAATGAGAAGATGTATCATTGTCCTTAATATACATTATGGTATTTAATTTAATACCTCGTACTTTTTCATTTGTGCGTGTGTGTGTGCGAATATGCTAAAATCAATTTAACGGACGTTTTGTTTTGTGTTTACTCCATTTATTAACCCTTTGAATGTATATGCACATTTTTCTATTGGATATTTTCGCTTGAAAATTGTTGTTCCGGGTGAGTGAATGTGAGTGAATGTGTAACCGTGTTTATTGGTTTTTAACAATATAGTTAGTGAATTTTTTCGAATTGAAAATATGATAACGTATTCCCATCTCGGCGAACCCATAAATCCCTTTGTATTCATTTTTAGGTAAAAATATACACGTTATTTTGATCCGCCATCTTCACTGAAAAAAAAATTAAGCATGAATTGCGTGAGAGCCAAGCAATATCTACCGTGGTGACTCCGGTAAATTAGACAAAGTTGTTACTCCTTCAGAAGCCAAGCAGTTTCTGCTTGGGCCTATCAAGCAATACATACTCGACATTAAGAAAGAGATAGACCTAGAATATATGTATTTTAAAATTGTTAAAAAAGAAAAAGAGGGTAAACATTTTAAGATAGTTGAAAGTAAAGGTAATTATATTATAAGTTTAATTATTGAAATTAATTAACTTTTTCAAGTATATAGTCAATAATATATACGAAAAACGTATTACAGTTAAAAAGTAAGGTTATGTCTTACTCGGAAGCAAAATGCGAATATACCGGAGGCAAGCAGAAACTGTTTTGTAACCTCCCTATCAGCACACAATGTCTTAAAAACGTTTAAATTACGTTGCGGCTAAAACCTTTAAACGTTAGAATTTAATACTTGAAAAACGTTTGAACTACGTTTATATTTGGTTAAAATGTCCTCTTTAATTTTAGGAAAGTAATATTTTTAACGTATTTCAAAAGTATTTTTAACGTTGGATAAACAAAATTATCCGATGTATATTATTATGGATCATGCGCAGTTGTTACTTATCAATTGTAGCTATGCGCAAATGCTATTTTTATATTTATTTATAAATATAAATCATTTATATGTGCAAAAATGACAATTGCGCATAGCTACAATTGATAAGTAACAACTGCGCATGCTCCATAATAATATACATCGGATAATTTTGTTTATCCAACGTTAAAAATACGTTTGAAATACGTTAAAAAATATTACTTTCCTAAAATTAAAGAGGGCATTTTAACCAAATTTAAACGTAGTTCAAACGTTTTTCAAGTATTAAATTCTAACGTTTAAAGGTTTTAGCCGCAACGTAATTTAAACGTTTTTAAGACATTGTGTGCTGATAGGGCTAGCACAAATTACTTTTGTTATCGAAAGTAGAAGTCTCTTCGCCGTTTACGGCGGATTCTGCTTTTTTTTTTCAGTGTTGGTTATGGAAATTTCAATTTTTTAAACTCATATTATAACATCTAGAACTCATAACTCATAATCGATTATTTCGTGTTATTGTAAAACGAATTATTTTAAATAAAAAAAAAGAGTTGTCCCCCCTAGTTATCATAAAAAAGCAACATTTTTGCCAAGCAAGAGTAATATATAGAATAATAATATTATAAGAATAATATTGTTTCGTTTTTCTGAAAACTTTAACCTACTAAAAATGGTAAAACATAACCACTTCGTTTAGTAGGTCAAAGTTTTCAGAAAAAGGTAATTATATTAAGTTTAATTATTGAAAACTTTTCAGTATATAGTCAATAATATATACGAAAAACGTATTACAGTTAAAAAGTAAGGTTATGTCTTACTCGGAAGCAAAATGCGATATACCGGAGGCAAGCAGAAACTGTTTTGTAACCTCCCTATCAGCACACAATGTCTTAAAAACGTTTAAATTACGTTGCGGCTAAAACCTTTAAACGTTAGAATTTAATACTTGAAAAACGTTTGAACTACGTTTATATTTGGTTAAAATGTCCTCTTTAATTTAGGAAAGTAATATTTTAACGTATTTCAAAAGTATTTTTAACGTTGGATAAACAAAATTATCGATGTATATTATTATGGAGCATGCGCAGTTGTTACTTATCAATTGTAGCTATGCGCAAATTGCTATTTTATATTTATTTATAAATATAAATCATTTATATGTGCAAAAATGACAATGCGCATAGCTACAATTGATAAGTAACAACTGCGCATGCTCCATAATAATATACATCGGATAATTTTGTTTATCCAACGTTAAAAATACGTTTGAAATACGTTAAAAAATATTACTTTCCTAAAATTAAAGAGGGCATTTTAACCAAATTTAAAACGTAGTTCAACGTTTTTCAAGTATTAAATTCTAACGTTTAAAGGTTTTAGCCGCAACGTAATTTAAACGTTTTTAAGACATTGTGTGCTGATAGGGCTAGCACAAATTACTTTTGTTATCGAAAGTAGAAGTCTCTTCGCTGTTTACGGCGGATTCTGCTTTTTTTTTTCAGTGTTGGTTATGGAAATTTCAATTTTTTAAACTCATATTATAACATCTAGAACTCATAACTCATAATCGATTATTTCGTGTTATTGTAAAACGAATTATTTTAAATAAAAAAAAAGAGTTGTCCCCCCTAGTTATCATAAAAAAGCAACATTTTTGCCAAGCAAGAGTAATATATAGAATAATAATATTATAAGAATAATATTGTTTCGTTTTTCTGAAAACTTTAACCTACTAAAAATGGTAAAACATAACCACTTCGTTTAGTAGGTCAAAGTTTTCAGAAAAACGAAACAATATTATTTACTCTCGCTTGGCAGAAATGTTACTTTTTTATGATAACTAGGGGGGACAACTCTTTTTTTTTATTTAAAATAATTAGTTTTACAATAAACACGAAATAATCAATTACATTTTTGGCGCGAAATTTGAATTTCTAAAGTGGTTTTGGCGCCTCCTTAAGATATATAACTAATTTATGCTTAAACGCTTTTTTTCAATTGTTACTTACTTATACGAAAGATATTTGATCTGTTTTGATAGAAATGACTGTGTGATAAATAGGTTTTATCCAAAATATCGACTCTGATATTTCTGTACTAGCATTTTACTTTTTTTATTATGCTTTTAGATTATACGGACCGTTATTATTTGGTCAAAAAGCGTTGTAACTGTAATGCCGTTCAATATCTCAATCGTTATACTTCAACGCCAATGAAAGTAATTATAAATTTAAATTTCCCGGGTTATAAATGTTTGATTTTTAATATCGTAATAATAAAATAATACTAATAGTAGATTGTTGATCGTTCGTTAATTAAATTAATTGTATCGTACGTAATGTACGAACCTACAAATAGTATCCAATTTAATCAATTCAAACTTCAAAATGTAATAGATTAAGATATGGGTGTTTTTAAACTTTGTAAGAAAAACACACATTTTTTGTATTGTAAATAAAATTTCGAAAAATTTAAGTAATTTTTTAATTATTGGAAAACAATTAATTCTTTTTCATGTTTTGGGAAAAGAAAACCAAATTTTAATATCCTCGTTATTTTATATATATATATATATATATATATACACATGTAAATTTTGAACCACGTTTATGCATTATTAAGATTCAATAAAAGGAATAGGTTGGAAGTTGATTTGAAAAAAAATAAATAAAATTATCCGTTAGTAAATAAGAAGAAATGGTAAAAATGAATTAGTTCCAAATTTTGAAGAGTACTTTACATGTAAGAAATCATTCTGGAATCTTGAATTGTTTAAGGTGTAATTTCAGTTCTTATTATAACCTATAAATTCAATATCGAGTAAACTGTCCAGTTTTATCGAAATCTGTATAGTCTTAAGATATAAAAATCTCTCGAATCAAACAATTTTGCTTATTCGTAAAATAAAAAATAAAAAATTATTTAACTTACATTGAATGCTTGAATTCAAATTAAATTTATGTTCATTCCTAAATAAATAATAAAGTATCACTCGAAAAAGTCACAAATATCGATACATTCAATTTTCAAAAAAAAAACAGTAAAAAATCTAAAGATATAGCCCATTATATATTAATACTTACTATTTCCACGCTCTCATCCCTCTTAAAATTAAAACCTCAATCAAACCCATCGACCATTATCCACACCTTATTAAAAACCGCGAAGGGACTCAACACCTTCGTTAAAAAAAATATATATATATAAAACAAGTAAAAGTGTACTTATACGTATAGGTCGAAATAACAATTGGAACTCGTCCATATATATTTATATCTCGACGATCGCATCTTCGTGCAAAACCCTTATACCGTTCCCTCTTTTCTTCCGAGTTCGCATTTTATTTCTCTTTCTCGTTCGTTCGTTCGTTTTCACGTGCCATCTTGACTCGTCCTCCTTTTTTTTTTCTTTCTCGTTGCTCCCTCGGCAGTTCATATATATATATACATATACGTGGACCCTACCCCCAATCCGGTCTTTTAGGAATGCGACTCTTTTATTTTTCATTCGAAGGGAGCGAACAACCGAGAGCAAAACAAGCCCTCTTTATGTATATATATATATACGTACACATATCGAATGGACCATACGAGTTAGTTACTTTCAGATAGATGTATATACTCTCTTTGAATTTAATTTATACGATGAAAAGAAAAATTATACGATGAGAGTATATACATCTATTCTATTTTATTAAATTACCGGGACAAGCCTAGGTTGAAATAAAAAAAAACTATTATTAACAATTAATTATTTTTTTTTATAACAGTTCTCAATTATTTCTTTATATTTGAAACAAACGTGTATTATTATTAACTTTTATTTTACATTTTTTGGACTATTTATTTGTAATATAACTATTTTCATTAATTATCTTCATAAAATCACTTCATCGAATAGGCTGAAATTTTGAGCAGTAACTTTCAAATATGATTTTAATCCACTTGAATGTAACGGATTGTATTATAATTGTAATAAAAAATTATTTTCATCAATTTATTTAAAAATAATTGAAAAATTGTAGGAACGGGTAAATAATTTTTTTAAATAAATATTTAGAATTTTATTGAAATTCTATTTGATTTGAGTGGATTTATATCGTGATTTGCTAATATTATCAAAATTTCAGCCTATTCGATCAAGTGGTTCCTGAAATATCCTGTGGTAAGTTTCCACTATTAGAAAAAAATCAGAGTTTGATGCCTCATAATTAATTAAAATAATTGTTTCTTATAAATCGGCCAAAATATTTAAAATAAAAGTTATGGACAATACAATTTGTTTGAAAAATTAAGAAATATTTTCATGCAAATGTTATAAAAAAATAATTAACTTTTAATATTGAATAGTTTTTTTTTTCAATTTTAACCCAGGCTTGTCCCCTTAAATTACGTTCAAAGAAAATTTTGTCACCTCGAGCGCTTTATAATTCGCGAGCTCGTGTATACGATATAAAGGATTTTAACGCGAAGTAAAAAAGAATCTGATAAATTTCACTTATTATCCACTAAATTTCGTAATAACGCCCGCTCGTCGTTATAAATATCGATGGGGTTTTACATCAAATTTAATCGGCCGTCCGAATCGCGAAGAAAAATAATATACACCGTGATAATAAGCGACAGGAAAAAATTGAATTTATACGAGGCATATATATACATATGGATAAGTGATCTAAAAAAAAAAAAAAAAAAAAAATTATTTCCTTTGAGAGGATACATTCGAGGTGTCATTGACTTTCCTCCTGCAAGTGGAAGGAAGGAGAATTTCCTTCCTTTCCTTTTTTGCACACACACACACACACACACACACATACATACACGGACAGAAATTGCACAGGAAATTTTACTTCATTATATATGATATTTTACTAAAAAGTATAGTAATTGGATCACAGACTGACAGTTGCTTAATTTTTACCAACTAATATAGTAAAATTTATGAGGATAGAAATTTCACTATATTGTATTGTAATTTTTATTATATCAAATTGTAATTTTTAAAATTTTGAATGTAACTTATATGGGGAAAACATAGAAAAAATGAAATTATTTTGATCATTCTTGGATATGATGTGTAATCTTCCATTGTTCATCATTGTACAGTTACATAGGCACCTGATTCAATTTTTAAACATCAAATTAATTATACTTACATTTATTATATTCTAAACGCTTATTTTAATACATTATACATTATACAATTTCGCAGTATACGCTCACGCTCGCAATTATAGATAAGGTGTAAAGCGATTAAACGGGCATATATACTAACCAAGTCAAAATCTCACTGCTTGTAGGGTTAGTCTTATTCCTATGCGACATCTGTCGTTAATGCGATAAATCATAAAATAGAGTATTGGAATAATTAAGTTATTTCGTTGTTTTGACATTGATTTTATTCATGGGAAGATTTTATAAAAGAAGCTAAATACATTAAATGATATTTTATTATATTACAACCAGGTTTTTGATATAAAATAATAACCGTTAGACAAAAGTGTCATGTCAGTAATAATACAAGTATCGACATCATCTTTACATAAAATATCGTAATCAACGCTATTATAATCGTATATTTTGTACGCATAAAAATGTGAATCAAAAAATACATCGTTGAATCGTTGACAAAGTACAAAAAAGTCTTTTTCATGAATTACGATTTCATAAACAAAATAAAAATCCGGTCCATCGTCTGAAAACATTACTAAAATTGTGTTTTTATAAATTTTACGGTCTTTTATTTCAACCCATTTAGTAGTTATAATTTGATTCTTTATAAATTGTGGTTGCATTTTTATAAGTGCATGATAATTTTTTATAGAATTTATTAAAACTTTTTGTTGTTTGCCAATTAATAGTTTTTTGGCCGTAAATTTTATTAATAAATCTATAATTCTGTTGTAATTGATGTCTGATAGCTACTGTTTGATTAATATTCAATCGACTAGTTGTTGAAGCAGATACCTTTTTCCCATCTCTATGCTTTCCTTCATACCTAATACACGAAATTTTACCAAGAGGCCCGAAATTCTTCATGCAGCGAGCATAATGTATGAGAAAATGGTGTTTCGGTTTCATCGAATTAGAAAAAAGAGTTTCCAGTAAAGTTAAATATTCGTGTACCAATAATTCTAAATAACTGTAAGTGTCTGGATGAATATTTGTACTAAAAATAATGTTGACAATATTTTTTAAAGTTAGATACAAACTCCAAATTTCATCATTTGTAGGTATTTTATGTCCAATTATTAGGTTCAAATTATTCAGAGACAATGCATTTCAGACGATGTCATAATTATATATTTATTTTTAAATGAGATTCTAAAATCTGCATTGGCTTATTAACACTATTTTGCAGACCGTAATCAAAACAATGTATTTTGACATTTAAGTCATGTAACGTAAAATATTGCTTAACGTAAATAAAATGTTTTAAAATAAGGGCTATGTCATACCGAGCTACCCCTTCTAAAACGTCGTGCATAGCATCTACGCCTACATTACGCGTACATGGAAATTCTTTACTCGATGAAATACGCATTCTTGTTTCATCCCAGATTCTTTCGGATCGTGAAGATCTAACAGAGTTTGATAATTTTCAACATTACGAATATTACAATCTTTTTCGGTAAACACACTATTTATCATATGTTTACTTGTTAAACATAAATGACAGAACTTAATAGCATTAAAGCTTTCTAAAAACCCGAAAATGGAATGCTGACCAAGATTGTCTCCTACACTCAAGGCGAATTCAAAGTAAATTTTATGTGGTCCATTGGGAAGTTGTACAATTATTCCATGTTCTTGTAAAAAATTAAATTCTTCGATTATGCGAGAAAAAACTACTGCATTCTGAAATTGATCTCTGTCAATTGTGTTAAATAAAGCAAAAACAAATATATTTTCCAATTTAGACTGATATTCAATTGGCAAACAAGGAATGCTTACATAAACTGCACCAGTTTTTGCTAAACCCTTGTGCGATCCTAAAGGATTGTTATTCTCGTAATCGTCAAAAAACATTAGTAATGGTAGCACATACTTATTGCCAAAATGAACACGTCTACTTTGCCAATATTCACCTTGTATAAAGTTTGAAATAATCTTGTAGTTGCATATAAGAGTTAACATACTTTTGAGTCTCGTAAAAAACAGACGGCAGTTCAAATAAGTTCGTTAATACATGGCGTAATGGTATCAATTGTATGTTTACCGGTACAAATACACTTATTTGAATAAAACCATCTTTTCTTATTTCTTTTCTTTCGCCAATATTAATACTCTGAGGTGGAACATACGTTTCAGTTTACTAAAGCGGGTCAAGCATTTTTGTTCACTATCAAAATTATCAAGGAAATTAGCAGATTGTTCTAAAATGCTTTTGAGTTTGATGTTATATCATTATCTAATTTTAAACATTGAATTTCTTTCAAAACTTCCTTTATTAATGCTTTGCAAACATTTTTCGTATCATTTATTATACATTGAACTCTAGCCCTATTAACATCATTGTACTTGTAAGCGTTTGCGACATAACTTAGTCCCAAATATTCAAAAGAACTGTGTTTATCACTTTCCATATCATATTCGTGTAGGTCATAAAAATTCTCAAAGTGGTAATCATCGCCTTCTATAACATCGTTTAAAATATTCTCATTATTAATTGTAAATTGATCGACATTATTAATATGGTAAACTGTGGGTCTTGCATTATCTTTCTGCATAAATGACTGTGTATTTCTGGAAAATTGGTCAGAATCCGCAGCAACATTATTACTAATATTGTGTTTCTTGACGACGTGTTGTTTAAGCGAATGAAAACTTGAATAACTCCTGTTACACCGTTTATAAAAACATCTATAATTATTAACAGTCTTATGAGTATTTGAATATGATCTAATAGTAATTTTTTGTCATCAAATTGAAATTCACAAAATGCACATTTCTCCATCTTACGTTGTTTTTGCTTCCTTCAATTTATTGTTTATAAGTCCTAATAAAATTGTTATTGAAATATTGTTTATATCAGTTCCTAAATTTATACTAAACAAACATTTTTGGACAAAAAGCCACAAAGTTAACGAGCTACTAGGATACGAGCAGTCAAAAACAAAAAAATTTTTAATGCTATAGATATAGCTTCTAAGCAAGTCTTCAGCTTATATTGCTGATCATTAATGACTACAATATATTCGCTTATATTGATAATTTCACCCACAGCAATGATTAAAGGCTGAAACGTTTGTCCATCTCTGATCAATTTATTCTTTAAATTTCCCAATGCTATATCGACATCGCCAGGAGTCTATAACAAAGTTGTAATAAATAGTTAAATAGAGTAAAAAATCAACTTTCAAACATAACAGATTTTACCAGCACATGTAAAATAAACGTTTCTCGACGTTCTTGAATTGACAATTTAGTTGGCCTTTCATTATCATTGTCATTTTCATTCGGTTGAGTTTGCTTTTTTGTTCTTTTTCTGATCTCTGAGATGTGATAAGATGCGGAAGTAAATGAAGTATCAAAAAATCTTCTTTATCTGTAAAAATAATATAGATAAAATTAAAAAAATTATAACAACAGTTATATTAACAGTTTGACAATTTTAAATTTACAACAAACCTCCACTTAGTACATTAGCGAATAATGTGTTAATTAAACCTTGCTCTTGTGGACTACACTTTTTCACCTCCTTCAAACTCTGTTTGATGCAATTTTTTATTATTGCCCAGTTCCTTTGCGGAACAAATTGTGTATCGGGATACAATTTATTAAAATCTTTTTCAATCTAGATAAACATTAATATATTATTATTAATATTATTAAAATTATTATAATAATTACGTATTAGCTATTTAATTGAAAAATAAAAAATCATGCAATTCAAACCTTACCAGTGTAAGACCTCGTTGAACTCGCAAACACAAATAATTGTCTATAAATTCCACTGTCGAAATTTTATCAATTAAAAGATGTTTTCTTCTAGCTTCAAAAGTGCTGTCCCAATAATTTTCAACTGTACTCCAATCATCGACATTCACCCTCAAATAGTTTAATTTTCCAATTTCTATAAAATTCAATAATAAAACAATAGTAATAAACTAATAATATTTAATATTGTAGCTTCTATGCATATAATTAAACATAATTTTACCATCTGCACTTATAATGTGAGTACTGAGATTTTCGACGTTATTTTTGTTTGAAATTTGGGCTAAGAGTCCAACTCTTCGTAGACGATCTTTTTCATAATTGTAATGATCGTAAAGTTTGCCTGTAGGTGGAATACGTTCTTTATTAACTACTTCGAATGGTTTGTAATAAATAGCTGCCGTTTCATTTTTAAAAATTGTTGTAATTTCATTTGCTAAGGTAATGAATCTATTTTTAGAAATCCTAAAAATTAAAATATTTGTAACAGAAATTATTTACTTATGCACAAATAAAAAGGCACTTATAACTTAGAAAATGACTCACTTGAATTTGGAAAGTTGATCGGTTGGCTCAACATTCCTAAATATCCAATCTTTCTCTCTTTTGATTACCAATCGGACGAGTTTATTTCTTGTATTTTTTGGTAGATAATAATTATTTTTTATGTATTCCTTTGTGATTTCTTTTCCTATTAAGGTTGATGCTACATATCGAGCTAATCCCTAAAATAACAGAACTTTTATATCAAATTTATCATTCTTTTATATAATTTAAAATTAAATAACCTATATTTTTTATAAGCATACATTTGTATTTAGTATCTATTTTTATGTCAATCTAGATTTATTTATTTATATCAAATCCATCATTATTCTATATTATATAAAACTATATAATCTACTTTTATATAAACCTCTATTTATGCAAACACTAACCGTATCGACTGGTATTGCTGGCTCGTGTGTTTGTTCTACTATTCCTCCTGTTGATGCTTGAGATACGACTGTTGATGATGATCCTACTGTAGGCGTATTCGTACATCTTGTCCTTGAGATCCCTGTGATGGTGATACTTGTACAATTTCTTGCTCAACTACCGCAGGTCGCTCTTGTCCAGTATGACCTCCTATTTGAACTACTGCAAGTTGTGGTTGTTTTCCAGGTCTCTGTACTACTGGCGTTGTAGACTGTATGAAAAAGATTACAAATTATAAAAATTTATTGCATATTATATTATGATTAGTTGAACAGACAAGCAGGTGGATTAATTATAACTACAAATTACAAAAAGGACGTAATCATGCGTACCTCCACATCGTTCATTTCATCCATGTTAGAGCTACAAAAACATTCACAAGAACATTCATAAAATATACACATGCAATGAATCTAAATTACCAGCTCGTTAATACAATTATACTCACCCAAACTATTGAGTCAAAAAGCTTCAAATTGAACGTAGTAGAAAACAGTATAAAAATTTTGTGATACTATACGTCTCTCCAAACAAAGGTAGACTGCATTTGTAGTAACTGATCCAGGAAATACGTTTTTGTACGCAAACAAGCATTTTTTAATCACCGAATGATTAAAATTGTTTAATCATAGTGTACGGAGGCTTCTTTTTGTCCCTTCGGGTCATCGCTTCTCTTAACGCTATAAAATATTCATGAAAATACTAATAAATACTTGCTTACAACTAATCCTAATGTAAATAACTCTTTTCTGTATTAATTTTTATTTAACTTACCTAAACCATTAAGTGAAAAAGTTATAGTCAGAAGTAGTAAAAAAAGGTGGCAACGATTTGAGGTTAAGGTGCTAACCACACGAGGTCCGCTTATTCGCAGGAAACTACGTCAAAAATAGTTTCGGTACACACTCGGCAAGCACTTTTTAATTACTGAGCGGTTGAGCCTGACCAACTTTAATGTTCGGGAATTCTTGACTGTATCCGAAGTATCTCTTCCTTCTGAATTCGGATAGGTGCTTCACGCTTCTCCAAAGCGTCCCGGTATTTTCTCGATTCTCGCGGCAGCCATGTTTAGCAAACACGCATGCGCACAAACCGAAAATACATCTCTCATCCGATTTTCAGGTGAAAAAATCTGCCCGGTCTATTAAAAATTACTATACTGTCAGGCATACATTGAACAACACCCAATCTTTACTATACTTTTATGTAATTTTTGTTCTCCGGTATAGTAAATTTTAAATGAAGGAATAAGAAAAAATCGTATAAATATGGTAAAAATGCTAGTTTTGTCAGTCTGTGACACGATTACTATATTTTCTTGTAAATCATAGTGTCATAAGTAAACTTTTCTACACAATTTCTGCCCGTGACGTCCAAGGGAAATATGTTAATTAATGTAATGGGCTTTTAAAAGCACTAATGATCCAAGGGATTTATATATACGTATATATGTTATATGCGCAACTCGTGAATTATATATATATATGTATATCTTCCTTTTCGATTTACTGTAATTCAAGGTCGCGACGAGAGGATGAATTTTAACGTTACCTTGCGGTATTTCGTATAGGTTCTTATTCCGCGTCCAGTATATATATATTTTCTCGTCGTTCGTTACATTGGCGTTGTTTCTGTATATGTATATGTGTGCGTGTGTTTTACCTTTTGTTTGGGTATGTTTTTTTTTTCGTGTATTGTCCTGATGGGAGGTAAGGATTATTATGGACATTTTTTTTAATAATTAGTGTATGTATGGATATTCAAAATTAAATTGAATGAGAATTATATTTCGGTCTTACGGTTCATTGACTGTGAAAAATAAAATAGAATATGTGATTATAAGAAAGTTAAAAATAATATAAAATTTAATTCATATCGTTGGCTTGATTTTATCACTCGGTAGTTTTTGCTATATTGCATTGATGATAATAGATTTTCCTATCCAAACGGAATTGTTCCTTAAATACGCATCAAGAAGAAAATTTTGTAAAAAATGAGAGATAGTGTACAACTGAAAAAGATTGATAATCTAACGGAAATTTAGGTATATACGAGGTTAGGTAGCATTTAGGTATTACGAGGTAGTTTAGATATGATTGTTGGAACATTGATTATACGGAATTATTGGATAATTTTTGACCAAAAAAAACGTTGTACAAAGTACTTTGAATTATAATTAAGGAAAATGATAATTTATGTCTAATTTAATGATTCGACTTAAATTCAGGAGAATTCATCTACATACTAAGATTCATATTTTGTAAATCTTATTAAAAATGATAGTATATCGTTTAGTGACGGATGTCCATCAGATATTCATTATAAGAAAAGAAGATGAGTATTGTTCATTGAAGTAAATTTATATATATCTTATACAGTAATTTGTGAAAATGTCAAGAAATCCTAGATTTTAAATCAAATTTTTAAACAATTGAAGGAAATTTTATAAAAAAATCTTATCACTATGAAATAAATGGAGATACATAGATGCAGTCGCAAACCAAAATTTGGAAGAAAGGTGAGTATACGATTAAAAAAAAAAAAGGATAAACTCAAATCAGTTAATTTGCCTCAAAGTTACGGAAAAATTAAGATAAATTAAAAAAAATGAATAATTTCTCACTATAATAAATATTCTTTGTACGTATCATCAGCTGTCAGTTTATGACGTTTAACAAGTGTTCGAATTAATTTTACGTTGATAATGTTTCTTTGTAGGTTTACAATATGTGAAAAATCTATTATTCAAATGTTATTATTTTCATTATTGATAAATAATGCCTGATGATTGTCAACTAAAACCTAGACGACGAAAAAACGTATTTTTCAAAAAACTTACTGCTTTTATGGTTTAAAATATCCAATCACCTTATCTCGTCGCGAAATCCTCATCGAATAAAGTAACATCAATTATATAGATAAAAATTAAATATTTATTCTTCCATAAATATATTGTAATATTGATAATAATTGATTATTTGATTATAATTAAAAATCCTTAAATAACTCGATGACCACGCGTTAACCTTACATATATAAATATAACTGTAATTATTTCAAATCTAATTATATTAAAAAACTATATCTTTCTTTTATTATCTAACGTAATATACAAAATATATATAAAATCGCACCTCCGTGCACTAATAAATCGCACTAAGGATTACTCGATCCACCTATATATGTACATATTTTATTTATATACAAAAAATTTTTTCATCTTTACGATAAATTCGCTCCTACACACATACACTTCCTCGTTCGGGAAAAACCGCGTCTTCACCCAAATCGAATGAAAATCTTGATATAATTACGACTCGATATTCACACGCGGGTAACGATATCCTTCGCACTTTTACGAGATTTCGGTAAACGCCAAAGCGACGACACACCAGCGTAAAAATAAAAATTAATAAAATAAATTTCAAGGAGGCTGATTATAAATATATATGATCGAAACAATGCCGAGATTTAATAAACACGTATATTAACGACTCCGATAAATATATTACACGTATTTTTTTTTCATAAATACACAAAAGTATGCGGCAACGTAACGGATACACTATAACAAAGCCGCGTTTTTCAACTGCGTGTGCATTAAAATACAATTCGGTTTAATCCTATGCAAAAACACACACACACACATGTATACGTAAGAGAAAAACGAAAGAAAGGAATACGACATTAATTCCTCCTTAACGAAATCCTAATCGATAGAATGCGCACTCCAAATGTATGTATAATACACACACACACACACACACACATTGTACATAATCGTACACAAATACACACGTATTCGCATCAGGAGCACCGAGTCATTCATTAACGATAAACGGTAAAGCGAATATAATCAAACGTGATGTATGTATACGTGCCCGAGAACGAACGAAAAATGTAAGAAAAGAAAAAGAAAAAAAAAGGAAGGAGAGGATCTTCGCGATCCATCCCAAGAGATTCGGCGGTCGAAAAATGAGACTCTCGCGGTCACTCTCCTCTTATTACTGAGTGCGCGTGTGTGCGTGTGCGCCCGTGGTATTCAACCGCAAAAGGAGATTCGCGAGTGCGCCGTTGCACACGCACGCACACGCACACAAATATATTACGCGCGTGTAAGGGAAATGACTTGCTCGCTATCAATTTACGCTCTTGATTTCAAATCTGATTAGATTCAAAAACTATGTTTTATTTATTTATTTATTATTTCTTTTTTTTTTCCAACTTCTTTCTCTTCGTCTCTCGCGATTGATTGAGAGTGGGATATATATTTTGAAATGGGTATTGCAAAAAGTACGATCGTAATCTACGTAGCTTCACCCATCGATCTCAAATTTTATCTTGTTTTATTTTTTTCACGAGATTTCCTCGAGACCACGGGGTTTGTATACCGTTCGATATGATGTTTATTTTTAGGAATTGGGTGTATATTTTACTCTTCATATTCTATTCAATAGGTAATAAATAGATGTTCTAAATGGAATGGTTGAAAAGTGGATGAAAAAATAGGTGAAAAATGTGCCCATTTTTATCCTCTCGGTGAAATGCTTTTTCTCCCAATTTTTAACCATTACATACACTAAAATATATAAATTATCTTCTGTTTTGAGCTGATTTTTAGCTTATGAACATAGATCAAATTTGAACAAGTGAAAATTGTGATAAAATTGCATATATCTTCGTAAATACTACAAATATAACAACAATTAATTTTAAATCAGACGGAAACGTTAAAAACCATCCGAAACTATATAGGAATTTTGAAGTTTACCGTTCCCGGAAAAGTAGAAAAATTATTCGATTGTTTTGAGGTTATAGTAATTAGGGTATTTACTATACCAATTTTTAATTCCTATATATAAATTCTCTTAGCTTGAAATTTCTACTAGGGAGCCTATTAAAAAATTATATTTTACTGTTTGTTTTCGAGTGTACAGTAAGGAACTGAAGATCTTACCTTAGACGCATGTCGACTGTATGTATATAAAAAAATTAAAAGCGGTATGATATATAAAAGAAGACGACGATCTCTCTAGCGAGTGGAAAAACAACCAGGCCGAAGCGCAATGCTACTAGACCAAGTCGCGAGTTATTTAAAAATAAAATAAATTTATTTTATTAATATTTTTTTCGTTTTTTTATGTATATTATTTTTTCTCTGGGTTGCAGAATTTCCGTTTACTCACTTGTTTACAAAAATCGAACGGTCCGGAGAGCCCTTGGTAAAATGGCGAGAAGGTAAAGAAAAGGAAGATAAAAACTAACAAGAAGGAGTACTACACTTCGGGTGATGTATTTCGTTGCAATTTTGGGAACTGTTTTCTGCTGTACGTGAATATAAAAAGAATACGAGAAAAATTCAGTCTCATAGACTGTTGTACGTAGTTAATTAAAAATTGTGAAAAGAACATATTAGGATATGATTCAACTTGGAAACAATTAGAGGTATAGTCGCTAACGTATAGACACTCAAACTCAAATCTATAGGAAAAAACTGAGATAAAGTGTATAGATACGATTTGAAAACAAAAAGAAAGTGAAACATCTCAATTTGATCAAAAGTTATGGAAAAAATATAAAAATCAGACGAAATTTTTGCCTGAAAAGTCCATAAAATTTTAATACTAAAATTTTGTTAATTTCGTTTTGGATCTTACCTCCATAAAATCCGAAAATTTTAAGTAAAATAAAGCAGCTTAAAATTATACGGAAACATTCGTATAAGTAGTTAACGTAGAAAAAAAGTTTTAGTTAACAATTTCTTATTGAAACAGATAAATTAAAATACCTACATTGTGATTCATAATGAAAAATGACTTTTCGTCTATATGGGCGATTATGTTAAAAGTTCGAGCCTAAAAAAAATTTGATTTATTTTTAGTTAAAAAGTGTCGACAATAATTCGTCGAGACAAAACAATATTTATCACATTATTGTGTAGTAGATTTAATCGAAAATGAATTAAATAATTATTATTCGGCATCAAGTGCTGATAAGGACTCTATAGTAGAAATATCTGTCCATATAAATGTAACGATTTTAAGCTAAATATACAATATATTTTACTTATACAATATACCGAACCAATGCCTAATTAACAGCCAAATTATAGTTTTATTTAACCTTCAAATATTACGTGTCTACAAATATATTTTTTAACTACAATAAGTATATAAATAATTTCCCAACATAATTTTATATTGCATTCCTATGTATATCTTATATATGTATATGTATCAATAAGTAATAAAGAATTAAAGGTGTTATCAAAGCCTCTTTAGAAATTCAAATTTCGCGCCGAAATTTTTATTGATTATTCCGGGTTTATTGTAAAATTATTTGTTATCAATAATTAATGTGAAATAGTGTATAACATAATATAAAATTTCTTATAACAAATCTATAAATATTTAAATTAACAGTAGTCAAAAGATTGCTCTCTTGAATGATCGAAAGTACAAACAAAAATTTATCTTACTAGGAGAGGCCACGGCCTTCGGATCACGGATCTTAACCAAACTCTGGGATATGTTTTGTAATATAAAAATATGAAGAAATCCAAATTTTTAGACCCTAACGCTGCGATTTATCAAAGTTATAGGCCACTAAAGCAAATTGTGAAGAAAAAGTACTTTCACTTTGATCGCTTATAACTCGGAAACAAATAGAGATAGACACTTGAATTAAAAACCATAAGAAAGTTGAGATCAAGTAGACACGATTTAAAAAAAAGTAAGCTCAAATCGGTCAATTTGCTTCAAAGTTATGGAGAAAATAAGAAATTGTAGAAATGTTAGCCAAAATTTACAAGTAAAAATTCATTGATTTGTTTGGCTACAATTTCTACAATTTCTTATTTTCTCCATAACTTTGTAACAAATTGACCGATTCGAGCTTACTTTTTTTTAAATCGTGTCTACTTGATCTCAACTTTCTTATGGTTTTTAATTCAAGTGTCTATCTCTATTTGTTTCCGAGTTATAAGCGATCAAAGTGAAAGTACTTTTTCTTCACAATTTGCTTTAGTGGCCTATAACTTTGATAAATCGCAGCGTTAGGGTCTAAAAATTTGGATTTCTTCATATTTTTATATTACAAAACATATCCCAAAGTTTGGTTAAGATCCGTGATCCAAAGGCCGTGGCCTCTCCTAGTTAGTAAATATTTTCAATCAGTTAAAATATATACGTATCCTTGAGATTATTGAAATTAAGCAAATTAAATATGTCTTATCTATTATTTTTAATATAAAAATGGGTATGTCAGTGTAATGACTTGTTATTGCTTTTTTATATTTCGTCTTGAATATTGTCTTGAAATCCGGTTCAAAACGAAACAGTATTAAGATTACTCTTGCGGTATCCTGCAAAGAGTATTATTACAAAAGAATTTTTTTTAAATTTAATTAAAAAACTAATTGAGATGCTTATTTACAGAGAATCGCATTTTATTATGCATTTGTGAGTGTATAGACACATTTCATGTCAACTGGTTAGATCAAAATTTTAATATGTATACCAAATTTTAGGTGCAGACTAAAAATGTTTTCCAAAAACTGGAAAAACATTTTTAGATGCTGAAAATAATTTATTAAAAATTACTCTAACCTCTAAACGTTAAATTTATCAAGTATTTTTCAATACCAGCTGTTTTTACTGCTATTCATCTCATAATCTATCAACTTTTGCTATAGAACATTATATGCAGAGGTGGACATTTGTTGTATCGTTAGTTACTCGTTACTTTAACGATACAATATCTTCGATACTTTTGAGACGTCGATTCTTTTTTATTACTACCTTTTTTGATACTGTATCGACGATATTTTTTTGAATAGGTACTTTACCGATAGAGTATCGCCCGTACTTTTATTATTATATTTTGCATCGCTGATTAAAATTAAATAAAACAGGTGATGGACAAAAGTTGCAGTACTCAAAGGAAATTCTGTATAATGTATTTTAAATAAATCAATATCAATATAGTAAATTAAAGAGTATTCAACTTCTCAATATTAATAGAAATTTGTTTAGCCTTGTAGTAAAATCATAACTTTGCGAAAAAGTATTATTCTCTATAAGGTAAAAGTCCCTGTAACTAACCACTTGGATGTATTTAATGTTTTTAAATATGTAAATTTAAATTTAACAAAACTGCAGTCTTTTTTATTTAAATATACTGAGATGTTATTGATCACATATATGTTGAAAATAATTTCGTATAATTTGTTTAATAATCAAAGTTACAGTGCGGGCATGAAGTTGTCATATATTTCTTAAATTTTCCGAAGAAAATGAGGAAATTACTTTAAGCTTCTATTAAATTATTTACACATTCAAAATATTTTAGTATAGTGGTACTAAAAAATATAAAAATATTACCATAAATGTTTACATATTGGTACATGAAGAATGTAGCATGCCCAGTACCTAGCCAATGTAAAATGAAGGAAAAAATTTGTTTGTTTATTGCTCATTTTCTGAACGTATTTAATAAAAAGTAGTTAATATTAAAAATAATCGTATAAGTGCTTTTACTATATAGTACAAGCAAACTCTAAGTTTTTCATAACATAACCGAATCGGGATTCGACCTAACATTTAGTAAACTCAAATTTAACATTGGATAGTTACTGGGACGTGCATTTGTAGCTACTGAAACAAACGCAATTTTGCTTGTACTAGGACATTGCATTCATTAACAACTTATTTTATTCTAAAGGAATAAATGCATTTAAATAATTTTTCATTAACAAAATTTTTAAGCCTGCAGCAAATACTTATTTAAAAAAATTTTTTATACATTTGACTTTTATTTACTCTATATATATTTTGAGTAATAATGATTAATTTCCTTAAGTGGTCCTTAGTAGAAATTTGAATCTAAGTACTAGGAATTAAGAATTGGTATTAAATATCTTGTGATGAAACGCTTTTTCACCAACTTTTTTAACATTTAATGAATGACCATAACCTTAAAAGATTCGAATAATATTTCCAGCATTCCGATAACAGTAAACTTCAAAATTCCTATAGTTTCGGATAGGTTTTTAACGTTTTTGTCTGATTTACAACTAATTTCTGTTATATTTCCAGTATTTACGAAGATAAATGCATTTTTATTAGAAATTTAATAGCACATAGCTAGACTCAAATTTGATCTATGTTTATAAGCTAAAAATTAGCTCAAAGCAGAATGCAATTTATATATTAGTCTATTTAATGGTTAAAAATTGGGAGAAAAAGTGTTTCACCGGTAGGATGAAAATGGGCATATTTTTCGCTTATTTTTAACCCATTTTTCGACCATTCTATTTAGAATATCTATTTATTTCCTATTTAATGGAATATGATTTCTACTAGGGGTCAGTTACAGGAATTGTAACCTTAGTTACTTTGTAGTTACAAAAGTATTGGCGATACTGTATCGAGTATCTATTTTAAAACTATTTTCGATACAAAATGATCGACGATATTATCTCAAAAAAGTACTTGTAACGCCGACACTTCGATACAATAATTTTGGAATGAAGTAAACAGATACAGTGAACATTGGTTGCTAATTATTATGTCTCGAATTTATCCATCTGGATTAGGATTCCAAATCTTAAGGCCAAAGTCTCATAAACTATAAATTTTTTCATTCAACAAAAATTTACAAAATTTAAATGGAATTTATTATGGAAATTTTTCAAAATTTTTGTTATTTTTTTATAGTATTACTACTTTTTACAGGCTTGCAAACCAATTATAAGCTACAGGCTATTAGAAAGGTATTGCTCTAAACTTTTGTTAGATTGTTGAATGAAAAAATCGATTCTGACGTGGTAACAAAAGGATAAATTCTAAAGAAAACCAGCAACTAATGTTACATATACTATTATATATAGTAAATGAGTTGAATAGCTGTAAAATAGTTATTGTTGAATAAATAAAACCTGGAAAACTCACTTTTTCAGGTTAGAATAACTTAATTTGAACAAATAGATTCCGGTAACTAAAATTTTTTTTGTATTTTCTGAAAAACATTTTTAGTCTGTACCTAAAATTATGCATATTTTGAACCAGTTAACGTGAAATGTCCCATATGGTATTTCGCGTATTTTTTCGTGCGTGCACGTGCGAATGTTTACGATGTAGTCCTTAACAATAATCCGTGTGGTGGTCAAACATAAATCTTTCCTAAACTAAACCATCCGGAATGCATTATATACCGGTCTGTATAAGAAGCAAAAAAAAGAAGATATCGAAACAAAGTTTGAAATCGCGGTAAAAAGGGGGGGGTTACGATTAATCTCACCACCGTAAATGTATAGGATCTCTAAGTCGATAAAAGATCGTTCTTTTGGAAATAAAATCGTTTGCCGTGTAAAAATGTAAAGTTTTATATCAAACTTTAACGAGATGTCGAAGCTAAATTACAGGAAACTACACTTTGTAACCCAAAAATGTAGTGATTTAAAAATCTGGGAAAATTCACCTAGAAAATTTTGAGGATTTTTTTAAAGAGTCTGATGATTTGATGTTTTAAGAAATATATAGTAAGAAACATATTTTTAAGGGTAGAGTATGGGTAGAAAAATATTTTTGTAATTTTTATAAAATATGTGAAATGTCACCTTTATCAAATATATTATAAAAAATATTCTTTATTGATGATTACTAACACCCAAATTACGTAAAATATTAACCTAATTAGTTTAAATAATTGTTTTAAAATGTCAGATTTTTCATTAAAAAAATAGTAATAAAAATGTCACGTTTAATTTTAAACAAAAAAGGCTGTGTAACTTTATAATTCATACATACCTCAAGATGTGTGCAAAATTTCAGGAGCCTATGATTAAAATTATCCTGCAAGGAATGTTTTAAAGGTATAAAAAATAGTTTTTGAATTATTTAGCTTTAAAGTTTAAGATGCATGACTTATTGCATTAACTGAAGATTATCTAATGCTGAAATTAGGTAGACACATAAGTTTTATAATATTAAACATTATTTACGCACATGCTACGTAACATTTAGAACTTGTTTATAAAATTAAAATAAATTGATTTTTTTTCAAATTTTTGACCATACTCTACCCTTAATTGTAATTAAGTAAACAAATATATGCTGTGTCGGTAATTTTCAATCGAAAAAGGAGCAGTATTATTACCTACTGTTACGATTTTGATGTATAATAACAATAATAATTACAATTAAAATATTTATTAAAAAATCATATTGAAATTCTTGATTAAAGAATATGAGAAAATCCACTCGTCACTGTACACATATTATAAAAATTAATCGTTTCAAAAAATAAAAAAATTAGTTATTTTAAAGTACTTACAACATCCCCTTTTAGCGAAACTTGATATCAACGTGGTCCAACGACACATCCCCAAAATTTGGAAAAATATTAATTAAACATTAGTATCAATTTTAAATAAACCTAAGAAACTTAATTGTAAATTATAAGCTAATATAATTATATATAATTTATTATACATAATTATAACTAATCTAACTTTTTTTTTATTATTTTAACGTAGCTTTTTTCATGCTCCCAATGCGCTGGTGCTAGTCAGCGACGAAGGACCTATGATTAAATTTTTATTAAATCAATATAATTTAATTATTAATTTATAAACATACAAACATAAAGAAATGTTTGTTTTCAAACGTACAAAATTTGGAATAGTGAAAAATATCAAAAAAGATTTTAAATCTGAAATTTGATCATCGGATCTCCCATACTTCATTATTTACGCTCGAATCCTTGTATAAAAAAAATGGTTATCCATGGATCCTTTTCACGGACTTTACAGGTATTTCGAGAGATGTCGCTGTGTTTGCTACCTGTAACCAAATAAAAAAAATTAAGCTTTTTTTTTCATATTTCGTACGAAAGTTTTCGGTTACGTTTGTCGTTCGACCCGCGCATGTATGTACGCGGAATTTCGTATTAATTTTTCGTGAAAATGTGTGTAACGAGATATGGTAATTTACCGACACGGTGTTGCAGAGATCGACATTATCGATTAAAAATTAGTGTACACGCCATATAACATATATATGTATATTCGATTAAAAATCTTCTATACAGGGATTCCAAACTTTCATATTGCATGAAAGTTCGCATTAAACGAGTGAAAATTAGAATGCCTGAACTTTCTCGTTTCGGTGTAATGTGCGTTAAACTTATCTCAAGTTTTGTTAGGTTATTCTTTTTTTCTCTCTCTCTCAATCTTTTTTACGACGGTTGTAAAGATTATCTGTAAATTATTTTTTTTTTCGCGACAGAGGAAAGCTTTGATGGATATTCGTATATAATTAATGTTGACTAATTAATAAAAATAATGTTTAACTCGGAGAAAAGATAAACATATAAATGATGTAAAACGATGAAATCGATCGTCGAAAAAATTTTTTTTTTTGATTAAAATTCGATAAATATATATGTATATCGTTACGCAATTTTATATATGCATATCGCAAAGGAGAAAATTAAGGAGAGCCTATAATACGGTATAACTTTCTCGACTATATATTAATTACGAATTTTTGATCTTCCGATCGAATACACTCCAGAAAAAAAAGTTAAATATTATTAAAAGTGTTGCTTAATTTAATGGCGTGAAAAATTGCTTTTTCCTAGTTAACGAAAGTCGCGATGAGGTTAAGAAAAAAAAAATGGACAAAGAAGTACGTGAAGCAACAGCTGGGAATTCCACAACCGACTTTGTTGTCTCGTGTGAGCATCATCTTTATTTTTTCAATCTTCAACCCATTGTCGACAAATGTTACTTTCGACGAAAAAAGTGCATCTTTATTTTGGGGTGGTTAATATGAATGTTACATTTACAATATAGGGTTTATCAGTCGAATAAAAATAAATTTAGATACGAAACGTTTCCTATTCGAAATTTTAATATTAAAAAAAAAAAATTCTAATTTTGTCAAAATTGCAAATACCAATTGAAAAAAAAAAAATCTGAAGATATTATACTGTTTGAAAGAAATGCAATACCGTGCCAGAGAGATTTTTACGATATATCCACAATAGAAATATAGAAACGATTTTTTGGTAGAATTATAGACAGTTTTTAATAACGGGTAGAAAATATGGGTAATTACGAGTTACGACCTATAAAATAGCTATTTCTTCCCTCAAATCAGTAACACATGGTCTAATTTCTACTAGTTAATTATATATATATTTTTTATTTTTTATAGTTAATTATTAATTAATTATATATAAGCTACTCCTCGTTTGGAAAAGGTTTCTATCTAAAGTTTGAAGAGTGAAAAATCACTGTTAACGAGTCATAAATCACTCTTTTAACTATTAAAAACCGATTAAAAAAATTAAAAAAAAAAAAATTAAAGGACTAGTCGATAAAGAGTGATTACTGACTTTTCCAGCGAGTGATAATCACAGAGTAAGGGTGCATTTAAATAACACTCTAAAGTAAGAGTCATCCATTTTCATGGACTCGTGATCATATATATATAACCTAAACTATTATTTTTATTTATTTTAATTTATAAAAATGTATAATTCTATATATACATTAATAATATTATTATTATATTATTTAATGACTCAAATAATCAGATTATCTTTGTTTTAATTTAATATACACATTTTTAATCCATATTTAGATTTGTTTCAGCTTAGTATTGTACATCTCTCAAATAAATTAAAATTAATACATTCAAATTGTTAATTAAATATTTTACATAGGTACTTATTAAACAATATTTTTATCTTCTTAAGGGCCCGATGTTGAACCCAGAGAATGGTCATTTTGTACTTTTCTTTATAAACAAATGTATAAAGTTTTTGAAAAACGCCGAACGTTAAGCCCTTAAGTATGTTTTATTAAATAATATACATGATGTTTGGGTTGAAAGATTATGCTTTTTTTGACTAATAATTACCGACCAAACATTGTTTACTCAATTATTATTTAAAAAATGTTTTTTCATTAAACAAATCAAAACGTCAAGTCTTTCCTTATGTTTTCAGCTATCCGTATGAATTTTGTTCAGATTTTTAGATATAATTTTTGGGTTGAAAGGTGCAGATTCCTGTAATTTAGGTCCAACATCCCGTTAAAACTTCTTCTAAATGCTAGGCATCGCTTCACATTTAAACCCATACATTTGGAAGCAATAAATTTATAAAATATATTAAAATATGGATCCAATTTTCATTTTAACAAGAATGTCAAATGCAACAATTATATTAATTCCTACAAATAGTTTATAGGTGTCAGCCTTGATGTAAATGTATACCAAGTCTATACTGAGAAAAAAGTTGAAGTAAAAATTACAATGTTGCCTAGTAATGCAGAAACAGACTGACACAATCCAAAAATTGACCATAGTGTATAATAAATTTTACTGAAGTTGTAGTAAATATTACCAGAATTGTAGTAAAATATAATAACTTTCTAGTAAATTTTATTATACACTATAGTAAATTTTTGGATTGCGTCAGTCTGTCTCTGCATTACTAGACAACATTGTAATTTTTACTTCAACTTTTTTCTCCGTGTATCGCAGTCAGTTTCAGTGACACATATTAGAAATAGTTGAACAGGATCTTCCTTATTCCTATATGTAATGAAACATTTTTCATTATATCATCAATTTCCTGTAAATATAGATACAAAATATATGTTAATTAGTATTGAAACACCTGGTTAAATGAATGAATATTTCATAATAATATTACACATTGACAAATCTTCTTCGACGAAAATTATAAGAAAATATGTCACTATTCCGTTGCGAGTCATTTAAACTACTCGATTTTCACGAGTGACATAAATCACTTTTCAGTAATGATTTCATGATGAGAGTCGTTTTATATAGATCACTCTTTTTAAAAAGTTAGAAAATGTCTCCTCAAAATTCATACAGAGGCTGTAGTATCAAAATTATCGATACTTCTGAATTAAGGGGATGTCGGAGCTATAGCCTCCATCAAAAGCCGCTCGATCTCACGGCTTCGAATGGCGCTGTAGTCAGGTGTCGATTTCTACGATAAACGTACTTAAAACATAAATTATAAATTTTGCAGCTACATAGAGCTGTTGAAAGATACTTTCCCCCCTAGCTGTAACTAAATTTAAGGTAATTGTAATATTATTCTTGGCAGCAAATGTTTATTTTTTTAAAGAAATGTGAAATACGTTGCGTGTAGCATTACCACAGATATAAATTCATTGAATATGAGACGTATTTCACATTTCTTTCAAAAATAAACATTTTCTGCCAAGAGTAATATTATAATTACCTTAAGTTTAGTCATAGCTAGGGGGGAAAGTATCTTTCAACAGCTCTATGTAGCTGTAAAATTTATAATTTATGTTTTAAGTACGTTAAAGAAAAAAAACGAGATTCGTAACAAAAATTCTATATAAAAACTAATACCCATCACATAAATTAATTTTCCCTAAACTCTTCTAAATTTTAAACGTTAAATACTCACTCTAACGAATTCGAAGAGAGTTAATATAATCATCTTGCATCACAATCATCATTCATGACGTAATGTTCACCACTTTTTTTCGACGAGCACATCGGGTTACAATATCACACACACATATTGACAACGGCATATACATCATGCTTGCTTCGTAATTTATTTAACACGAGCTTTTGGAATCCGGAAGTTAAATTTATATATATATATACATATATACAGTTTATAAATTTACTTTCATAAAACAAGTTTTCAGTCGCTCAAAATGTATACACACACAGTCATATACCGTTAAACATTCCATCTTTCACTTGCGATCGAAAGAGAAATTATACACACACAGACACATACATTTGGTTTATATATATATATATAAACTGTACATGTGTAATATATTTGTATATACTTGGATTGTATTTAACTTGGTTAACATTTTTCTTTTTATTTACTCGTACATGTGTGTGTATAAAGCAAATGATGTACGAAAGCATTTAGAGCATTTGTTTGACGTTTAATAAATAAATAGCTGATTTGATTTTTTATAAAAATTTACTATGTATATATATGCATTATATGATTGATAAAATAATAAATAATTCAATTGTTAGAATTTTATTTGTTTATATATTGAACCAAAAGAAGTACACCTAAAAAGTATATCACTGTAATTTATTAGATTTATAATTCAATAAAATTAAATTTAAGAAAAATAAAAAAAAAATTTTTACATATTAAATAACAAAATAATAAAAAAAAAAAAAAACAATATATAAAGAAAAATGTCTAAATATCATAAAAACGCTTGCTGCAAAAAAATTGGGAGTAGATTACTGTGATTATCTTAATCAACATATACAAAGGTACTGTTCTTTCCAAACTCGACTAAGGACGCTGCAAACAGGAGTAAACAGCTGGATGACTAAAGAACCAGATGCAGCTCTTATTTTATTTAAATCTATAAAAGAAGATTCTGGAATGAATCATCGATGAATAGTAAAGATACCTACCTAAAACTCATTTGTAAAGATATATATTCTACCAAGTCAAGTGATCAAACTTGACCGAAGAAATGAAGTTGCAATCACCAGAATAAGAATCGGACACTTAGCCCTCAGTCACAACGACACTACCTCAATTTATAATATAATTTAATAATTTGTATAACAAAAGCATGAAAAAATAAATTTATGATATATATATATATAAACTGTACATGTGTAATATATTTGTATATACTTGGATTGTATTTAACTTGGTTAACATTTTTCTTTTTATTTACTCGTACATGTGTGTGTATAAAGCAAATGATGTACGAAACATTTAGAGCATTTGTTTGACGTTTAATAAATAAATAGCTGATTTGATTTTTTATAAAAATTTACTATGTATATATGCATTATATGATTGATAAAATAATAAATAATTCAATTGTTAGAATTTTATTTGTTTATATTGAACCAAAAGAAGTACACCTAAAAAGTATATCACTGTAATTTGTTAGATATATAATTCAATAAAATTAAATTTAAGAAAAAAAAAAAAAAACAATATATAAAGAAAAATGTCTAAATATCATAAAAACGCTTGCTGCAAAAAAATTGGAGTAGATTACTGTGATTATCTTAATCAACATATACAAAGGTACTGTTCTTTCCAAACTCGACTAAGGACGCTGCAAACAGAGTAAACAGCTGGATGACTATAAAAGAAGATTCTGGAATGAATCATCGATGAATAGTAAAGATACCTACCTAAAACTCATTTGTAAAGATATATATTCTACCAAGTCAAGTGATCAAACTTGACCGAAGAAATGAAATTGCAATCACCATAATAAAATCGGACACTTAGCCCTCAGTCACAACGACACTACCTCAATTTATAATATAATTTAATAATTTGTATAACAAAAGCATGAAAAAATAAATTTATGATATATATATATATAAACTGTACATGTGTAATATATTTGTATATACTTGGATTGTATTTAACTTGGTTAACATTTTTCTTTTTATTTACTCGTACATGTGTGTGTATAAAGCAAATGATGTACGAAACATTTAGAGCATTTGTTTGACGTTTAATAAATAAATAGCTGATTTGATTTTTTATAAAAATTTACTATGTATATATATGCATTATATGATTGATAAAATAATAAATAATTCAATTGTTAGAATTTTATTTGTTTATATATTGAACCAAAAGAAGTACACCTAAAAAGTATATCACTGTAATTTGTTAGATATATAATTCAATAAAATTAAATTTAAGAAAAATAAAAAAAAATTTGTTTACATATTAAATAACAAAATAATAAAAAAAAAACAATATATAAAGAAAAATGTCTAAATATCATAAAAACGCTTGCTGCAAAAAAATTGGAGAGTAGATTACTGTGATTATCTTAATCAACATATACAAAGGTACTGTTCTTTCCAAACTCGACTAAGGACGCTGCAAACAGGAGTAAACAGCTGGATGACTAAGAACCAGATGCAGCTCTTATTTTATTTAAATCTATAAAAGAAGATTCTGGAATGAATCATCGATGAATAGTAAAGATACCTACCTAAAACTCATTTGTAAAGATATATATTCTACCAAGTCAAGTGATCAAACTTGACCGAAGAAATGAAGTTGCAATCACCAGAATAAGAATCGGACACTTAGCCCTCAGTCACAACGACACTACCTCAATTTATAATATAATTTAATAATTTGTATAACAAAAGCATGAAAAAATAAATTTATGATATGTATATATATTATTTATATTATAATCTGATTTAAATATCACTAATTGTTAAACAGATAAAGTCTATAATATCAATATATAATATATAATTGCGGATATATAATATATATAAATATAGTTGATTAGAAAACCACTAAATTTTTCTTAATGACATTCAGTATAATTTACATGACCAAATAAAAATTTTATCTCACCTACTATTAAGATATATATATATTTATGACGGATAATCAGGAAAACTCGTATTCTATATTTAGAACTACTGAAAATAAATAATCCTTTTATACAACTTCGCGCTGAATCAAAATTATACAGTAAAAAAATAATTTTTCTTTTTCAAAAACATTTACTGTTAAATGAATTATATTTAATTCTCGAATCGGAAGTAATCGACATTCCTTAAGTAAAATTATAATCGACTTACTGTCTGTACTGAAAAAAATATATATTAATTAATGCAGTCAAGAAGGATATTCGATTGATTTTAGATTTTGATTTTAAGTGCGTATCTAAATTATGTTTAATATTTTTCATAAATACATATTTTAATAGGTTCTCCTCTAAGAAACTCCAAGCTGCTCGCCCGAAAAAGGGACGATAATTCGCCGTGAATCAATTGCAGAGACAGCATAAGGAAGCCCACGTGTAGCAAGACATAAAAAACAGAAATAACTTAAATAAGAATATTAAATTACTGGAATTAAAAAATTTTAATAAAAAGATAGATTATATGTCTATGTAGTAAGACGCACATAGTCCCTGTCCCAGACACAATGGACGACCAAGAAATAAATATGCATAAAAAAATCGAAATTATGATAAATTTAAAATTTTTGGGTTCGTAAGAACGAGAATATTTAATAATATTAAAATAAACATGATTTTTTTTTAGAATATTTATCTTTTTGAGTTACTCTTCCCCATACGAAAATTACCGCTTAATTCGAACTATTTTTTTTGTCAACGTTGTACACTCAAAATTAAGACGAAATAAACTTTGCATGGTTTAAATATCCTGTAATAAAAAAAAATAATTATTACACTTGAATCTCAAGCTTAAAATAATTTTAAACAATGGTAAAAAATATAAATCTATACTTTAGGTATACCATAAATTACATTTTTATAAAATAATCTTGGATGAATTCTAACTAAAATAAAATAATCCTATATATACATATACATATATATTTAATAAATTTCCAATACGACTTGTAATTCACCAAATCTCATTTATCGCGTGAAGCAATAAGAAAGCATCATAAATAAACTCTGAATTATATATAGATTCGCGAGATAAAAAAAACAGCCCTATATATAATATAATACAAAAAATACGGAGTGACATAATTTACCGATCCCGTATATATAATTTAGTATGCACGTCCATTGCGTAAAAAATTTTAAGTTTCCTTGTTTTCTTTTGGTCCACGAGTTTCGAGTATTGATTTTGAACGTTGTCACGTGTGTAACCGCGAATTATCATAAAATTATGAATTCATATATATAACGTCGTAAATCACAATAGTATAAGTAAGGTACGATAAGGAAAAATTATATATTTATATATTATATCGAGTATATAAATAAATATATTATATCAATTGTTGTAGAAAATAATTTGTTGAAAGTTCGTATAAAATCTTAATTTCAGTATATGCGACTGATTTTTGTATACTATTTGTTATAGCTGTGTGCAAAAATTTTGATTTTAGAGTATATATATATATATGTAGTGTGTGTGTGTGTGTGTGTGTGTGTGTGTATATACGAGATGATAAATCAATTTTATTTTTTCTCTTTCACCACTCAACTTTGTGGACCGCAGGGATATAAACTCGCCATTTATCAACGTATATACCGCGATGTGCGTTAAAGTATCGCTAAACTCATTACCTCTCATATATATTAACGTAATTTTAAAAATGTATTTATATGGTATAAGTATATCTTTGGTTATCGCATCGAGTTTTCCGACTACATTTACATCCAAAAGTATGGTACATGTCGCGTTAAACTTATATACCGTAAAATAGATAGAAACGATTCAAATATTTTAATATTAATTTTTTTTATTATTTTCAAATATTAATATTTTTAATTAATTTTTATTTACTAACCATGTAATTGATATTTTTTTTTTTTGGTGAAAAACTGGGAGTTTAGTAAAAATATATATACACTACCGGTCAATTGCTTTTGCCCACTTCGACTCAATTTTACCCGTTACAAAAAGTATCATAACTTGGGTAAAAATTGAGATAAATAATCGTTCGACAGCTCATTTAAAAGCTTGAAGCAAGGGCTTTTTAATGGTTTACCGTGCCTATTTAAATTTTTTGTTTTTTAATGTTTTATTATAAAAATCAAAATGTATAAAATTCGGATTTCTTGTTGTCTTCATTTTAAAACTGCACTTCAACCAAACATCGGAAAATAATTTTATAAAAAAAATTGAAAAGCTTGAATCAAGAGCTTTCGAACGCACTATATTAACATTGTTTTAAAGTCCTTTTTACGTTTTGACTGGTGGTTTTCTTTTAAAACACGTCTTTTCTTCAACTTTATGTATCTCGGAAGGATTAAATTTAAAAAAAAAATGTCTAGGAGAAAAATGTTTGATTTTATCTTAAGATTATGTACAAATTTTTTCAGATTGTTTATAATTTTTTTTTTTTTAATTTATATAGTTATATATAGTTTAGAAAATTCTTTATAATCAATTCATTTATCAAATTAAAAAAAAAAATTCTAAACAATCTGAAAAAATTTGTACATAATCTTAAGATAAAATCAAACATTTTTCTCCTAGACATTTTTTTTTTAAATTTAATCCTTCCGAGATACATAAAGTTGAAGAAAAGACGTGTTTTAAAGAAAACCACCAGTCAAAACGTAAAAGGACTTTAAAACAATGTTAATATAGTGCGTTCGAAAGCTCTTGATTCAAGCTTTTCAATTTTTTTTATAAAATTATTTTCCGATGTTTGGTTGAAGTGCAGTTTTAAAAATTATATATATGGCTCACAATTCTGTGAAAACTGATTTCACCTAACCTTAAAATGCTTTGATTTCAACGAGGACATAATGTTGTATTATTTTTTTTTAATTTATCGCGTTATACACTTTCCTTGGATGGAAGAAGTTGAAAAAAAATAACTTTTTAAATCAACATTTAAATGATGAATGTAAAATAAATTTAAACATAATTTGGCCAAAAAGTGGTATGATTTGTAACCATGTGTGCATACATCGATTTAGGGTTCAAATATATATATTCTCGACAAATTGATTAGCTGTCAAAATTATATAGATTATAACTACAATTTTCTTTCAAAAATTTAGTTATTACTGTACATATATGAAACGGATTTACTTAAAAAAATATCATCACAAAAAATTGATATATAAAAAAAGATTTAAAATATCATACACGATTTTACATAATTAATATTCTTTTTTTTACAATTATTCCAATACGTTTTCGCTGATATGTAAATTTAACAGCAATAATTAAGAAAAAAAACTATAAATAAACCTTCTAATCAGCGCGTAAAGGCTTAACCATAGTTAAAAAAACATCGAAATTGAATTTTCATTTCCTTATCTAAGAGAATTTATTTTCGTATATTAATTTAAAAAAAAATAAGATGTGTTTATCAAGGATTTACGTTAATTAAATGAGACGTACGTATATTACGGATTTTTATTATTAATAACTTTATATATTAATTATATATATATATATTATACACGAAAGATTTCTATTAATCACATTAACTGCGTTAATATATAATTAAGTGTAATAATTTTTAATAATTTAACAAATTTTTTGTTATTGCTTAGTACTATCCTACTTGATAAATCATTATAAATCATCAAATTAACGAACTATTTCCTCAATTAACAAATAAATCATATCACTTAACCACGCGTATCTTGAGAAAGTTATAATTTATACTATATATATACATACATAGATATTTATAATTAATTTACGTAATTGTAAAAAGAAATTTTACGTAATAAATTTAATTTTGCAAAATTGTTATTAATCAATACAATAAAAAATAATACTCGTCGCATCCTCTCTCCCTCTCCTTCTTGAAGTGCGTTATATCACTTCTATCATTACATATTTTACAAGAAAATATATGTTAATGTTATTATTCAGTATTATTATAATTGTATTAAAATTAAGAGTGATTTATATTTTATATTTTTCTTTTTTTATATTTTTATATTATTATTTCTATATTTATATATTATATTTTTTATATTTTTATATTATTTATACATTTTTATTTAACGATATTGCACGAATTGTTGAAAATTTTTTTTACAACTTACCTCAAAGAATAATTATTTTGAGGCTTCATTAAATCTTCTTCAATCTCTCAAAAAAGCCGGTCTTTTATCGACTTCCGGTTGAAATTAAACAGTTACTTCCATGAAATAACCGACACTTAGAAAGTTACTATAGAATCGAAAAATTTACGAAAAATGAAAAAAAAATATTACAAATAAATTTTAGTTACCGCCTTGAATTACCCTGGAAAAAACGTAAGAAAGCAATTAGACAACGGTTGGTGAAAAATGAAGATGTTAGCCAACGGATTGACCAACGGTTAAACCAATGACACGGCTTATTCCGTCACATTTTAGACGGTTCTGTTGGTTAACTGTTGGTTAAATTTTATTTCTTTACATAGTGATTTATTTTCTATAATTATGTGTAAATAATTATTTTTATTAATTGTAAATAGATTATTTACAAGAAATACTGTATAAAGTGCATAAATTATTTATATCTTTTTAATTGTAAGGTTAAGATAAGGTTGAGATTCACAAATTAATACATTGACATTTCGAGGTTACACATTTTGCAAAACTTTTTTCATTTTTTTCCTGTCTCTGTATATTTTAGAGCGACGTTTGCTATCCATCTGTAAATAGTATATTATACAGAAACTATCTTATACGTAATTTTTTAATTTTCAGATGATCAAACGCTTTCCTGTGCTTTATACTATACGCAAACAGACCACGCGTCAGCTGATCTGACGCTTCTACACGGAGAAAAAAGTTAAAGTAAAAATTACAATGTTGTCTAGTAATGCGGAGACAGACTGACACAATCCAAAAATTTACCATAGTGTATAATAAAATTTACTAGAGAGTTATTAATTTTTACTACAATTCTGGTAATATTTACTACAACTTCAGTAAAATTTATTGTAAAATTTATTATACACTATGGTAAATTTTTGGATTGTGTCAGTCTGTCCTTGCATTAATAGACAACATTGTAATTTTTACTATAACTTTTTTCTCAGTGTATATATATATATATAACTTATAATACAATGAACCGTAACCTATAAAGTAAATAAAGTTGTTGTTAAAAAATATGTTTTAACAATTTAATTGTTAATATTTATAGTTTAAATAATAATCTTATAATCTACATTAAATTATATAAGTAAAAAACTGTAAAGATTTAATAAACTTTAATCGCAAATTTTTTTTAGTCTTTACCAGTTCGGTTGGTCAACTGTTGGTTAATATTTTGATTAACCGTTAGTTAAAAAAATTACCGAACAATTAGTTGGTCAACCATTTTCGTTGGTTTATTTTTTACCAGGGTATTTGTTCATATTTTAACTTTGAAGATGAGCAGAATTTTGCTCGAAACGTAAGGTAGAAATTTGATTGTTAACCCTATCGTAAATAATCATATAATATTTTTACTTAGGTAGTTTTTGTTTCATTTTATTAGGTGAAGTAGGTAGTTTGATCTAGTAAAATTTTTACCTGATATTATTTCTGTTTTATTGTTTAAATTGCACGATTTTTAATTTTAATTTAAAAATGCAAAAAATTATTTAACTAAAAATTTTACTTGATTCTAACTCTTGTGGTTTTTTAAAAACATTTATTTTAAGGAGGTTATTTTTTATTTCATTATTCATATTTATCAAATAAATTTGTTCAGACTAGCCATAATAACCCTTTCAGACCCAATGTACATTGTAATGTAGATACAGATGAAATAAATTTTAAATTAAAAAAATTATAACATAAATTATTTAAAAATAGTGAAGAAAATATTTCATTAGTATTTTTAGATTAACAAGATAATATAATAGCAATTCTATGTTTTTAAAAACAATCGTGATTTCGTAAAGTACAAAGTGTTATAATTATCATTTTAGAAAGATGAAAATCTTTATAATTTATACTTTTTAAAGTACAATTTAGTATATTATCTACTTTTCTCGCGTCACTTTTAGTACTTTGGGATTTAGATGATAAAATTATAAAAGAAATATAAAAAAAATTAATTCAAATATTCTGGACGGTTCACAAAATTTTTTCGTAATTTTCTCCGTTTCATTAGTAATGGTTTTTTTGTATAATTGAGGATAAATGTTTAATTTTGACTATATAACACCGCAATAATTGAAATTGTAACTGAAGAAGATAATATAATAATTCGAAATAGAAATATTAACTTTTAGCGCGAAGTGTACACCCTCGATAGTACATATACATATATATATATATATATATATATATATATATATATATACAGAGAGAAATTAAAGAAACTAAATAAAGAAGTAAAGTTGATCTCGATGTAGCCGACGAATAATCTCGTGCGCGATAAATCTCGTATATATACCGCTGGTGTGTCACTAGGTTCCAAGTGTAATTATCCCTCGTGCGATTAGGGCGTAAAAAAGTAATAAAATGTTATGTATAAAACGTATATATTATATATTTATTTATTAACCAGATAAAATTACATACATTATTTAAAAAGATATAATATTTTTATATAGAGTATGTATAATAAATTTACACCTGCATATAAATCCCATCATTTTCATCTCTTAGCCCTCGATTTCATGGATTTTCCTGTAAAAATTATGAAAAAAAAGCGATAAAATGATTTTTCATAACCTCAAGTTTTTTATTTCACGTATTTAACGCTAAATATCGGTGACTTATATAAAAATAAACTATTTAATTACGATTTTACAAAAATAATTTGATACTTCTACATGATTTAAGTAAAAAAAAAAAAGATGAAAATCATCAATTTGCCGACTCAGCATGTGAACACAAAGTTACGCGAGTTCTCGGAACTCACGTGACAAATGATAATCGAAAATTTTATTTTCCGTTTATTTTCATCGATATTTTGTGAGGAAAAAAATCGTAGAACAAATAACTGGTTGGATTTGAAATTTTCAGATATTCCACTTTTGTTCTTATTTGCGACACTAAAAATAAAATTCCTTCCCTCTGTAATTGTTGATTAAAAAACAAATGATTTTTTATTTCAATTTGTTAAATCACTAATTGATAATTAAATATCTTTTGATATAATAAATTTATAGTCGTTTTCATCAAATTATTATTCAAACTTAAACGTAAAAGTGAAATTTCTTTATTTTAGAACACTTAATGGGTTAAGCAATACGGACTACATTAAATAATTAAATATTAAAACGCTCAATTTAGTCCATCTACAGGTGGCAAGCATATACACAATAAATTTAAACTACTAATTTAAATACACAATGAAATTTCACGTATAAGGTGACGACATAAGTGAATATGGAATACAACATAAAAAAAGAGAAAAAAAAAATAATGTATGTTTATAACAGACACTTATACATACGTACGCACATGTATAAAAGTAATATTTTCCCTCCCCGTGTAAAATAAATGTCTTACGGTCATTAGCGTGGACTTTCGTTCCTATGCGAAAAGTGATAACCAACTCGTTGCTTTCCACCGATAGGCTTTCCGTTGATATATATATATATATAATTAATCGTGTACAGGAGAGCGTCCGTTCTGCTTTGAAATTGATTTCTCATGGTTTTGTGTATGTGTGTGTGTGGAACGATTCGAGCATAATTTATCTTCCTTCTTTTTGCGTAATTAACCAAAGATTGTACGTATACGACGGGATATGGTAGCGTATACAGGGTAAAACTTGGATCTGTGTAATGGGATTTTAGAGGGATGTGGATAATGTTAAGTGGATCGCGATGGTGATTACCCTCCTTTTTCTTTTTATTCTTCGTTTTCTCGAAGGCGATTGTGGTCGAGAAGAGCTGCGTATCTCGAGTCACTTTTTAACGACGTGCAATGTTGCTGGAAAATTGTACGGTTTATACGCGGAGAAACAAATGTTTCTAGTAAAAATGAAAATGTTGTTTAGTAACGAAGAGACTGTTACTGAGAGAAAGAAATATTCGTAAGGAATGAATCGATTATTTGTTTTCAGAAATTGATATTCATTTGTAATAATATAATATTTAACTATATTAAAATTTTCGGTTAATAAATAATCACTGAAATTAAGGTGTTAGGAACTAATTTTCTAATTTTTTTTACGTCGCCCTTTTTATGCTCCCAAATCGGTGCTAATCAATTCAAATTTTACTTTACTATAATGAAATATTGATTTGCCCATATTTCAGTCGAATTAGTTAACAAACGACATTTATCGCAAAGATTTCTTTCTCTAAAAAAAAGTTAATATTTTTTATAAACTTAAATTTTAATAAATAATTATGTAGTAATAACAATATATAAAAAAATGGTAACTTTTCAATTTTCAAGTCTGCAGTCTTTTCAGTACTTAACAACATTGTCATTTTTACTAGAACATTTTTATCTCCGTGTATTATTTTAAATTTACGACGTTAAAATATACTGGCATATTTCAGGGATGTAAAAAAGCAGCAGGTTTCGAATTTTGCTTGGTAAGTCTAACATTATTCTATAAAAAAAATAAAAAAAGAACATTATTTTATAAATTTGTATCCATACGAAAATTAGCACGTTTAGTACACTCAGAAAGGTATAAATCTTTTGAAGGTAGTATACTAGTGTGAAAGTGTCGATTGAACAATCTATATAATTAGAAACACTGCAATCTTACTTTATTTTTATATGTTACTGTTTAATACATCTTTCTACTCAAAGACATCGTATATGACCTTCGTCGCTGATTAGCAACAAATTTGTAGCATGTAAAGAGCGACGTTAAAATATAATAAAAAATATTTAATAAATATAATTAAATTATATACATTATAAATGTGATAAATTGAATTTTATGATAACGTTGACTTCAAATCTACCTTATACTTAAAAAAAGTTCAACTTTACCTTTTTGTGCACATTGTTCAATTTTAAATTTTAGTTTTTATTATTTTTTTCAGTAATTTTTATATCATTTCATCGACTTCTTCAAAATTGTATTGGACCTGGTTATTGACGACTGATTACCTTCTCCGAGTTTTTTATCGAATGAAATTATGCACATCGATAAAATAATAAAAAATATTAGGCCCGTATTTCTTTTTTATATCAGCCCGAACCCATTTTCGGATTATCAAAACGCAAGAAATGATTAAACTAGTAGACTTATACAGTCAAAATTAGTAGACTTTCATTAAAAATTGATAGATAGTTCAGTAAAAATTAACAAAAATTTTAGTAATTTTTTGGGTTTCGGCAGTTTGTTATCGCGTTCAACAAAAATTTCTAAACTTTTAATAAAAATAATTAAAATTTACTCAAACTTTTCTCTCTGAGTAACGGTAAAAATAAAAGTTTGACCGCGTAATATCAGGATAAGTAAATAACAAATAAATTCCCTATTGGTATAGAATTTTTCAAAAATTTTGTTAATATAAATTAAGTTTTTAACCCCTATCACAATTATTTTTTCGCTATATTTATCTGTATGATTAGATCCCCATCACTCATTAGAAAGACTTGGGGGTCGCTTTCAAAGGCAAACTATATAAGCATCATTTTCTGGTTCTAAAAAACCAATTTATCTTCAAAAAAAATAAAAAAAGAACAAACAATAGGGCACTTATTTGTTATTTACTATCTCGTTATTATACCGTCTAGGGGTGGGTTTCACCATTAAGGGGGTAACATGCCCAGTGGGTTACCGACCGAGCAGAAAAAGATAATTATTGCATTTATTTAAAAAAATATATAATTTTATGGAAAACCCAAATACAGAAGCACTAGATAATTAAATAGTAAGTCATTCTATAAAGTTTCAAGTCAATACAACAAAGAAACCCTAAAAAAATTTTGCACCTAGAATATACGATTTTCCGTGATTTTTCGGTGCAGGAATTTTTTAGGGTGTCTTTGTTGTATTGACTTAAAACCTTGTAGAATTAATTATTATTTAATTATCTAGTGCTTCTGTATTTGGGTTTTTCATAAAATTGTATATTTTTTTAAATAAATGCAATAATTATTTTTTTCTGCTCGATCGGTACCTTACTGGCTCCTTAAAATGACTTTAGTTCTCAACTAAAAAATCAATTCCATTATAAGTGAAAATAAACAAAAAATAAATAAATATAAAGTATATAGATTCCCTAGTAGAATTTTGAGCATAATTGAAACGGTTTTTAAGCCAGAGAGTGACGAATTAGCAAAAAATGCTCAAAATATGATCCTAATATGATCAAATTACAATTTTGTCTAACCTTAAAATACTCAATTTCTACTAGGTTTCATTTTCAAAGTTCGACGTAACCTTAATAATAATAATACAAAATAAAATATGATTGTAAATACACAATACAATTTTGTTAAAAAATTACTGTCAGCACAGTGAACTCGGGACACATATATATATATATACGAGATCATAAATTTAAAAATTACCGTGACGATACGTTAAACACTCTAATGATTCTTCCTCAGAAAAATATTACAATTTTTTAGGTTAACTTTGTGATTTTGTTATTTTTGCAACAAAAGAAAATCGTAAAAATTGTATTTAAAATATATTTTATAGACTTTGTTTAATTTGGTAACATTCACATGAGGATATCATTACATCCTTTTTATGTACCTTTTATCGAGAAGAAAAAAATGTTGCAAACATTCTGTACATATTAGTTTTTAATTTAATTTAATTTATGTTATTTAACCCATTAACACTCAAATGGACAAAAATTTTATTTCGTACCGTATCATAATGCTGATTTTTTTCTATACATCTTAAGATACATTCTTTTAATTCCAGCCGTCAGGAAAATAGACCTATCTAACTTTCAAACAAAAGTTATGATTTTACAAATGTAAGAAAATCCAAAAAAATTCTTGGTTTCATTTTTAATTAATTATATTTTTAATTAAAAAATTTTTTTGTCATCGAATGTTATACTTCAATCCTGTATTTTTTATTTTTCACATTTATAACTCTTTAGGAAAGTTAGATAGTTTTATTTTTCGGACGTAATTTGAATGAATGTATCTGAAGCTATATATAAAATAATCAGCATTATTTTACGCTACGATTTATGCATTAAATACACGGAGAAAAATTTTCATATAAAAATTACGATATTCTTGCTTGAAATCGAGACAAACTTGCAGTTCACTAATTTTTAGAACGAGTTCACTAAATTTTACAAAGCAGTAAGTAATTTTTATTGCGACTGAAAGAAAGAAAAATTTATTTTTCGGACGGCTCCCGTGCCATCTTTTTTTTTATTTTATACATAGAATTATTTAGATATATTATTATTTACATACATTTAAACTGAAATATAAATTGAATAATAAATTATTTTAATGAAAAAAACTTTGGATCATCCGACACCGGGATTCGAACCTGGGATCGAGCACGTTACCGCTGCGCCATCAACCTTTCCATTGTTTAACTTCGAATCGTCGTTATAAGCTACACGTCGCTCAAAGGATGCGCGAACTTTATTAACATTTATTGCATTATCCCGTTGTTATATCAATTAAAAGCTAAACCAGTCGGTTTGTAATTAATATGGTTAAAATTCTGTCGATTCAGATTAGTCAAATGCGTTAATTAATTGCATAAATTCGAATAATAAGCCAGCTAACCTAACAGTTTCGTTTGAGAATAGCAGAAATTTCAATAAATTTTACTATACTGGACACTAAAATTGTACTACCCTGCCTACTAACATTCGCCGTACACAAATTTTACTGAAATGTCTAACAAAATTTGGTAGCTGTTGTGATATTATTTCATAAGACTTGCAGTAAAATTTGTTGTTTCTTTCATTAAAATTTAATATCAGTTGTTTTATATTTTGTTGAGTCCAGATTTTTCGAGATTTTTAGTGAACTGAAATAGCAATTATTCTTGGAAGTGTTTACTTATTACCAAAATAAATATTGCACTTTTTCAACTAAACCTCGTTTGTCTCTCGCTTACAGTAAAAATATCGTAATTTTTCATAGAACTCTTTTCTCCGTGTAACATCTACGAAAATCGAAAAAAATTTTTGTCCATTTGGGTGTTAATAGTTTCTTAATCGTTTGCTATAATGCTTTGTATAAAAGGTCCTTGGCGGAGGTCATCCGAATAGCCGCACCAAAAATAAAAAATTATTAATTTAATATATAAATAAATAAATAATATTAATAATTATTAGTTTAACTAATTAATAATTAATCAACTTTTCTTAATTGATTACATATATTTATCTTTAAAATAAATAAATAATATTAATAATTAGTAGTTTAACTAATTAATAATTAATCAATTTATTTGCATTAATTACATATATTTCACTTTAAATTTCTGTAGTGAGAGTCGTACAACGACATTATTATACATTTTTTAAATAAATTATAAATTTTCTATAAAAATGTCTAATTAATTATAAATATCGTCAGTCAAGAAATATAAACACCCAAAAGAAGCAGTTAAAATAAAACTCGTCACGCCGTACAAGTTCTCAATTTAAAACATCGCCTTTTCAAATTAAAATAACGTATACATATACATATACAAGTTTGTTCTGCAAAGTGTTTTCTAAATATACTCGAAGATCCCTATATATACATATACATACAATTTTTCAACATATTTATTTACCTTCTCGATTTTCCCCATCGCATTTTAACCAATTATCGTTAGTTTCATTTACACAGAAGCTCGACCTAAGTGCGATATTAATTTTCGTTAGCGAAACGTAAAGTCATTAGCGAATGTATATATATATACATAAGAATGAAAAAAAATACGGTTGGGTGATTTTATTACCTGTGAATTTGTAACGATAATTTAAATTGAATTAGATTTGAGCAACATATGTATATACGGGAAATTAAATTGTGTCGGTATGTATGTATATAACGACCCAAAAAAAAAGAAAGAACGATGATCTCTCTCTATTTCTCTCGTTATTCTTAATAACACTTTCTTATTATATTTAACGTTTAACGTTCGAGGCGCGCGGGTTTGCCGTGAAATTTATGTAACTATGGGTGTATAAATGGCGCGTGTATATCGTTAATGTTGCAGAAAATTTTTTTGTGCTATTATTTCGTTTAGGGAACAGGTTGTTGTTGTTGTTCTTGTTGTTTCAGTCGGTGATATCGCGAGGGATAATATGTAGGTTACGTGGATTTATAACTGCGAGTGACTATTTTATATTTAATTTTTTATTTAATATATTTTAAGAATTAATATGATATATTTTTTTTTTAATTACTTTTATTTATAATTATTTATTAAGTCATTTTGTTTCATTTAAGTGTAAAAACTTGTTTTTTAGTGCATTAGTAATTTTTTTTAACGCTTCTAGCGATGTTTCTATAGAAAGTTTCAAGTCAGCGTAACAAAGACAACTTAGACAGTTTTGGCATCGAAAAATCATGGAATGTCATAAATTTTTGGATGCAGAAATTTTTTAAGGTATCTTTGTTGTACTGATTTGAAATTTTACAGAATGACGTATTATTTAATTATCTAGTGCAGTTCTGTGTTCGGGTTTTCCATAAAATTGCCCATTTTTTTAAAAATAAATGTCATAATTATAAATGTCTGCTCGACGACGAGTGAATTTTCACTAATTAATTAGTCATTTTTTTCTTTTTACTAATGTATCTTTGTCAATGATCAGTAATGTATTAGTGAATAGTCATTTATTCTTTAAGATACGATTATAATTAGAATTATAGATTTTACACTGGTTAGTTAAAGGATTGATGGATCGAATACGGGGATTAGGATTTACTACTTGAAAATATGATTATTCACTAATTGCTGCATCACATTTCTATTTACGTTTGACGAGCAATACTCTATACTATTGAAATTGTTGATGATATTCACTAAAAATTATTGACCAATTCATCGTTTTTTTAGTTAGTAATTCTTTATTAATCAGTCAGTGCACTGAGAAAAGAGATTCTTTCAGTCAAAGAATATTTCTTAATTGTTAAGAAATGTGGATTAGAATACGGCGAAAGTTATCAAGAATTATCAAGAATTCAGTGACTTGAATTTTTGGAGAAAAACGATTATAATATGATTTTGTCTTAATTAAAACGTTCTTTATTAATACATAATAAATGAAATATTATTATTAACATAATGCATCGTAAGGATAATCTTTTCACGCGCCGCTAGAGGGACTCGACGACTTTTTGAAATTGATAGTAAATATTATGCATTAATGTTATAAGTATCTCTACCTACCTCTCATATATTAGCACGTGTAATTAAATATATTTACCAATTTGACTAAACGAATGCGTTCAATATGATCTAAAAGTATATTCCTTACGTTCATAATAATCTTAACTTTATAAATAAGTTTAAAATTAATATCTATCAGTAAATAATATTAGGATTCATTTGATTACTTTTATATTAAAGAATATTAATAGTTAAGAAATTGACATTTGTCGCAAAGTAAAGATTTTAAAACAATGGCAAATACATAATTTCTTTGAAGGAAAGAATTACTTTTCTCAGCGTGGATATATTCACTATACACGAAATTGGGAGCATAAAAAGAACGACGTTAAATAAAAAAAACTTATTTTTCGAGAGTGATATATATTCATATAGGTAAATTTTTTAACGAACTTGAAGGTCAATGCGTTAGATAAATAAAGCACTTTATATATAACGTATACAAGCACAACGTTTCGTCCGTTAGATTCGCAGACATCTTCAGGTGGTAATTTATTGACAAAAAAAAAGAATTAATAAAATGAATAACATAAATAATGGTCAAACAATAAATGTATGTATATATATATAAATTAAGATCAGGTGGCCAGAGAGAGAGTGAAATTTGATTTAAAGAATTTATTGATGCCTAGGTCGATTACGACCTTAAGGCAAGGAAATACAAATATTACATCAATGAGCTACGTAGCATAATAGACATGACTTATACACAAAATAAAAATATAAAACATAAAAATATAAAAATACAAAAATATAAGAATGTAAAAATATAAAAATCGCTTTTGCGGAGATGAAGTGTATGAGATTTCAAATAAGTAAAATAAAATAAAATAAAAAACAAAAAGTACAATTTACCAATAACCCAATAATCCAAATAACCAATAATAAGAGAGAGAGGGAGAGAGAGAGAGAGAAAGATGGTGGTATACATATCCCCCACACACGTACAGTTGTAAAACCACTCTCCCTTTCTTCGAGGCACACAGAGAGATAGAGTCTCCCACGCGGTCTCTCTTTTCCCCTGCGGAAGGACGGCGCATCGGGCTCCCCCCTGAGTTACACTACTCCATTGTCGTGTCGGTGGTACTCAGTCGACTACTGCCTCTCCGGCCGGCTTACCCACATACACCTTTTTTACCTTTTCTTTTTTTGTTAAACGATCACCAACCAATACATATATATATATACATACATACCCAAGGATCACTACTTACTTGCTGCTGACGTTCGTAGTTAGCCATCAGGGGTACTTTTCGTTCGAGCACCCGATACCACAGACGACCACCCGAGTTTCCTCGTTGTTCCTGTCGTCTACGTTTTTACTTCGATTTAATTCAGATATATACATATATATATACACGGGTACCAGTCGTTGTATTTTATTTGACGCCAAGATGCCGACGCAGCGAGTCCTCGCTTCGATCGTCTTGATGGTATTACTAACGGTGAGTACCATTACATTCATTTACGAGCGGTTTTTCTTTTTCTTTTTTTTGTTTCTTCCTTTCGATATGGTGAGATTTCGATCACGCGCTTCATTCGCAACATGTGATTGTTTAAATATCCGATAGACATTAATTACATTTTTCGGTTTTAGATAAGGTATTTTATTTAATGTTTTTTTTTTAATAACAGGCGGTTTTTCTGTTTCGCGTACTGTTGGATCAGCGCGGAGAACGAGAGGGTGTAACTGATTTTATCGACTCGAAATTTGTTCGGTGAAATTTTATTTTTCTCGCAGTGGATGGAAGATACTAAATTTTACAATCGTCGATTTTTCTATTTCTCCGCGGTGCATCCATCTTCACTGTATTTTTCGTTTCGTACAGTATGTAGACCTTGAAATTTTTTTTTTTATTTTGATACGCCGTCCTTTATATCACCCGAAAACATCAAAGTCACGGCTAACGAAAGGGAATACGGTTTTTTTTTTAATTTAAACAAACGATGTTTTTTTAATAAGGTACCGATTTCCTGAAAAAAAAGACTATACCCCCTCCAAAAAAAAATCGCTTCAATCAACAAACTGATAAAACATCACTTAAGAAACAGAAGATAAAAAAAAATTCTATGCTTATGATAATAATTATATAAAAAACAGGTTTGAATATAAATAAATAAATAATGACAATGGTTAAAAGAGATCCCCCCCTTCGCGTATATATATATATACGAACGTCCAAGTTTCACGCATCCGACGGTTTCCTACGTACTTTCTCTGGCTCGCCGCGACGGGTGAAAATATGAAAGTAGCTCAGCCGAGACAAACACACACTCACTGAGATTTTAACGCGCGGTTCAATATGATTATATTGAAGATTTGAATATTGAAGAAGATATTATAGATCTAAAAGTATATTCCTTACGTTAATAATAATCTTAACTTTATAAATAAGTTTAAAATTAAGATCTATCAGTAAAGAATATTAGGTTTCATTTGATTACTTTTTTTATTAAGGAATATTTGTTAATAGTTAAGAAATAGACATTTGTCGCAAAGTAAAGATTTTAAAACAATGGCAAATACATAATTTCTTTGAAGGAAAGAATTACTTTTCTCAGCGTGGATATATTCACTACACGAAATTGGGAGCATAAAAAGAGCGATGTAAAATAAAAAAAATGATTTTTCGAGAGTGATATATTCATGTAGGTAAATTTTTTAACGAACTTGAGGGTCAATGCGTTAGATAAATAAAACACTTTATATATATAAGATTCGCAGACATCTTCAGGTGATAATTTATTGACAAAAAAAAGAATTAATAAAATGAATAACATAAGTAATGTTCAAACATAAATGTATATATATATATATAATTAAAATCAGGTGGCTAGAGAGAGAGAGAGAAATTTGATTTAAAGAATTTATTGATGCCTAGGTCGATTACGACCTTAAGGCAAGGAAATACAAATATTACATCAATGAGCTACGTAGCATAATAGACATGACTTATACACAAAATAAAAATATAAAACATAAAAATATAAAAATACAAAAATATAAGAATATGTAAAAATATAAAAATCGCTTTTACGGAGATGAAGTGTATGAGATTTCAAATAAGTAAAATAAAATAAAATAAAAAACAAAAAGTACAATTTACCAATAACCCAATAATCCAAATAACCAATAATAAGAGAGAGAGAGAGAGAGCGAGAGAGAAATGGTGGTATACATATCCCCCACACACGTACAGTTGTAAAACCACTCTCCCTTTCTTCGAGGCACACAGAGAGATAGAGTCTCCCACGCGGTCTCTCTTTTCCCCTGCGGAAGGACGGCGCATCGGGCTCCCCTGAGTTACACTACTCCATTGTCGTGTCGGTGGTACTCAGTCGACTACTGCCTCTCCGGCCGGCTTACCCACACCTTTTTTTACCTTTTCTTTTTTTGTTAAACGATCACCAACCAATACATATATATAACATACATACCCAAGGATCACTACTTACTTGCTGCTGACGTTCGTAGTTAGCCATCAGGGGTACTTTTCGTTCGAGCACCCGATACCACAGACGACCACCCGAGTTTCCTCGTTGTTCCTGTCGTCTACGTTTTTACTTCGATTTTATTCAGATATATACATATATATATACACTGGTACCAGTCGTTGTATTTTATTTGACGCCAAGATGCCGACGCAGCGAGTCCTCGCTTCGATCGTCTTGATGGTATTACTTAACGGTGAGTACCATTACATTCATTTACGAGCGGTTTTTCTTTTTCTTTTTTTTTGTTTCTTCCTTTTCGATATGGTGAGATTTCGATCACGCGCTTCATTCGCAACATGTGATTGTTTTAAATATCCGATAGACATTATTTATTTTCGGTTTTAGATAAGGTATTTTATTTAATGTTTTTTTTTTAATACAGGCGGTTTTTCTGTTTCGCGTACTGTTGGATCAGCGCGGAGAACGAGAGGGTGTAACTGATTTTATCGACTCGAAATTTGATCGGTGAAATTTTATTTTTCTCGCAGTGGATGGAAGATACTAAATTTTTACATCGTCGATTTTTCTATTTCTCCGCGGTGCATCCTTTCACTGTATTTTTCGTTTCGTACAGTATGTAAGACCTTGAAATTTTTTTTTTATTTTGATACGCCGTCTTTATATCACCCGAAAATCATCAAAGTCACGGCTAACAAAGGGAATACGTTTTTTTTTTAATTTAAACAAACGATGTTTTTTTTAATAATGTACCGATTTTCTGAAAAAAAGACTATACCCCCTCCAAAAAAAATCGCTTCAATCAACAAACTGATAAAACGTCACTTAAGAAACAGAAGATAAAAAAAATCTATGCTTATTAATAATTATATAAAAAAAGGTTTGAAATATAAATAAATAAATAATGACAATGGTTAAAAGATCCCCCCCTTCGCGTATATATATATACGAACGTCCAAGTTTCACGCATCCGACGGTTTCCTACGTAACTTTCTCTGGCTCGCCGCGACGGGTGAAAATATGAAAGTAGCTCAGCCGAGACAAACACACACTCACGGAGATTTTAACGCGCGGTTCAACATGCTCTTGGTTTATATATATGTATATATATACATAAATTCTTTTAATTAGATCGATTCTTGGTTAATTTTTCAATTTTCTTTTCGCAACGACGAGAGAACGCACCGCGGGTAAATCGTTCGAGAGAAAGCTATATAAATGTTTTGTAGAAAATGTGTTACAGAAAATGTGTGTGTGTGTGTGTCTGTATTTTCCGACCGAGAAAAAGAAGATTTTTGAGTTGCTCGTCGTACACGCGGTGCGAAAGTTGTAATTTCTGTATGGATTTAATGAACTTTCTCGATTTATATATAAATGTGTATATGTACACTCGAGTAAGTATACGTCGAAGTTCTGATGTATATGTATAAGAAATTTTTAATAATAAAGGATTAAAATAAAAATTGGTGTATGAGGTCATACTCAATTAAAAATTCAAATTTCGCGCCAGAAAATAGCAGACAAAAAACAACTAATTTACTCATAACAATTAATAAAAACAAATTTACGTAAAACCAGGAGTTAGTTGCCCTCCGTTGTGTAATTATCTAACATTTTACAAAGTTTCGAGTTATTATAACAATATGTCGCTGAGAAAAGAGACTCTTTCAGTCAAAAAATATTTCTTTAATTGTTAAGAAATGTGGATTAGAAAACGGCGAAGGCACATGTCCATTAACTATTAAGAATTCAGTGACTTGAATTTTTGGTGAAAAACGATTATAATATGATTTTGTCTTAATTGAAACGTTCTTTATTAACTACGTAATAAATGAAATGTTATTAATACAATGCATCGTAAGGATAATCTTTTCACGCGCCGCTAGAGGGACTCGACGACTTTTTGAAATTGATAGTAAATATTATGCATTAATGTTATAAGTATCTCTACCTACCTTCTCATATATTAGCACGTGTAATTAAATATATTTACCAATTTGACCTAAACGAATGCGTTCAATATGATCTAAAAGTATATTCCTTACGTTCATAATAATCTTAACTTTATAAATAAGTTTAAAATTAATATCTATCAGTAAATAATATTAGGATTCATTTGATTACTTTTTATATTAAGAATATTAATAGTTAAGAAATTGACATTTGTCGCAAAGTAAAGATTTTAAAACAATGGCAAATACATAATTTCTTTGAAGGAAAGAATTACTTTTCTCAGCGTGGATATATTCACTATACACGAAATTGGGAGCATAAAAGAACGACGTTAAATAAAAAAACTTATTTTTCGAGAGTGATATATATTCATATAGGTAAATTTTTTAACGAACTTGAAGGTCAATGCGTTAGATAAATAAAGCACTTTATATAAGTATACAAGCACAACGTTTCGTCGTAGATTCGCAGCATCTTCAGGTGGTAATTTATTGACAAAAAAAAGAATTAATAAAATGAATAACATAAGTAATGTTCAAACATTAAATGTATGTATATATATATATAATTAAGATCAGGTGGCTAGAGAGAGAGAGAGAAATTTGATTTAAAGAATTTATTGATGCCTAGGTCGATTACGACCTTAAGGCAAGGAAATACAAATATTACATCAATGAGCTACGTAGCATAATAGACATGACTTATACACAAAATAAAAATATAAAACATAAAATATAAAAATACAAAAATATAAGAATATGTAAAAATATAAAAATCGCTTTTACGGAGATGAAGTGTATGAGATTTCAAATAAGTAAAATAAAATAAAATAAAAAACAAAAGTACAATTTACCAATAACCCAATAATCCAAATAACCAATAATAAGAGAGAGAGAGAGAGAGAGAGAGAGAGAAAGATGGTGGTATACATATCCCCCACACACGTACAGTTGTAAAACCACTCTCCCTTTCTTCGAGGCACACAGAGAGATAGAGTCTCCCACGCGGTCTCTCTTTTCCCCTGCGGAAGGACGGCGCATCGGGCTCCCCCTGAGTTACACTACTCCATTGTCGTGTCGGTGGTACTCAGTCGACTACTGCCTCTCCGGCCGGCTTACCCACATACACCTTTTTTTACCTTTTCTTTTTTTGTTAAACGATCACCAACCAATACATATATATATATACACATACATACCCAAGGATCACTACTTACTTGCTGCTGACGTTCGTAGTTAGCCATCAGGGGTACTTTTCGTTCGAGCACCCGATACCACAGACGACCACCCGAGTTTCCTCGTTGTTCCTGTCGTCTACGTTTTTACTTCGATTTAATTCAGATATATACATATATATATACACTGGTACCAGTCGTTGTATTTTATTTGACGCCAAGATGCCGACGCAGCGAGTCCTCGCTTCGATCGTCTTGATGGTATTACTTAACGGTGAGTACCATTACATTCATTTACGAGCGGTTTTTCTTTTTCTTTTTTTTTGTTTCTTCCTTTTCGATATGGTGAGATTTCGATCACGCGCTTCATTCGCAACATGTGATTGTTTTAAATATCCGATAGACATTAATTCATTTTTCGGTTTTAGATAAGGTATTTTATTTTAATGTTTTTTTTTAATAACAGGCGGTTTTTCTGTTTCGCGTACTGTTGGATCAGCGCGGAGAACGAGAGGGTGTAACTGATTTTATCGACTCGAAATTTGTTCGGTGAAATTTTATTTTTCTCGCAGTGGATGGAAGATACTAAATTTTTACATCGTCGATTTTTCTATTTCTCCGCGGTGCATCCTCTTCACTGTATTTTTCGTTTCGTACAGTATGTAAGACCTTGAAATTTTTTTTTTAATTTTGATACGCCGTCCTTTATATCACCCGAAAATATCAAAGTCACGGCTAACAAAAGGGAATACGTTTTTTTTTTAATTTAAACAAACGATGTTTTTTTTTAATAATGTACCGATTTTCTGAAAAAAAAGACTATACCCCCTCCAAAAAAAATCGCTTCAATCAACAAACTGATAAAACGTCACTTAAGAAACAGAAGATAAAAAAAATCTATGCTTATGATAATAATTATATAAAAAACAGGTTTGAAATATAAATAAATAAATAATGACAATGGTTAAAAGAGATCCCCCCCTTCGCGTATATATATATATCTACGAACGTCCAAGTTTCACGCATCCGACGGTTTCCTACGTAACTTTCTCTGGCTCGCCGCGACGGGTGAAAATATGAAAGTAGCTCAGCCGAGACAAACACACACTCACGGAGATTTTAACGCGCGGTTCAACATGCTCTTGGTTTTATATATATATGTATATATATACACATACAAGAACATCGATAACGCACGCGTCCTGATGGACCGCCGGCAGCAACACTCTCGCTCTCTAAAACCAGTGAAAACGGGATTTTTCATTCGATTACGTATATACACACACACACACACACACACACACCTATACGTGATTATATCGAATTTTTCGATCGGAGAGAATAAAAATAATACATATATTATATACATAAATTCTTTTAATTAGATCGATTCTTGGTTAATTTTTTCAATTTTCTTTTCGCAACGACGAGAGAACGCACCGCGGGTAAATCGTTCGAGAGAAAGCTATATAAATGTTTTGTAGAAAATGTGTTACAGAAAATGTGTGTGTGTGTGTGTGTCTGTATTTTCCGACCGAGAAAAAGAAGATTTTTGAGTTGCTCGTCGTACACGCGGTGCGAAAGTTGTAATTTCTGTATGGATTTAATGAACTTTCTCGATTTATATATAAATGTGTATATGTATACTCGAGTAAGTATACGTCGAAGTTCTGATGTATATGTGTATAAGAAATTTTTAATAATAAAGGATTAAAATAAAAATTGGTGTATGAGGTCATACTCAATTAAAAATTCAAATTTCGCGCCAGAAAATAGCAGACAAAAAACAACTAATTTACTCATAACAATTAATAAAAACAAATTTACGTAAAACCAGGAGTTAGTTGCCCTCCGTTGTGTAATTATCTAACATTTTACAAAGTTTCGAGTTATTATAACAATATGTCGCAGAGAAAACCTTGAAAAATGCAATTATCTTATATTTTTCAAGGTTTTCTCGGCGACATATTGTTATAATAACTTGAAACTTTGTAAAATGATAGACAATTACATCACGGAGGGCAATTAATACCTGGTTTTGCATAAATTTATTTTTATTAATTGTTACAAGTAAATTAATTGTTTTTTTCGTCTGCTATTTTCTAGCGCGAAATTTGAATTTTTATTTGCGTATGACACGCTCTTTACCGTCCAAGGGCATGTACCCACGGAGATATACTGTGTTTATAATAATTATTAATGTTTTATAAATTTAACATATATTAATGCTTTCCTAAAATTAATTTTCTAATACCTCTGACAACATTTAAGACTTACCAACATGCAAGTAGGTTGTCAAAAAGAGAGTTATGTGCAATATTTGAGAAAATATTGAATAACACAATTTAGCTCGGAAATACCGATTAAAATTCATATATACTTTGTAATAAATGCACGGGCGATTTAGAGTCAAAATTTAAAAATAATGTTTTATGTTAAAATTTAAGGAATAATAAGAGAACATTGCTCTTTGTTACTATGAAATTTATTATAATTGTACTAAATTTCAAGACGTTTGGTCAAGTAGTTTATGAGATTCATTATTTTGAAAATTGTAAAACTAAAAATTTTTGATACATTCAATTTCATAAATTACTTTCACCTATATCGTCCTGTACAATTAATAAATTTCGTTATAAACAAAAACGATGTTCTGTTAAATTTGCTCACGTTTTAATATAGTACATTGATTATTACTCAATTGGCAAAATGACTTTGATGATAATATTACGAGTTTGACATCCCCTTACAACAGAATGTCGAATCCAAATTACAGAAGAGTGCAAAATTATTTTATCGCTATAAGAGGCGTCGATATACAATAGTTTTGTCGTAAATTTATCGTCTAAAATTTAGAGTTCAGGAATCTATATACATTTCAATCCAAACATTGTAACTAAAATATTGAAATAAAAATCGGAAAAATTCGTACCGATATAGGTTAAAACGTAAAAAAAAATAATCATTTTTGCAATAATAATTGAATAAACGAATTTTTGGTAGATAATTAAGAATAAAAAATGGTATAAAATTTATATCCAAAGATTATGCGCCAATTATCGATTTAAATATTTGGAAATATTTGGGAATATTGTCTAAGGTATGTACGTAAAGTAGGGTCTGACGTAAAGGATTTTTCCGAAAACGAATATTTTTGTCATGAAATTTGACTGTAAAATGCACGGCAATATACAGAGAGAATTTTCGTATGAAAATTACCGTATCACCACGGTAAATTGTAAATACTTTACTATTAATTTCACTATATCGTCCTGTTACAATGAATAAATTTCGTTATAAACAAAAAACGATGTTCTTGTAAATTTGTCACGTTTTAATATAGTACATTGATTATTACTTCAATTGGCAAAAGACTTTGATGATAATATTACGAGTTTGAATCCACTTACAACAGGATGTCGATCCAAATTACAGAAGTAGTGCAAAATTATTTGTCGCTATAACGAGGCGTCGATATACAATAGTTTGTCGTAAATTTATCGGTCTAAAATTTAGAGTTCAGGAATCTAATACATTTCAACCCAAACATTGTAACTAAAATATTGAAATAAAAATCGGAAAAATTCGTACCGATATAGGTTAAAACGTAAAAAAAAAATAATCATTTTTGCAATAATAATTGAATAAACGAATTTTTGGTAGATAATTAAGAATAAAAAATGGTATAAAATTTATATCCAAAGATTATGCGCCAATTATCGATTTAAATATTTGGAAATATTTGGGAATATTGTCTAAGGTATGTACGTAAAGTAGGGTCTGACGTAAAGGATTTTTCCGAAAACGAATATTTTTGTCATGAAATTTGACTGTAAAATGCACGGCAATATACAGAGAGAATTTTCGTATGAAAATTACCGTATCACCACGGTAAATTGTAAATACTTTACTATTTACTATTTACTAAATTATTATAAAAAAATGTTGAATTCTATTGTCATGAAAAATGTCAAAATATATAGATATATATTATATATAAAACAACGTCAACTGGTTTGGTCAAAATTTTAAAATACGGCAAAATTTAGGTACAGATGGGAAATGTTTTCCAGAAGGTAAATACAAATTTTTAAGCATTAGTAACAATTTATTCAAGAGTTGTTCTAACCTCAAAAAGTGAGTACCTTAATTCAATTTATCTCAAAACCTATCAACTTTTATTATATAACATCGAATATAAAATTTTCTGTATGTAACATCGAATACAAATATTCTGTAGAATCTAACTATTGGACTCAGAATTCGTTTGTATCAAAAGTTGATAGTTTTTGAGATATATAGCTTCAAAAATACTTATTTTTGAGAAAAATGGAAAGTCCCTACTTTTTGAGGTTGGAATAACTCTTGAATAAATTGTTTCTATCAATATCAAACTTTTAAAATTGTAATTTTGTAAAATAGGAGCATATTCTACATGCAATTCACATACTTTTGTTGTATTTAACATGTGTAACAAGAACTTGATAATTTTTGAGATATAAATTAATAAATATGGTGAAATCACCAATTTTTTCAAAAAATCATTTGCTTTGAATAGCTGAAAGTCTGCAACGTCTTGGAATCAACCTCTAAAAATTTGGCTCTGATACTCTTATTATATGTCTTTTAACAGTTACCCAATGATTTTTATTTTTTGACGACATCAGTTGACATGAAATATCCCATACATATATATCGACAAAGAAAATCACCAGAATACTTTTACCCGTAAGAAATCCAACACACCACACATTTCTTTAAGACATTTATAAAAAAGTAATTTTAATTCAAATAATCGTGCGACTATAACAATGAGGAAAAAAAAAAGAAAAAAATCACCTCAAGTGGTGTACGTATGTATACATTTGGAGAACAATTGAATGTAGACGCGAGCCACACACACAGTGAGAGTGGAAAGAGGGTCAAGAAACTTTACATAGTTAACTGATAACAAAGGAAAAGTTACACTCACACACCCACCAATATACGACATTTACATCCTTACGTAAACCACAATTTTTCTATTCTCTAATCGATTCTACGTACACACACACACACACACACACATTCATATACAGTACGAATGACCCACTGGTTGGTCAAGAGCAGATAGTGAAAACAATTTGTGATCCGAAAAGTATAATCTAAACGAAAAGAAAAATAAATAATTTATCCGGTCCTCGGAAACGAACGATTAACTCGATCGACGACAAAAAAAGCAAAATAGTTGCGGCAACCACTCGCGACATAATCCTCATTAAACGCGCCGGGTGTATATATATATATAGATATACATGTATCGATTGCGACACGTCATAAATTTTTGAGGAGTATATAAAATCGCGATCGCCACTTATATATACTGGTAGAAATTTTCATGTAATTTCCTGGACAAACGAGTATGACCAATTTTCAAAATTTGCAAATTCCGTGAGAATTAGCTCCACCACGTACATATATATTATACATTCAGGGTGTAACAAAAGTAACGGTACATTACGTTTTCTCTCTCTCTCTCTCGGAAAATGCGATCCTCGACGGTTTTTCGGGTATGGGTTTTCGCCGTTACTTTCGTTACACCCTGTACATATTATATCTTAACAAACCGAGTCATTATGTGTGTGTGTGTATACGGAAAGAAATAAAAGCTTCCTGAGCATTAGAAATTCAGTATATACAGCTAATTGCATCAGTTGTAAATAAAACCCGTGTTATTTCGTTTTATATATATATAAGAGGTGGCCATTTAAATATCCACTCGTTTCGCTAATTCAATCCGCCAATTATACACACACATTTGGAGAAAATTGAACTTTTACCTATATATATATATATATATCCGAACGCGAAAGTCGACGCTGCGAATGTTAAATATATCATACATATATATATTATTTTTTTTAGTAATAAAAAAAATTATCCGTGTATATTTATTTATAATACGCGGGTATATGTAAACATTTACGCGTGTTTTTAAAGAGAGAAACTAAACGAAACGTGAAAGTTTTTAATATACATTTTAACATATATATCGAATAAATAAAGAGGGAGAAGATAATCGGTTTTTCTTTTTTTAAATGTATAAACATAATTTCTTTTTTTTTTTTTAAATTACACAATGTTCTTCGAAATTAAAATTATATGTGACCGAGTTGTCATAGAAAAGTTGGTTTATATATACGTAACGTTCTGAGCGTTTGTAATTTTTGTGGAGAGAATATAACGTTTCTTCTTTTTAAAAAATAAAGAAATACTTTTCGTTCTTTTGTATTAAAAAAATGTATACAGGGTGTCCGAGAAGTAGCGAAACACTTTAAGAATTTTCCGCGGACTTTAAGAATTCTGAAATACACGTTGGGACATTCTTTAACATGTTTCGTTACTTATATATATATTGTATGTTCTAATCGATTTAAATGTTGATGATTATTCATAAATTTTTTCATAGATTAATTTATGTTTGAAATTTGGTGCTTTACGTAATTTCGAAATTTCGTCCGGTCGTAATATTCGCGTAACACAAAATCCTATCACATAAATTTTACACCTCGGTCTGCACGAGTATACTTACAATTTATGAATTGTGCAAATCGTCCCGGAAAATCGGTTTTGCCCTGTAGCTTATATCGAAAATTATTAATTTTAAATCACCGAAAACGTAACCTTTAAAGTTACAATTAGTCAATTAGTAATCGACGATAATTTTAAAGTATATAAACACTGTTATTGTTGTTCTTGTTCGATCAATCAAAATTCAAAATAAAATCACGTACATAAAAAAAATACAAAAAATATCGCGATATTAAATTAAACACCGGTTCTGACTAAAAAACCATGTATAAGAAAAAATTGATTAGTAAAAAAAATAAGACATATAGAAATATTCTTCCTATCGAAAAATGGAACGATTTTATTAGACTATAAATAAGCCATTTATTTTAAAAAAATCGGTATAGAAATATAGGCTACCTATAAAATAGGAATTTTTATAACCTCAAAACGTTAAAGAAATGGTGAAATTTTCACTTGTACGCGTACTAAACATAATTTAATATCGAGATTTTATATATTTAGAGTCAATATTTAATAATTTAATATCGATTACTGTATCAAAAATTAGAAAAAAAAAACAAAAAGAAACAATGAATCAAAACACCATTCCAAATTTAATCCTCTTCGGTATACATAAAATTGTCCACTTTTACTGTGGTTCAGCTGTTAATCAAAAGAAAACATATATTTTTAGTTAGTATTTAAATATGTAAATTAAATAAAATCAATGTCGAAATAATTTGAACAATCGATAACGTACAATGGATTATTTAAATTAAGAAATATTAATTACAATATGAAAAATTAAACGTTGTTCTAACCTTAAAATTAGTTGTGTACTGGCTAGAACACTGATGAAGGTTTCATCCGGGTTTTCTTTCTATATTGACTGCTCTAACTTGTAATATCTTACTCGGAATTTCTTGGGGGAGGGGGGGGGTCACTGAGACCAAATGTACTATCGAAATTTAGATTTTTGTCCATCCAAAATGGCGAATGAAATTTATAAAAATGGTACAGTTGAAGCTTAAAGAGAATTCTTCAAATGTCAGATAGCATTCAAAATATAGCCGAATATACCACTCAGGAGGTTTTAAAATGCTTTAATACAAAAAAAAAAAAACATTCAAAATAGTGGATTCATATATAATTTTTTAATTAAAGGACAAAGTAAAGAAGTCGCTCAATTAATAACTGATTACGGATTAGTCCGCAAAAATACCACCTTCGATAATTAATTATTTTCGATAAAACATCCGCCATTTTGAATTTCGAAAATCTGACAAAAGATTCATAATCAGCAATCTCTATATATCTGGCCTAAAAACGCGTCTAAAAAAATATTGCAAGCACACCGATTATGTATAACATATAGTAAAATCACAAAAAAAGCACCTAAACAAATCTTACAAAAAGTGCTTTAAACATCGATAATAGGAGAAGGTGGATCCTTTACCGAAAAGGGTTAATGCCCTCCGTACAACTTTCGCAAAAAACATAACTTGCACTATATCTATACAAAAAAAATTCACGAATACATATACCAACATAAAAAAAAACAATCATTTTATTTTCTTTTAAAAATTATCTATCATTCCACAGAACTGAAAATAGCGAGTACCACACAAACAGGTACAAAAAGAAAAAAATGTAACGTAAAATATACATAAGAGGACGTAAACAAGACGAGAGGCCCAAAGGGGTTATATATATATATGTTCACGAAGGCGATCTCCGCTAATGGTTGCACCGGGCAAGCCTCTTTACGGAACGAACGGTCGTAAAGGAAGGGAAAGTAACGATCGGTACGGTACCGATTACGTAACGCCGAAACCGGAGGAACACGAAAGACGTATATAATATCGTTCTCCCCCTTCTCTTGTAATCCCCCTCTTCCTCTTTATCTATATGGTCTATATATATATATATATAAATCGTCATTATTTTTAAAAAGAAAAATTGGTCCGTTTCTTTATTTTTTTAATTTATTATATAGGATGTCCAAATAGTAAATAGACACATAAAGAATGTCCCAAATGTGTATTAAAATCTGGGTAAATTATTATAGTATTTTGTTATTTTTTGGACACACTGTATGTATAGTAGTAGCTAATTGTGGGACATAAAAGAATGAAAAATACATTTCTAATCTATTTCTTACATTGAACATTATTTTACGGTGGATGGTTATATTTGTGGGACAGAAAAAAAGATAAGATGTCTTACTTTGTGGGATAGACATTTGTGGTTTCTTATAAACGTAAAGATTTTGAGGAATAATATGGATGTGTCTAAAATTTGTGTTTCTTGATTTAAGGACGAAGATAATATAGTGAGACAGCGATTCGATTCAAACATAACATCGAATAGTAAATTTATTAATAATATTGTAAATTCATCATCTTACAAACTATATATCATAGTAAATAATTAGATATTTTGAGGTTAGTTGAAACCATTTATTCAAATTTTGAATACATTATATTCTTGGTTAATACTCTCATTTATACTAGGAAACCTTTATCAATTTATAATTAATTAACAAATGATTTTTTGTCGGATAAAATTCAATACATACTTCAATATATATCAAACATTTTTACCTATTTCGTCCCATAATACAATATTTTACACCTTACTATAGCATCGAGAATGTCAGAATCGCTTAAAAAATGTTAAAATTTTTTTAATATTTTAAAGTACCCAATTATGGGACAAAAAAAATTATATATTGGACAAAAATTATATATATTGGATTACTAAATAGTTATTGAATCGATTTATATGTTTCGCTAAGATGCTCCAAATTACTGTCCTATAAATATTTGAAACGTACCACAATTCGCCATTAAATTATTAAAATGTCACTTTCAAGAATAAAGTATATAAAAGATCATGTGCCCAACTTTCAGTTCCAAACGATGTCCTAATATCGAAGCGATTTGTCCCTAAAACGTCAATACCAAATTCTCATAAATTATGTCATATCTATCTCATACATAAACATTCTCGTTTTATATAAATTAACTCTTCATCTAGATGGATTAATCGATGAAAATTTTAATAACTAATTAAACACATTAAATTTTTATAAACGAAACAAATGTACAATATATATATATATAAACTTACAAATTTATAAAATATTTATAAAAATAAATAAATAAATAGATAAATATTTGTCCCATAATAATTATGCCATTATATATAGACCTTACGTTTCAATTCGTGCCTCACGAATAAAATGATATTTATAGATGCAATGTAAATATACCACACTGGAATTTACCGGTAAACAAAAGTTAACTATCATTCTGGTGCTAATTTTATTATTATTTTTTTTCCTTCCTTCTTATTTTGAGTAGGCGGTGTGCACATTACGAAAGTTGACGCGAAGAAGGAATGTCTCGTTTATTGTTACACACACCAACATTCCCGTACGATTAAAACGAAAAAAAAATGATAATTGTAGGCTATGAATTATTAAATAAAAATTACATTGATCTGAACGGTGAAGTAATCGTAATTATAAAATTACGTTTTATCCCGACCGGTATCTATATGTAGTTACTGAGTATAAATTTTTTAATGTCGCGTGATTATCGTAACGATATTAACTTGTAAAAATAATTTTTTTTTCAGTTTGAATAAATTATTGTTAATTTTCGGTGACATTATCTTTGCGTTAATAAATTTTAATACCGCTATATGAATTTTTTTATCTTCGGTATAGAATATATTTTTTGCTAGTCGACACATTTGGTAATCAAAAAATAAAAAAAATAAATTAAAATAAGAAATAATAAAACATTTAAAAAATTTTTATATTTAAATATTTTTTTTTAAATAAACATATTAAGAATAAAAAATGATAGGTTAATTTTCATGGAGGATATAATTGTATGTGTGTATGTATATATTGTATTCAGCGAGCGTGCAGAACAATGCAATTTTGACGCGTCGTTCGCGACGTAACGGTTCAATAAACGTGCGTAATTCGGATTACAAAACACGAATCGTCTTCCTGACGCACCTCAACCTCTTTTCGAATTGTTTTTTTCTTTTAATCGAATGGATTGCTATTCGTTACTGATTTAACATTTTGAATTACACTTTTGGATGAGGAAAAGTGTAAATAATTAATTAGTGAAGTATTCCGAATAATTGATTAATTCAATTTATTGTCAGTTCTCAAATTAAAAGTGTTCATATCGACAATTCTAATTTGGATTATGTAATAAGATGAGATTACAATTAATTAGTTAATTCATTAATTAAAATTCAAAAATACAAATAATTGTATTCTTTTATATTTTATTTTGAAACTGGAATTAAAGTTTATATAATATTTTTCATTAAGCTGATAATAAAAAACAACAATTAATTAATTAGATCTATTATATATATGCGAAATAGTTTATTTTTATTAATTTAATTTTAATTATTAATTTATTATTAAATATTAATGTAATCAATTAAATGACAGAAAATTTAATATATTAAACGGATTTAAAATTTTAATAGAATAGAATTAAACAATATTTAAATTAAATAAATTCTTATTATAATTTGTGATCAAGTTGTATTAAAATATTTTTTAATAGAATGATACAATTTAATAAAATATATAATAAATTTTTTACACTATCTAGTATTAATTATGGTTATTATTATAAGTGTTAAATTATTTGATTATTAATTTTTTTTACAAACAAAAATTGTTTGAATCTTTATCTATACGTTTGAGTTTATTCCGAAATAAAATACACGAAAAACATCGATTCAGTATAATTCATAAAGTTTGGTTGTAAATATTCTCTTTGATTTATGAGATTGCAGGTGCACATAAATATTTCGTGACGGTGTTTAGTAATACAGTGACAGACGTGCAAAAATTTTTGTTATAGGTTATCGTAAAATGCCTTGAATTTATATTTTGATTCTTTTTTTTTATTACGTTCTTATTTATTACGTTTTTATTTACGTCTGCCTTGCTGAAAATCGTGTTGGAGTTTTAGGATATAGCGATTAGTCAATATTGAGAAAATCAGCGAATAAGATAATTTTACTTACTTTTTTAAAAACATATATTTTAAAATTAATATTTTATCGAATTAAAAATAATTTACGCTGTTTTTTCATCATGAAAGTTTTTATATACTTTTAGGTTATGTTCGTGAGATGTAAGCAAGGACTTTCAATTTTATGCTTGGTATATAATGACAATCATTAATTCTATTGTTGTAAGGAATATTATTGAGTAATATGTTTTTAAACATTTTTAAAATTCGATTAACGATTTTTAATCGATACTTTCGATTGTAAAAAAGTACCTGAAAATAAGTTAAATCCGCAGAAATACATATTAAATAGTTTTCATTTGATTTTCGATGAAATTTATAGGTGAGAGTTGGTTAAAACGGTGGTATACACGGTCACTTACCGACGGAGCAAAAAAGATAATTATTATATTTATTTTAAATAATGTGCAATTTTACGCAAAGTCCAAATACAGAACTACATTAGTTTATAAAATATTATTATAAAATTTCTGCACGTGATTATTCGGTACAAAAATTTTTAATGAACCAACCAGTGATATTATCTTTCCTTTCTTCTGCCCCCCTTAGGTTTATGGCAGAGCTTTTCAAGCTTTGTTGACAAACTTCACGTTTTGATTTTTTTAAAGAAAAACAAAATTTTTTTTAATAACAATTGTGTAAACAATTTTCCGTCAATATTCATAAATTTATTGAAAACTTTCTGAATAAAAGATTCATAACAGTTAAAACAAATCGAAACATATCAGATAAACTAGAACTTGAAAATGGAGTCCGACTAGGATCAGTGTTATGTGTAACCTTATTTCTGAATGCAATAAACCAGTCACACAAAAACACATTTTCCATAGAAACCACTGAAAAAATCATACAAGAATCATTAGATAGTATAGAGAATCCTTGACAAATGAATCTGGTTTTAAATACTCGGCCAGTAAAACACAAACTATAATATTCTCAAGAAATCAATACTTTAAATATAAATTAAATCTAACAATAAGTAAAATTAAAATCCCGAAGGCACACGAAATAAAAATATTATGCTTGATATTTGACAACAAACTCAACTGGGATAAATATATAGATAATCTTAAAGAAGAGTGTAATAAAAAAATAAAAAAATTCAATATTTTAGCAGCTAACACGTGTGGTGTAGATATGGCTATACTAAAAAAAATATAAATAAATCTATAATATTACCTAAACTAGATGACAGTTCTATACTCTACTGTAATAGGAAAAATGTAATAAAATTAAACAGTATATATAAAATAATAGTATTATAATTGCCTTAGAAGCGTATAGGACTTGTCCTGTTACTAGTCTTCTAGCAGAAAGTCAAGTTCCCCCATTAAAATATAGAAGATAGAAAACTACTGTTAAATTATGCCTGTAAAATATTAGCAACAGCATCTAATCCGATACATAAAATATTAATTAAAGAAAATTGAATGATAACATACGTTCAAGATATACACACTACCCCAAACCAATAGTAAAACGCATAAAACAACAAATATAAGAATATAACTGGACATTCATGAAAATAAAACAAAATAATGAAGTAATGAAATAAACAAAATAAATCAAAATAATGAAATGTGGGAATACAGTATGTATATATACTAAATACGAAAACATTAACAATGAAAATTCAGTAACCATAACTAATTTTAAAGAAACAAGAACATATACCTTACCAAATAGCATATCAACAACTACTTGCAAACTGTTTGCAAAAATTGAAGCACTGAATCAATTAAAGTACGAAACATATGATCAATTCTTAGTATCCACAGAAACAGAGTATATCATATAAAGAAATTAAAAACTTATACTCAAAACACTCACTAATTACATATATCCAAAATAAAATAAATGAACTAGGAAAACACTATATTAAAATTTCCTTTATATTTTTATTAAATCTACCAAATATTAAAAATAATCACAAAATATTTGACAAATTAGAAATTCATAACCCTATTCGAAGATGCTCAAAATTATTGTTCAAGGAAAATAGAATACTTATGGAATCAAGAATGGATAAATTTAAATAATACATTTTTACATGAAATTAGAGAATATAAAATCATATAATTCAAATTAATATTCCGAGACTCAGAATAGGTCATACTACTTTAACACATAAACCCCTAATACAAAAAAAAGAACAGCCAAAATGCAAAAAATGTAATACAGTAATGACAATCAAACATATATTAACGGAAAGCAGAATTTATGAAGGTCAAAGAAATAAACTAAACACATCAACAAACATTATAAGAACTGTCTTAACGTTTACTCCGAAGTACAAAAAATAATTAGATTTATAGACAATACAAACTGAAGATTATATAAAAATATATAAAATTACAATGTAATTATGAATATTACTATTACAACCATTGTATACATAAGTATATTGTTTTTGTAAATAAATAAATGGGTAATATTAAGAAATATGTATATTGTAGTTGCTAATGACACTATGTCGATGCGACTTTAAGAAATAAATGAAAAAACAAAATTTCCATCGATAATAATTAGCTGAAAAAGGTATAAACTTTCAATCAAAATATCGCAATCAAATCATCGATTTCAGAGCCTGCTAAGTGCCCAAGTGCCTAACGTTCAGGTTTTTTTTTATTTGTTTATAAAATAATGTGAAAATGACCATTTTCTGAGTTCGATATACCCTTATAAAATGATGAGGCGAAACGGAAATCCATCGCGATGTTGTCGTCTATAAGAGTTAAAGCAAAAAAAAAAGAGTACGTCGTTAAAGGAAAAATTGCGAAATCGTTGCGTAACTGTCGGCGTGCGATTACCGTTTCGCGAACGATTTAATATACATTATCAAAACGTCGAGAAATCGGAGAGAATTCCGGGCTAGATTCTACGATTTTGCAACTTCTCAGACCGTGGGGGGGGGCGGTTTTATGCGATTCGAAATTGCCGATTTCGACCCTTATATATATAGACCCACGACGGATTATGCGATTTGTGACGAAATTTTGTTATTGATTCGGGTGTATTAGGTATATATCGCAATCACGAATCGGAAGTGTTATTCGTTCGGGAATTCTAGTTTTGTCCACACAACGTGCGATTATCGTGGATTTTATATATTTTTCCTGCTATTATTTTTCGTGGGAATGGTTTTTTTTTCACTTTTATCGTTTAATAATATACGGATTTCTTAATTAACGAGCGTGCTCGATTCGATTATACGGACGGAATCGAGGTCAATCGTAGTATTTTGCTTTGAACGATTTAAAATTGCGACTTTTATTATGAACATTTATTACTGTAATTTTTTTTTTAATTTTAATACTATACAAAAATTGTTTAAATTTTGATATTGTACAACACTTGTTATTTTGAAAATCAATTAATACATTTGTTAACGTACTACAGAAATCTATAAGGTTTATTGGATAAATGAAATAGGGTAATTAAAAAATTTTATTATGTATTTTATAATTGAAATTATTTTTCCAAGTACAAAAGAAATATTTTACCTTTAAATTATAGTTAAAAAACACCTTCTGCTTCTCCAAACCTTATCAATCTGTGCAGATATGTTGAAATAAACACTGATGAGGGATATCATGTACCAAGTTTTATGTATGAGCAATACATTGATCTAAAGATATTCAGCAAAATGTTCATTTCCAAAATTAAAACGTGATTATTTCTCAACTTAGTCTCTACCTACAGACATAAGAATTGGTTAATAATCCCTTAGTATTAAATTTAACTCTGCTCTATACTATTTTCAATGATTTTTATTTTTTGAGCTGATCAGTTGACGTGAAATAGCCCATATACACATATTTCACATTAGATTATTATTAATGCACTGAGAAAAATTTGTTAGTATAAATTACTATTTTAATGGTAAAAGGAAGACAGACTTGCACAATTATAAAAATTGCTTATTAATGGTAAAAATTGCCATTATTAATGGTAATTTTTCCAAAATGGTGCCAATTTTTACCATTATTAATAGCAATTTTTATAACTGTGCAAGTCTGTCCTCCGTTTACTATTAAAATAGTAATTTTGACTAAAAAATTTTTCTCAGTGTTTGCATATAATGTACGCGGTTAAAAAAAATTAATTTTTAGATACAAATAGAAAAAAAGAACTATATATATATATATATATTGAGACAGAGAGAGAGTACATATTGGTTAGAAGTCGAGATCGAGAGGAAAGCCGCGCCTATCCTTTCCGTGTCCCTTTCAAAATGTGTATATACGCGAGTGGCGTTCGATGACCCCCTTCTTTCGCTATATATACATATAGAAGCCTGTGAGACCCCGAGATCACTCGTAATTCATATATACCACTCAATTTATTTCAGTCTAATCCTCTTGGATTTTCGTACACTACATGCCGATTTCTTTTTTTTTTTTACTTTCATGTATTACGAATTTTCACCATTTCACTTTTACCAATTTCGCACGTCGACAATTCGTCTAATTGTCGTTTCACCGAATTTATCTTTTCTTCGTTACGTCAGTGATTCGAAATATGCAATAAAATATACAATATGTGAAATGTATTAGATGTTTAAATAATATTACTTTTTTTTGTTTAAAAATATAGTGTCTGTAGAGTATTTTTAAATTGAGTTTGATACGATATATTTAAACGATAAAAAATATTATCATGTATAGGTATGTAGATTATTTTTTTATTAGTAATATAATTATTTTAAAAATATAATGTATACGAAAATCGATAATAAATAGAATTTTATTAAATCATTTAAACGTATAATAAATATTTTTTTTATTATAATTCGTATATAATCATTCATTCATAATAATTCAAATCATTTTTCATTCGAAATAATTATTTTTAAAATTGTTTTCTATAATTAATTTTAAATATATACTAAATTATCATATTGAACGTTAAAAAAATATATATTTTCATTCATTATATAATTCACATAATTACATTGTAATATCAATTAAAATCATTTTTCATAAATTTTCATTCATACTATTTTATCTTGAATCATCACTTTTAACTAAAATTTCATAAAATCATTTTCGATAGCTAAAATTTTCTCATTCGTAATATTTTTTTTTGTATAATTAGTGCTCGGAAATACATCAGTTAAAAAAAAAGTTTCCATATATACCTAAAGTCCATTGAACTCATTAGAAGAAAAGTCGTCAATTACGCGTATATAATAATACACGACCGTTGAAGAAATAAAAAAAAAGGCAGCACACACAATTACGAAAATAGCCTGGAAGTATATTGACATAATTTTCACGACTATTACGAAGCAAACTGTTTTTCTCACCAAGACACATCTAACCAACTCTTTACCTAACATAGTAAAAAAAAAACCTTCGTGTTACATGTGTATATAAATATCGCATAAAAGGAAAAACTCGTTATATATTTATACACACTCAATTATAATTATATTTTCGTGGTTCCATTATTTTTTTTTGTTACAAATTTAATTGTCGATTTAAAGTCACGTAATAAGTATTTTTTTTCCGCAAAATTTTACGTAACGAGGGCAATTAAAGTGCATTTATATATGGTTATCTAAACTAATTTAAATACCAGTGTCTTGTAAGATATTTATTATTTGATTTACTGAATTTCCGTTGTCGTATTAAAGTACAATTCTAAAATTTTTTATTCCATTCGGTACTCGGGTAATCAACGTACACGCACGCCGTCTTACAAATAGTATACAGAAGATTGATTATTATAAAATATATTACGTAACGTTGTATACGATCGAAGTAATAATTTTTTTTTAAACGAAAAATTATATTTATTGCCGAGTACATATATATATATAGATGTGTGTATGTAATTAATGTAAATATATAAGTGTAAACGAGGTAGACTTTCATTTTTAAGATTGATTGCGATGTGCGTATGGAAGTTACGGTCTCGTTCTCCTGGATATATCATCAGTTTCCGCTTCGTCTTCGTTGTTCTGTTCTTTACTTTTTTTTTTCCACCGAAAATATACGTATCGTCCGTCATCAACAAAAGCATGTAGAAGTTTCTTAAACACATGTAATTAGAGGAAAAAAGTCTGAGAAAGTTGAGGATTATTCTTCTTGATTCGTGTAGAGATTTCGTTGTGGATTACGTTGCACGTGTATTTTTATTATTATTCGGGATGAGGAGGTGTAGATTTTCTTTTTTGGCAATGTGTCAGTGTGTTTTTGGATAATTTAATGATATTTATGAGAATTGAGGGTGGAAAGAATTATTATCTTTTTCGTTTTTCCTCTGCACTAAATGATCGATAAATATGGAGAAAAATATGGATATTTATTTTATTTATTCAAATTCAAATCGGTAAATAGAGTGGACATTTATATATTTCTGTTTATTTAAGTTTGTATAGAGATTTATATTTTTCTAACTTGCCGCTTGACTTTTTTTATACTTTTGAGGTTAGAATGATCGTTCATACACTGAGGAAAACAGTTTCGATCACAAAATTATAGTGGTTTTTAGTAAAGGAATCACATACTGACAAACTAGGAAATTTGTAATTTAACAACTCTTGTAATATCCATTACAACTTTTGTAAATTTTAATATAAACTACTGTAATTTTCTTCAGCTGGTTATTCTATCATTTTTTTATATTTTTTTAAAAATATATTGTACGTTGATATAACGCCGTGAAGAAATTTTTTTAATACATTTTTTTGCATTGATATATTTTTAGGTACAACAATAAAACTAAACAAATCAATGTACAATTTATTGCAAAAAAGTAATACTTATACACTTTTTCTATTATAATAATAATGTAACATAATATGTAAAGTTTTTAATGAAATATTTTTACCTATACATGAATTATTTCTTTAGTGTCATTCCATCTCCTTTCTACAGTATCCGATTCTATTTCTTCTTTTTCTAAGGTCTCCGTTTCTGTTTTGAACACTGCAATCGATTCTTCATTCCATATTTCCTTCAATTTGTTTTCATACCTATTATCTGCCTCTATTTTTACCTATACATAAAAACCTACTAAATCAAGTGCGAGTTGTAACGTTTGTACGATAGCGAGATTGATCGTCTCAGACAGCGCCACGTAACGGCAACTTGTGGAAGCTCGTTCGACCAAAATTTTTAAACCGTAATGTAATCACCTCGTCTTAAACAATTAGTATTAATATTAAAAATAAAACTTTTATTTAACTTTCATTTTAATTATTATATTTTTTACGTCTCGACGCGTGCACGAACCCCGATTAAAGTTGTATACATATCATTATAAAATGTCAAAATTAAACAACTCACGTTAAATTTATTTAAATTATATAATTATACTTTTCTCACAATCTTATAAGGATATTGAAAGAAAAAAAAATTGTCACATAATCTCACTTTCGCACACTCTTCCCTCCTAGAGAGAAAGAATCCGTGGGCGTTGGGAATCTTTCTCGAAAAAAACAGAAACAAAAAAATTTGAAGAGAGGGCGGGCAAACGTGAATCCACGTGAAGGTTGCAAGTCAAGGCTATAGTCTTTGCGTTCACCGGCACTTTCACCATCCAACTCTTTCCTATGCTCTTGGGAGCGCAACTCAACGACACTTCCCACCTGCATACCATTTTACATCTCGCTCCAAAAATTCAATCCTTTTTTTTCCCTCTTCTTTCTCGTTAACCGCCATATATATAACCGTTTTTTTTTGACAAAATAAAAGTGGAAAGTTTATACTCGATTTGTTAAGAACGTGTATATAAAAAAATTTGAAATTGTATAAAAATTAGATATACATATAAAGAGATAAAGTGATCTTTTCAAATTTCAAATAAATTCATGATAAGCGTTTATACATCGGAAGGAAGGAAGGAAGTGAATTACCTTAAAATATAGAAAGCGTGTCGGTATAACACCTTTCTTATCGACGTGTCAAAAGTTAACAATTATAAATATACAAGGAATTTAAAATTTGACGTACACATCGTGATCTATATATATATATTTTCGTTGCAACAATTAGAAAGTTTCGAAATGAAAAAAAAATTGTAAATACAACAGCTGATCGTGTTCTATATAATCTTCCGAATCTTGTTTGATTAAATGGTAATTTAAGGGTAATAATTACACGGACTTTCACTTTCGAAGATAAATTTCTAACAACGCGTCGATCGCAACTGTGTGTATCTGCAACACAGAAGGTAATTAAAAAATAGCCGGAATTTTGATTAGGCGCGATTAAAAATGAATTAGTTTTAATTATCCATTAATGTTCAATATAAAAATTTCTTTTACGAGTGCATTCGATGAAATTTTTTTTACTTTTATGGAACGCTCGAAGAAAATTCAAATACGTTCGAAATAAAGAATAAAAAATAGTAAAAAGAAAAATAGTTATGAAGGTGTAAGAGTTGTCCAAAATCAAAATTTAATCCAAAATAACAATAACTATAAATGAATACTATAAATTTAATTGAACTTCATTAATTGATATAGTAAAGATATTATAAGAAAAGTATAAAAATTACCTTTATATTAACAAAATTAATAACAATTAATAATATTTTTATTGTGCAATATACTTACGTGCGTTTCGAAAAAGAGGAAATTTAAAATTATTAATATGGAACACGTAAAAAAATAATAATATGTTGATAAACGAATTTTAATTAATTGTATATAATATAATAATGCATAATTTTAATTATAATGATATAACAAAGTAATTAATAATACAGTCAATTAATTATAATCAATAAGAGGGAAGAAAATATATTACACATCAAAATTTGGAATTTATAAATATTGTTATTATTTTTTATTAATATACTTTTTAACATATATTAATCATTATCAAAAATTTAAATGAGCAATAAAATTTATCATTGGACTACGCTTTTGTATCGTTAAATAAAAATGTGTAACTTATTATTTTTTAATAAAAAAAAACAATTTTCTCTTAAATAAAACTATATAGTTATTTCTAAATAAAAATGTTTAGTTTTTTAAAATAAAAATATAATAAATAAAAAATTAAATAAAACAATAATTAAACGTATACAATTCGCATCGACGTTTCAAATCGCAACATATACGTATACGCAGTGCGTGTATAAAAAGTGACTCGCAACACCCAAGATCTGGGATTACGTTGGGACACGTTACACCTCTATATGAACGAAACTAGTTTTTCTTTTTGTACATATAGGATATATCACACAGCCTCTTGTACATTTCGTAATTGGTTTTTTCACGCACAATCCACGCAAGTACATACGATGAGAAAGAATATTTAAAACTTGACCATCTCATTTTTATAGTGAAATTGTGTACATTATGCTGAGATGTGTGTGTATGCGTGTAATTAACCGGATTTTGCGTAATCTTCGTGTTTCTTTGTTTTATATATAGGCAATTTTCTTTGTTTTTCATTGTTGGATAGGTTTGTTGGTATATACGAGGATTTAGGTCTAATTAACGGTTGATTCGCGTTTACTTAATTTTACTAATTATGTATTTATATAAATTATATGTCGATTGTTACTTTTTATTCTGTTGGCATATGTTTATTTGTATATATAAAATTCAAATTTCGCGCCAGAAAATAGCAGACAAAAAAAACAATTAATTTACTTGTAACAATTAATAAAAACATTCCTTATGTTATTATCTACTATTTTTTAAAGTTTCAAGTTTTTATAACAATATGTCCCTAAAAAAAACCTTGAAAAATGTAATTTTCTTATATTTTTGTTATACTAATTTCAAACTGTGTAAAATGATAGACAATTACATAACGGAGGGCAACTAACTCCTGGCGTTGCGTAAATTTGTTATTATTAGTTGTTATAAGTAAATTAGTTGTTTTTTCATCTCCTATTTTTTGGCGCGAAATTTGAATTTTTAATTGAGTATGACACTCCCTTAAGGGGATGTAATCTCCAAAAATTAGAAAAATAATTTTTTTTTTATTAAACAAAGTATTCAGTTAATGAAAAAAAAAACATTCTGTAACGATGCTGTTGTTTCCTTTGAAGATATTCTGTGAACTTAAAAAAATCTTTTTATTGATATAAATCAGCGAGATTTTTAGGGTAGCCGTGGATAATTGTTGTATAACTATATATTACCGACGAAACATTATTATTTATGTATAATTAATTATTTCGTATAAAAATCTCTCTGTAACGCTGTTCTATTGGTTTTGAACAGTATCTGTAATTTTTTTCAAATATTTCTTATAATTAGGTTTAAAATTTTTTGAGATTTACTAGGTAGGTCTCTGCAATTTGGGTAACACAACCCTGGGTTAAAATTGAAAAAGATAAATTCATAATTTTTTTCATAACAATTAAAAACATTTCTTAATTTTTTAACCAAATTGTATTATTATTAACTTTTATTTTAAATTTTTTGATTATTTTATTTGTAACATAACTATTTTAATTTATTATGATGCACCATACTCTTATTTCTTCCACAATGGACTTACCACAGGATATCTTCATCGAACCACTTCATCGAATAGTCTGAAATTAAAACTGTAACTTTTAAATATGATTTTAATCCGCTTGAGTCGAACAGTGTGAGCATTGTATTAAAAATATTATTTTTACCAAATAATTTAAAAAATCTAAAAAATTTTGTAACAAACAGCTAAATAATTTTTTTAAATAAACATTTAAACTTTTTCTAATTCTGCTTCGTTTAATGGATTAAACTCATATTTGAAAGTTAAAATTTTAGCCTATTTGATGAAGTGCTTCCTGAGATATTCTGCGGTAAGTCCATTATGGAAAAAAAACCAGTGTACGGACGGAGAGTCTTGTAATTAATTAAAATTGAATAGAAATGCTTTCTCAATTGTTATGAAAGAAATAATTAATTGTTAATATTTATTAGTTTTTTTTCAATTCTAACCTTGTCCCCTTAACTATTTCGAATTTTAAGATTAAATTTAGTCGAGGGGTTAATTCGTTCGAAAATATTATATCGGTGATATTTAAAGAAAATTCTGTTTCTAAAAAAAAATTATGTCTAATATAATGTCTGATCGAATACTGTTGTGACTACTGGATGCGTCGTTCATATTGGAAAATGTCTACTATTCTCACAAGGAACCACCCCATCCCGACCCCACCGATACATTGATGAGTTTTTGAGTGTGACCGTAAATTTTAAAGAGAAATTGGTAAAAAAAAATTATAATCATCAATCTTAATGGTCACATCCGCTGTAAAATCCTAAAATTCGCAAAACATAACTTCCCCTCCATTAAATTAAATAAGATTTATAAACCCAAAACTAGTTCGACCTAACCTCAAATATCATTCTACAAAAAATATATATAAAAACCACAAACCTAACGTACAAAAAGTCGTGGGTTTAATTGTATTAAAAATGTATAACGTTGCGTACAATTGTTTTACAGGCTCACTGGGACAGAAACAGGAAGATCCATGCCAAACAAAATCAAGAGTGGTAGGTGATATCGAATACTGCGATCGTTACTGGGAATGCGTGAACGGACGTCCCGAACTTTTTGATTGCCCGAACGGACTGGTATTCGCGGGTAAACATCGCGGTGTGACCGAAGGTTGCGATTACCCTTGGCGTGCAAATTACTGCGACGGAAAACGCCAAGCCAATCCCCCGATCTCCGCGGAACATTGCGACTGGCTCTATGGAATTTTTGGACATGAAACTAGCTGCACGAGGTATTGGACATGTTGGAACGGTACTGCTACCGAGCAACTTTGCATCGGTGGTTTGCTCTACAACGAACGTGCTCGTTCTTGCGATTGGCCGGAAAATGTTGAAGGCTGTCAGAAACATCGTGAGTATTACTATTTTTTTTTAAATAATATAATTTCATTTATTATTTGAATTTTCCGTAATTATAATTTTTTCTTTTCAATATTTATTATGAATTCCACGCGCTTCAGATTTTTTTATTTAACTTTGTAGATAATAATATTACTTAGGAATTTTTTTTCGGATTATGTTGTATAATCGTATAGTAAAATTATTTAATGATTTGAATTTTTATGATTTTCAATTTTCTATTTTTATTTTGTATTTTTGATAGTAGAATTTTCAATTAATTTTTTATACATAATAATAAAAGCATTTTTGAATTTTTGTTAGAAGATTTGAATTTTTTCATACAAGCTTGTACATAATTAAAGTATTTATGAATTTTTTACGAAATATGTTGAACGATCTTAGTAATATTCTGAATTCCGTAACTTCTGTCAAGACTAATTATACATGCTAATTATAAAATTATAAAACTAATTACGAATTCAAATTTTCCGCGCGAATTTGAAAATTTTGAATTTTTGACGTAATAAAAATATATATAAATTTTGTACAAATCAAACAGAGTATTAATTTTGAAATATATTTAATCTTTTACTCTGTAAAGATTATTATTCAATATATTTTACTATTTTAAAATGTATACAGTATTTTAGGTTAGAATATTGTAAAACGGTTAATCAATTTAGACGATTGAAAAAACGTATAATTAATTTAAATGTAAATAAATAAATTGTAAATAAATATTACAAAAATTAACATACATACATTTTCATTATTATCGACAAAAATTCAAAAAATTTAAACGCGGGAAATTTGAATTATTTAAAAATCTCATTAAATTTTGGCATAAAAAATATTTTTTATCGATAAAAATTTTATAAATCTTATAATATCGTATAAATTTAATTAATTAATTAATCAATATTTAAATAATTAGTTAAATACTTAAGTTAACACTTCTCGTTTGATTATCGATTAACTCAATTATTCAATTATTATTAATAATAAATAAAGTGAAATAAAAATAAAAATAATTTCCTCCCCGTACAGCACTGTGCAACGACGACGCGAACGGCAACGTACCGTTAGGAAAATCATGCAACCGTTACTGGCAGTGCCAAGGTGGATATCCACGACTCCAACGTTGTCCAGCAATGTTGGTGTTCGACCGACGTTCGCTACGTTGCGTCGTACCACCGACCGAGGATTGCGATGTCCCAACGACGCCAGCGAATCTCGAAGGTGACTTGCCGGAAAACCGTAACGAGCAGGAGCCCGAGGAAGAAAATTTACCACCAGGTGTTGCATCTCTACCGCATGGAGCGATTCCTATTCCCCTGAGAGGTGGACGGCCAAGAAACTAAAACGCCTCGTTTAATCATCCTATATCCATTCGTAACCGGCTTTTTATTGCCAAGAGAGGACCAATACGCGACTTTCACAGTATTTCCCCGACTCTATCTCTGTATCCCTTCTATCTATATCCTCGACTCGTCATTGTTTTTTTACCATTACTTATATTTTTTTTCTTTCTTTTCTCATTTCGTGCGCACGATTCAAAAGGATGCACATTTTAATTCGTTACACGTATATTCGTCGGCGTCGACTAAATTTTAAGCGCGAATTTCGATAAGAAAAAAAAACAAATTTTTAATTCCAACTAACATATATATATATATATATACTCGTCAAAAAAAAAATATCGATACAAACAAAAATTCAAAAATCAAAATTAGATTCTAACGTATACTCGCCTAACGTATATATAAATATTACGTAAAAATTCGATTAATCAAAATTTGTCATCGATCAGAAACAACGACGAGTATATATACCATACTTTCTTTTTCATCGCGCGCACCCATCCACACACAAACATATACCCCAATCAAAGATCAATTAATATTTTTTTTTAGTTTTACGTCATTGCGTTTTTTTTAATATGGGTTATACATACATTAGCGCAACTCGTTTTTAGTCTTTGTTTCCTTTTTTTTTTATCCCTCACCCCATAAAATGCGTTCATCCCTCATAACTTTTTTTTTTTTTAATTTTTAATTTCGGAATAACATCGAGCATTTTTTTCCTAGTTTATGTGTTTCGTTATATATACATATAAATATATATATACATATATACGTACACATGCACGTGCGTATGTATTATTTTTATTGCTTTTTACTTAGATTGTTTGTATAATCGTAACCCCTCCAAAAAAAAAAAAGAAAAAAAATTGTGTATTAATGTAATAACGTTCGTCTGTCTCGATATGTAAATACTTGTCATCCTATATAAATATATATATTATTGTACTTATATATAAAAAGAGAAACGACGATGATATATGACTGTATATCGTTATACGAAAAGAAAAAAAAACATGAAATATATCGTATATATATGTATGTTAATTTTTTGCGAAGAAGAAGAAGAAGAAGAAGAACTGAAAAAAAAGAGAGATAACAAATAAAGTAAAATAATGTATATTCTTTTTTTTTATACATAATACGCCTACAAAATTAAACGTATGTCATTGATCTCCTATCGCGATGTCGTCATCACGGTGTTTTTTCTTTTTGATTATTTTGCTCTCGAGGAAAACGAGAGAGAGAGAGAGGGAAATAAATGTCTCAAATGTAAAATCCCTTCCGGTGTCGAGGACGACGGCGCGACCACTTCCGGCAGGATCCAAAGCGCCGACACCTTCGAAATTATGCGCTGTAAACAACGAGAAAAAGGATTTTTCGATGAGTCAACTTTCTCTCGGCCCGGGTTTGCGTAATCGCAGGGAGGGGGGAAGGCGTAGCGAAACGAGCCCGAGTTGAAAACCGAGAGTGTACAAAAATGAAATGAAAAGTTAAGGAAGAGCGTTAAAATCGATCTGGGTGATATGTATATATATATATATCTATATATATAATCTCACCAATGAGGAAGCTCGTCTTTGTCCAAGCAGCTTAGCGATTCGGAGTCGAAAAGTTTGTCCTCGCCGCAGGTTATCAAACGTGGATGTCCGTCAACGCAGGTGATCAAACGACCGCAATCACCGGGCACTGGGAACCTGAAATGCATCGTCAATTAAACAATGAAATTATTCTAAAATTTCACGTACTTTTTACGAAAATATTGATAAAATATATATATGAAATAGACTGATGGATATAATTTAAGAATTTATAAATATTTTCAAAAATTAATAAAAAATATTCTATATAATAATATATACTACAATATATAAAATAATATATATTAAATAAACAATTAAAAAATAATAATAAAATATTTACAATATATACTATACTACATAAGTGGTTGGACAATATAAATCAGTAATTTTTTTTCTTATTACTTTAGTTTATAATTATTATGTTTTACTTTATTTAATTTGAATATTTTTTTCTTTTTTTTAGAATTTTATTTTTACCAGCCGTATGTACAGATAATTTTGTTTATCTCTATAGGGATTCATCACTTTTGTGTAATATTCGTCATTTTTCTAACTGGTTAAATGAATAAATAAAATAAATGAATACATTTTTTTTTAATGTTTTTGAAACCTAACAATAAAAAGTTTCTTTTAAATATTTTTAAACATTAGTAAAAATATGTATTTTAAATAAATATTAAAAATATACTTGTAAAATGATGTGGCTATTATACATTATTAAAAGGAGGTTTAGTCTGATAAGGATGGAGGATATCCATCGGAAGCGCCGATAATTAACAAATATTTTTTGGTTTGTTCATCAACACCGAATATATAATATCTCACATTTGGGATATACTAAAAAAATAAATAATCAATTAAAAACTAAATCATTTAAATAACCAAAAAAACGAAAAAACAATTAATTAATTAAAAAAATTTGATTTATCTATTAATTTAAAAAATTAATTTAAGTAAATCATGTAAATAAATTAAATTAAGGTAATTAATTAAAAAATTATATAAAGTATATCACTTTTTTTTTAAATGTTCAAATACTCATTGGAAAGCATAATAAAAAATTTTTTTTTGCTTTGTCATTATTCATTCAAAAACATACAATTTATCGTACATAGTTTAAACGCAAGAAAATTTGTATAAAAAGTGAGGATTTTTAACCACCAAAAAAAATTTGTATTATCGATTTTGCTTACCTGGGGAAAGGCCAAAATTTGGCAGCAGGTCCTGGCGGCGGTTTGTGTGGACATTTGAATCCTACAACCGCTTCTGGATTGCAGTAAGGTATCAGCTGATCAGGCCATACGCAAGTGTGACTTTTCTCATCGTAAACGAGACCTGCATCGCAATGCGCTTGGTGTTGTTGACCGTATGCACATTTTATGTAGGTTGTACTGCATGAATCGCTGTCTGGATACAAACCAAATTGGTACTCGCATCCTGGCGAGCTGAGCGGTGTTACTGGAATACAAAATTATTTTTATCATTCAATTTATTAGATATATTTTTTTGTGTATAAAATACAATCGTACTACATACATATAATTAGTAAATATTTTGTCAATTAATATAATGTATTGAATTTTTTTTGTATGTAGATGCGATATGTTTTATATATTATTTCAATTTATACTTAAATTTGTTGATGCTTGAAAAATATACTTATTAAAAATCATCGTAAAAAAGAAAATTGTTAATTAAAAAATTTTTTCAACAAATAAATAATTTATAAAATATTTCTTTAAATTTTAATCTAATTATAATAATCATTTTCATCGCGATAAAAAGGAACAATTATTTTTTTAACCATTTCGATATTTCTATGAACAATTACCTTTCTATTACTCAAACTTTAACGACAGTCGCATCATCATTGCTAATAAATTTTCTTAAAAAAAAAATTATTTGCACTTTTTCTGCACTAAACTTAAATTAAATTCTCATTTAAAATTTAATAATTAATACTCACGATCTGCTTGTCGATTATCGCAATGCACAGCCCAATTATAATTACAGTGGTTGTGAACAGCACCTTTCCCATCGAATAGTAAACCATTTTCACAATGTTCTAATGTAAGAGTTCCATTCGTACATAGGAAGAAAGAATTGCAATCTTGAGGATGAGCATACGCTTGTACACCAAATGGTTCAGGACAATGAGGTGCGTCGAAGAACGCTGCACTTTCCGCTGGAAATTGTAAATTTACCAATTAATTTATTTATATTACAATATATATATTTTTTCATATTTTACGGTTTTACGTGTAGAGAAAAATTAGCGTATTAATTAATTAAAAAAAAATATTTATTTTTAGTTAACAGAGCTATATACTGTAGAAGTGAATATTTAATTGCTGATATATAATAAATGTTTACTTTGATTAAATTTTTATTTATATATTTATTTATTTATTTATTACAAAATAAAATTACAAAATTATTATTACAATGAGGGAACTGCCTGTGTAAAGATAAAATATATATTTATCTGTGCACAGGCCTGAAAAAAATATTTAATTTAATTTAATTTAATTAGATAAATATTTATTTAATTTTAGTAAATTTTTATTAAATTTAGCAGCTCTAAGTGTATTAAATATGCGAATTGTTTATTTTTTTTTCTGCGTAACCTTCGTATCATACTATAATCAAGAAGACAACCAGGGTTAAAATTGTGAAGAAACCATTTAGCATTAACAATTAACAAATTTTATTATAATGGTTAAAACATTTCGTAATTTTTTAAACAAAATTATATTATTATTAACGTTTATTTAAAAATATGTAACAAATTTATTTACAAGGTAACTATTTTAATAAATTATGAGACTCTGTGTACTCTGAATTTTTCTGATACTCTGATTAGAATACAGTGTCTTATAATAATTAATTAAATTAGTTACGTTGCAAATGAATAGGCTAAAAAATTTAAAAATCAATAATAAACAATTGTTTTTTTAAAAATTAATAAATGTTTATAATCATGAATAAATTAATAATTGTGGATATCGAATAATTGTTTCTTTCAATTTTAACCCAGGCTTGTTCCCTTGATCATCAACCAACAATTCTTCAAAAGTATTTTTAAATTTTTGCCATACCGAAAAAATAGTAATAATAACACATCATTATAATCGAATAATTTTCTTCCCTCGCGTAAACCTTCTTTTATCTCGCGGAAATGCATAATTTTACTTCTCGGCATTATGTATACGCGTAGAAAAAATTTACGGCGTTTTCATGATGCGTTGATGGTCGAGAAAAAGTGAGCTCGGAAAACAATTTATACAGATGATAATACAAGTTTCGAGCGCTCCCACGAGAGAGATATTTAACTTATGCAACTCACCTATTTTCTTCGTTATGATTTTATCGCCAGGCTATTTTTACGAAACGGACGTTAATTTAGACGAAACAAAAGAAGAAAATTCGATTATCGTGTATCTCAGTGTTAACAATATTTAACAAAAATAATTTTTAACTATACTCAATAAAGTGTATAGGCATTAATTAATAAAGAATTAAATTGCCTCGATAAATATATTAAATGTGCGATTTTGTTTCTTTAATCAATAGTGAGCATTTTAATATATATTTACAAAAATTAAAAACGTTAATTCGTAGATTGAAATTGCAAAAATCTCTAATTATTGGTAGTGGTTAGTAATAAATAAAGGTATAAATATATATGAAACCGTTATAAAAAATAATAATAGTTTATAGATTTTACACTGTAATATAATAATTTATACTGTAATGAGTAAACTGTTAATAATCATATATTATTATTTTTATACTAAATCTAATTTTTGTAATTTTGTTATAATTGTATAAGGAACAAAAATTTTATTTCAATTTTGAAGTAATTTATTATTATTACTTTTTATTATTTTAGCTTTCTTCATTGTATATTGTTAATTGTTAATTGTTATTGAATTTTTATATGAAAATAAAAAGTAACAACATTTAATACAAATGTGTATAAAGTTCTGGGTTATTTATATTGTTTCGCCACTTTTTATTATTTTTTACTATTATAGTCTCTAACGCAAACGTATTTCGCTTGGGTTAAAAAAGAGATAAAACGTACAATTTTTAAAATTGGAATAACGTTATAAGAACGAGGATTATCGTCATTTTTTAAAAACAATCAAGCGACTTAATCATCGTTGCAGTTTATTGAAAACAAGTGCGTGATAAACGTATTTTTGTTTTTAACGAATTGCAAAGATGATTAAGTCGTTTGATTATTTTTAAAAAATGACGACGATGCTCATTTTTCACATACAACTATATAACTTACGAGTTATTAGATTGGTCGATAAGTAATTTAATTCCAAAAATGACAAATACCCTGATAAAAAAAATAAAATTAAAAAAAAAAAATAACGATGCTCATGTCACAGATGAATTATGTTTTTTTGTATTTTATTAACCTATAATAATTATTAAAAAAAAAAGATAAATAAAAATAGGTTAAATATAAAGAACAATTGGTGTGAGGCTCCATCGAACAAAATGCATGATTTATATATACTTGCAGCTAATCAATAATATACACTCGTATCATATATCGACGAGAAACTAACCGTGAATTTTAATCACGTATATATAATAATATGAATTATTAATGAGAAGGATCTTTTTTTTTCTTTCTTTATAACGATCGAGTTGAAAGGATTAGAAACATATATGCGTGCATGTGTATGCGTGAGAGTAGAAGATTTTTATGACCTTTCTCTTTTTTCAAAGACGCTCTTATAACAAACACACGCACCCACACACACACATATATATATATATATATATATATATAATGTAATATACAGGATGTCCAAAAAGTAACGAAACACTTTAAAAAAAAATTTTTTGGGACACCTTATATGTACATAGGTATATATCAATAATTATTAATAAAAACATCTACATATACATTATCAAAATTCTTGAGTAATAAATTTTACATTTTTCTTTTTTTTTTAAGGATGGTCACCCATCGTTCTTACGTACCTATATACGGACGGTTTAAACGACATAAAAATTTCACTCAAGCGTATATAATTACATTGTCGTAAACCGATCGTCTTTTGCGAAGGTATATATATATATATATATCGTTATTCCTTATACTTAAAAATTATTTTTTCAGGTTTAACAACCATTCGTTACTCCTTCGTATATTTAAAAAAGAAAATTTCTTTTGTCAATCTCGTATATTATTATTAAGAAAATTTCGTTACGAACGATGAACAAATTAAATGTCGATCGATAATCCATTACGTCACGGTGCCTGGGACCAAGAGACGTAACCATATGGCAGTGAAAGCAATCCGAATGCCTATTATATATATACATTCGCAAGTGCCGACAACGCGCGACATTAAAACGTGACCGCATAGGAGATACGTCAAGTGAAAGAAAAATATATGAACGATTTATTATTATTATTATTTTTTTAATAAACTCGTATCACGCATCAACGCGTTATTACTTTATAATTATTTTCATTCGTATTTAATTAAATAATAAAAAATGTTCGGTCAATTAATATAAAGGTGTATATATATATTAATATATTAATATTATATATAATTAATTAAAAAAACAATGTATCAGTATAAACCACTATTTTCTTCTAAGTACGTAAAAAAAAACTAACTGCGTATAACACGAAGAATCAAACGTCACTTTGAAAAAACTAACCTCAAAACACCGCTAAGAAAAATAGATTAAAAAAAAACGTAGATATCGAGACTGTATATAGGTCCATAAAAATGATAATGTTGAAAAAAAAGTGGGGTTTCGAAACGTGATGTATAGGAAGTAAAAGTACTTTACCGGTTGCGAGGATAGCGAGAAGGACGAAGGCAGCGCGAGCAGGATCAGCAGCGTACCAGAATCGACTCATGATGATGATTGTTCCGGTCAATGCGGCACGGTTAGTGGACTACTGAATTTTGTTGGCCGGTATAAACTGTGTGTTGTGGCGGCCTCGAGTGAGTGCGTGCTGTTGTCTTTCCCCTTCACCTGCACGGGTGTGTGGTTTAAGAAAATACGTATGGATATACATATATACTGCCCGATACCCCACTCTCTTTATGTTCTCCGAGGTTTCCCTTTTTTTTTTCTCTCTTCTCGCTCTATGTCTTGATCGTAACAATATATATAGGTATCGTGTATGTTGCCTCAGAATTATTATTAATATTGTAACTCACATTTTTTTACCCAAGGGTTGCAATAAAGAAAAGTTTTGGAAAATTTTTACTCAGAAAAAAAACGGATTCTTGGTCTCGGAGGAATTGTTCTTTTATAGACTCAAACGGAAATTCTGGCAGCTCTAAAATGTTTATTCTATAATCAAGAGGAATATGATTGATCTTAGGATATTGGGTCGTTTTCAGTTAAATTTAAGTAGATTCCACACTTCAATGAGATGAGACGATCATTTTAGAGCAACCAAATTTTCCGTTTGAGTCATATTTAAGGAAAGTTTCTCTGAGAACAATAATCCAATTTTTTTCAATGTTACGATAGTTTTCTTTGAATGTAGATAAAAAGTTAATGATAATTTCCACGTGGAATTTCATGTTTATTTACACATGTTATATCAAGTTTTATGTATAGTCCAAAAATACTGTATATTTTAAAGAATAAAGTAATTTTCCGAAATTCCGAAAAAAAACCACATGTAGCTCTCCACCTTTACTTTCTTTTTACAGGGGAGGATATTTCGTTGGCATATATATTTTGTTGGATGTGTTTCGTTGTGGTTGGTTTCATTCATAAATCTATATATAGTGCATGTTGTTGCTCTGGAAGGAGAATGTGGATGACCTTTGATAATACGCGTGATAATTAAACGTACGTATTACCTTTGTGAATTCATCGGGAATATATATGTGGCAGTTTTTATTGTTTTTGCCGATGCGAAGTATCCGGTTGTTATTACACGACCAACAAGGATTTTCATTTAAGTCGGTTGAGGAGTATTTATATTTAGTTTTTTACTTCGTCTGGTGTAGATTGCCGATCAGAACCGATGAATTCATAAGAAACTAAATTCAAATCGATTTGACATTTATGAAATATCTTGAAATATCTTCGACTTACTAACAGGAATCCATAAATAATATTTTTATTGGAATTGATAGATTCATAAGAAACTAAATTCGAACCGATTTTTAATTTATTCAATGTTTTCCTACGAGGATTAACGATCGGAGCTGATCAAATAACAAAAATCTACTTTCGAACCGATTTTTAATATCTTCCCAGTTGGGATTCATCGATCGGAACCGATAGATCCGTAAGAATCTAAATTCGTATCGATTAAAAAATATTTTTATTTATTTTTTTATCTCGTCTAGTGTAAATTACACTGATCAGAACCGATTGAAACCCATCGGAACCCAATTATTCAACAAGCATGTAAATTCAAACCGATTTTAAATGTATTTATCGATCGATAAGCAAAAATCCAAGTTGAAACCAAATAAATAATATTTTTATTATTTACAAATTCACTGTTAGAAATTACCTCACATATACATACGTATTAAAAAAATATTTATTTATATTTTCCCTCGCAATAATCCAGTTACAAACTGAATGAAATACATTACAATTCAATTCGTTGCTATTGATATTTAAAATCAGTAAATCGGAATCAATTGGTTGTCTTTAACAAGATAATTAAATTATAATTAACATTTAAAATTATATTTTAATCAATATTTTCTACAGGAAAATAAATTTAAAAATAAATGTAACATCATATTTTTCTAACAAATGTAGGAGGACACTAATCATAAAAAAAATATCAGAAAAAAAGTATTGCCTCTTAAAATCCAAAGTTCCACTTAACCACGAAAACTTCTCTCTTTAAATAAAAATATATAAGAACACTCACTTTTCCAATAAAAAAAACTATGTAAACCATCCTAAGAACCAAAAATAACCCAAAAAAATATTAGATAAAAAAAAAATTGTTCAACAACAAAAAATAATTTGTATATATAATCCACATCCACCTCGTTCCAATCATAACAGCAATTCGATTAGAGAGAAAAAAAACGAAGAAACCAGAAAATAAAATATTTTACATCTCACGATCCATCGATCACCTTTCTATACATAGGATCGAAATGCCTATATAAACATAGAATGAGAGTAGTCACTCCTTAAACTTCGAACGCAATAAACACAGTTACAAAACGCTCATTGTATATACATCGATAAAGTTCGTCCGTCTCGGTAACAATGCATTACATCGATCGAAACGTCAAATTAAATTTAAAAAATTTAGAGAGTCACTTATAATTTAATTTAAAATGATCTTTTAGAAAACTTTCACCGTGTTATATCTCCAAACAGTATATTACAATCATCGTTTGCGAAACTGGCATTGTCTATACATTTTACACTTGCATACTCGCGCTGTAATCGTTAAAACAATTATTACCTTTTTTTTCTCTCTTAACCAATTTTTTATTATTTTTTATCATTCTTTATTATTAATTATTATCCATCTTAATTATTATTTTGAATTTATTATTTATTATTCTTTGTTATTAAATATTATTTATCATTAATTATTATTATTATTTTTATTTATTATTTACCACAATTATTACATTTTATTGATTATTTTTTATTTACTATACATATCCTTATAATTTCTTTTTTATTTATTATTTATCATTATTCTTATTTTTTATTCGTTATTTGTTATATTATTTATTCTCAATCGTCAATAGATAAAAAAAAGTCTTAAATAAAATTATAATAAAATATATAGGTTTCTTGATCTCCGAAATTCAATTCAATAAAACATCGAATTTTTAATCACTATATATGATATATACACGAAGATAATTTTCTAATAAAATGAAGACTGTTCGTCAAAACCTAACCTAAAAAGTCATAATAAACGCAATGCGAACCGTTTTTAACAAGTTCGGTAATTTTTTTAATAAAAATTCAATTCCTCAATGTTAGATAATAAAAGAGCAAAATAATTTAAGGATCGCAATCGTTTCCACGCAGTGTAAAGTCTTGTAATATTCGTAATATATTTATTAAAAATTTGCACTTACATATATAAATATTCTAAATTAAAAAATATATATCGTACATAAGCGAAGAAAAAAAAAGATTTTTTAAATATATATGTGTGTGTGTGTGTGTACAATATATACGATACAATCCTGAATAATAAAAATGTACAAAATTATATAGTTGTCCGAATCAAAAGATAATCGACGATTTCTATGTATTGAACGTACAACGTATACAGTGCCAGTCAATTACTTTTACCCCCCCCTGGAGCAAAATAGGATAAAGTTTAAAGTTTTGTATCTTTGAAAGAGATCATCGTACAAAAACCAGTCGGAGACCATTTGAAAGCTTATTTTAATACCTTTCGATTGGCCTAAGTCACTTATAAAAAATACTATTTTTTGAAACTATTAAATGGCAATAAACTTGTTTCAAAAAAAAAATTTTTGGACACCTTTTTGAATTCAATGCAGTTTTTAAAAGATTGACGAAACCAAAAAGTTATCCAGATAGATTTTTAGCTTTTTTCAACAGCTTTCGACTGGTTTTTTTTTTCATTTTTGTAACTTTATTTTAAACAAAGTTACGGTAGTTTTTGCTCGAAAATAGCCTTTTTTTTAAAATCTAAATATATTAAAAACTTTTATAGATACAAAAAAATGATAAAGAGAAAAAATGTCACTTTTATATCGTAGAATACGAAAATGTTTTAAGTAAGAGCAAACAAAAAAATTTTTTATTACCTGTATTTTTTTAAATACAATCATCTTTGAAAAAAATCAACCTGCAGAGGTAAAATATACAGTTAATAAAAAATTTTTTTGTTTGCTCTTACTTAAAACATTTTCGTATTCTACGATATAAAAGTGACATTTTTTCTCTTTATCATTTTTTTGTATCTATAAAAGTTTTGAATATATTTAGATTTAAAAAAAAGGCTATTTTCGAGCAAAAACTACCGTAACTTTGTTTAAAATAAAGTTACAAAAATGAAAAAAAAAACCAGTCGAAAGCTGTTAAAAAAAGCTAAAAATCTATCTGGATAACTTTTTGGTTTCGTCAATCTTTTGAAAACTGCATTGAATTCAAAAAGGTGGTCCAAAAATTTTTTTTTTGAAACAAGTTTATTGCCATTTAATAGTTTCAAAAAATAGTATTTTTTATAAGTGACTTAGGCCAATCGAAAGGTATTAAAATAAGCTTTCAAATGGTCTCCGACTGGTTTTTGTACGATGATCTCTTTCAAAGATACAAATATATATATGAAAGTATAACTTAATAAATTGTAAGATAATAATAATTAATAGTATTGTTTAATAGCTCGGCTATTCGCGCGCCTGGCACATATCACGTCCTTTCAGTCGAGATGTTCTCTGTTCAATTTTTTCCCTTGTAGTAATCCTCGCTGTAACGAAAAAAAAAAAATAACAAAGCGTTAAATTTCCCTTTTTTCTCTTTTATTTATCAGAGAAATTAATTTTATTTTTAATATTTTTTCTTATTATGATTATATTACCATCCAGGTACGAGGTCGGATTCGGTGCACCGGAAGCTCTCCTCGTTGTATACGAGGCCGTCGTCGCACTGTCCTTTCTGCGGGACCATGCCGTTCCGACATATGTAAAATTTGGCGCAATCCTCGGGGTGTGGATACGTTGGGTGTGGTAGAATCCGACCTTGGGGACCGATGACGTCACCCACCGGACAGCTGAAACCGTCGTCGAGGGTCTCGCGTTTCGCGTCCTGGCAAAGTCGCGTCGCGTCGGCTGCCCACACGCAACTTGACATTTTCTCTTCGTAGACGAGACCCGGTGGACACGGCATCACCTGTGGGTTTTAAAACCCGCCGATTACAATTACGTAGTCGATATATATTATTTATTTTGAAAAGAAAAATAAACAACAAGAATATTGAAAAATGTGGCTGACTCGTACGTTATTGGAAAAAATATGGAAATTGAATGATAAATTTGAAAAAAATCAGTTCATGTCGGTAAGTGTTGTGTATTGAATGAAGGTGCGGGCATCCCCTTAAGGGGTCAAGCCTGGGTTAAATGTTTTCAATAAATAAATAATTATTATTAGAATAATTTTTTTTTTTTAATTCTTCTCACATATTAATTTTTTTACATAATATATATGTATTATACATTATATTTATCAATATAAAAAATGTTTATAATGCATTTTTAATCCTGGTTATTAAACTTATAATGATATTAAAAAATTGATTAATTTTTGCAGTTGCCGTAGGATATTGAAGCATTGAATGCATCTTTTAATGTCTAATAAGGCTTAAAATGTTCATGGAATATACGTTTACAGACTTATGTTTTTCCTTTTCTGAAAAAAAATTAATAACAATGTATTAAATATAAAAGTTGATAATAACAAGAAAAATAGTGAATGTTATGTACGTATACGTACATAACATTCACCTAAAACTTATCTTTTTAAAAATTGGGCAACATAAGTCCGTAGAAATATATATTTTAAAAGTTTCCCCAAAATTTCAAAGTGATTCATCAACCTGGCTCTGAAATATCCTGCGGCAAGTAAGCTAAAATCATTAAAAAAGCATTAATGAGATAAATGCATTTAAAGTTTCACTTATTAGATTTAAAGTTTTACTTATTTTATAATTCTAATACCATATTCTTCAGGTATCGTACAATTTGTATGTGTAATCTTAATAATATGTATATTTAATATAAGGTTTATAGTGACTTTTTTCTGGTTTTATTAATATAATACTCAGTATATTTTTTTAATATACATGTATTATCTAAAATAACAGAAAGTCAACTTCAAGAATCAGTTTCTTTATAAAAAGAGGAATAAAATTTTTTAAAACTAAAAGAATACTTAGCTATTATTGAATATTAATACATGATTATTTTATATATAGTTTATGACTATTTTATATAATAATATTTATACTATGATTATTATATTATATTATATGATTATAATTTTTATTATAAGCATTAAATTTAATTAAAAGTATGTAAAGAATGCAGTAAAAACAAATACTGTTTGACAGTTGTGTACAATATCTCTTTCTCTCTCTCTCACATGACAAGTCTTCCATAAGATTATTGATTTTTCGAATAGCCTTGTCAGGTGATAGAGAAAGAGAGAGGCATAGATAGTGTTACAGCTGCTAATGGAAGTGTGCACCAGCCACACGTTTGTAGTTCAGTTTTAAGCTATTATAATATCAAGTAGAATTATATATTATATATATTATATTATATAATATCTAAATAAAATAAGTAAAAAAAACTAGTGGTTTATAAAACTGCATGAACAAATTATATCAGATAAGTATTTGCATAACCTTAAATTTATATTTTGTTTATGTCAAGAAATTGATTCTTTGTTTCTCCATTTCAGCATAACCAATGTGTCAACACTTAGATATACAATATTTGCAGAATACAGATAAAATTATAAACAAGTGTTTTGTTATGCTCAGTGTATTTGTGCTTAGTGCGATATTATGTGGTTGAAGTTATTTTATGTGTACTTATTTGTGAAAGTGTTTCAAACCTCCAATATAATTAGTATATTTCATGCCGTAAAGTACCACTCTCTATATTCTTTTGTTTCTTCTTCTGGTCGCAATTCACATGCTCTGCAAAAATATTGCTTTGGAGGAACGTCAATTACTTTTTCATTCTCATGCAGTATCAACACCTTGAAGAGAATTGAATCCTCGCTTCCTCCAAGAACCATCACCTGATACACTTATATGGCAATTCTGACTTGTTGAATCATATACTTGCTCGACAGTTGCTTTCATAGACTGTTTACCAACTTCTTTACAAACATTTTTTATCTCTGTATTAATAATGTCATAATTACTGTGAGAAACTGGACTCGGCAAATCCATATTTCCACAAAAAGTAACTAAACCAGCATGCCCATGACCAAGAGTTCTCATTGTGTACACTAACATCTATTTATTTCATAAGCGTTACTTTTTTTCCAACTTTTCTACTTGAATCAATAACAAATACCTTAAAACAGTTTGTACATGTTATTGTTATTTTACTTCCCAAACCTCTCACATCAACTTCAGAAAATTTAACTGTACCATGACAATTCTGACAAACTAAAAATTCTTCTAATGTTGGGAAAAGTAGTGATATATCTATAATTTTATTTTCTGTGCTACTTTCTTCAATGGTATCAGTTTTTAACTTTTTACTTGATCTGGATCAATGTTGATGGAAGTGCATCGTAGTTGGATCTTACTGATGTTGATAATTTTTTATGAGCAGATGTACCAGGTATTCTGTTACTTGAGTCTGGCATTTGTTTTACTGCTCGTTTTTTGTATAAACTTATAATTAATTTCTTAAAACTAATAAAATTTAAAGTTAAAAATATACTTTTAATTTAAAATCCACTGAGTATTTACTAAAATAATGTAAATACTTTATCAATGCAGGCAATATTTACTTCAAATAGAACTGTACGTATTTGTGCAATATATTAGAGTAAAAAAGAATCATTTATTTATTACCTATTAAATTTGAATCGTATGGTAAAGTAGATTTTCTACTTTACCAAACTCTACGCTTGATAGTTTGCTTCGTTTAATATACTTGTATGTAAACGTCGAAAACCTCGCAATTATTATTTTAGTTAAATTAAAATAAAATGTATTTTTTTTAAATACAATCATCTTTGAAAAAAATCAACCTGCAGAGGTAAAATATACAGTTAATAAAAAATTTTTTTGTTTGCTCTTACTTAAAACATTTTCGTATTCTACGATATAAAAGTGACATTTTTTCTCTTTATCATTTTTTTGTATCTATAAAAGTTTTGAATATATTTAGATTTTAAAAAAAAGGCTATTTTCGAGCAAAAACTACCGTAACTTTGTTTAAAATAAAGTTACAAAAATGAAAAAAAAACCAGTCGAAAGCTGTTAAAAAAAGCTAAAAATCTATCTGGATAACTTTTTGGTTTCGTCAATCTTTTGAAAACTGCATTGAATTCAAAAAGGTGTCCAAAAATTTTTTTTTTGAAACAAGTTTATTGCCATTTAATAGTTTCAAAAAATAGTATTTTTTATAAGTGACTTAGGCCAATCGAAAGGTATTAAAATAAGCTTTCAAATGGTCTCCGACTGGTTTTTGTACGATGATCTCTTTCAAAGATACAAAACTTTAAACTTTATCCTATTTTGCTCCAGGGGGGGTAAAAGTAAGTGACTGGCAGTGTATATATATATGAAAGTATAACTTAATAAATTGTAAGATAATAATAATTAATAGTATTGTTTAATAGCTCGGCTATTCGCGCGCCTGGCACATATCACGTCCTTTCAGTCGAGATGTTCTCTGTTCAATTTTTTCCCTTGTAGTAATCCTCGCTGTAACGAAAAAAAAAATAACAAAGCGTTAAATTTCCCTTTTTTCTCCTTTATTTATCAGAGAAATTAATTTTATTTTTAATATTTTTTCTTATTATGATTATATTACCATCCAGGTACGAGGTCGGATTCGGTGCACCGGAAGCTCTCCTCGTTGTACACGAGGCCGTCGTCGCACTGTCCTTTCTGCGGGACCATGCCGTTCCGACATATGTAAAATTTGGCGCAATCCTCGGGGTGTGGATACGTTGGGTGTGGTAGAATCCGACCTTGGGGACCGATGACGTCACCCACCGGACAGCTGAAACCGTCGTCGAGGGTCTCGCGTTTCGCGTCCTGGCAAAGTCGCGTCGCGTCGGCTGCCCACACGCAACTTGACATTTTCTCTTCGTAGACGAGACCCGGTGGACACGGCATCACCTGTGGGTTTTAAAACCCGCCGATTACAATTACATAGTCGATATATATTATTTATTTTGAAAAGAAAAATAAAAAAAAATATTGTAGTATGTGGCTGACTCGTACGTTATTGGAAAAAATATGGAAATTGAATGATAAATTTGGAAAAAATCAGTTCATGTCGGTAAGTGTTGTGTATTGAATGAAGGTGCGGGCATCCCCTTAAGGTGGTGCCATACTCCGTGGGTTACCGACCGAGCATGCCCTATTACCAACATTACAATTTTTCGTTGTATTCAATAAATACGTAAAATTCCCAAATTTGGCTGACGTACCGACAATTTATGTATTTCATAGAATGTACGTATGTTCGCGCAATTGCGATTAAATAAAAATTGAGTGGATAAAACGAAAAATCGATAATGTCGGTATATTTGTATAAGGTATAGGACTACGACTTCCCCTTGAAAGGATGGTATACTCAATATTTACCGACTGAGTCAATATAGATGAAAAAATGATTTTGGTTAAATACATAAACCAAATTGTGGAAAATAAAGATATCAATGCCCTTCCTTTGACTATTATCTATCTCTGACAGGGAGAGTACTTGACCTCCGGGAAACCGATCTTATCCTAACTTTGGTATGTCTTTTATAATATAAAAATGTGAAGAAAGCCAAGTTATCTCTTGCCAATGGCCTTTTTACGAAAGTTATTCGACATCTAATAATAATATCAGTAAAAATTACTTCCAATTTGATCGCTTACAACTCGGAAATAAATAGAGATAGGCACCAAAAACCAGAAGAAAGTTGAGTTCAAGTAGATATGGTTTATAAAAAAAGAAGCCCAATTTGCTTAACTTGGAGCAAAGTTACGAAGAAAATAATAAATTAAAGATTATTAGGCCAAAAGAAACAATAAATATTTCATATTAAATTTTGGTTAAAATTTCTTCAATTTCTTATTTTCTTGATAACTTTGCTCCACATTAAGCAATTTGAGCTTCTTTTTTTTAAACCATATCTACTTAAACTCAACTTTCTTCTGGTTTTTGGTTTGAGCGCCTATCTCTATTTGTTTCCGAGTTGTAAACGATCAAAATGGAAGTAATTTTTATTGATATTATTATTAGATGTCAAATAACTCTCGTAAAAGTGGCCATTGGCAAGCAATAACTTGACTTTCTTCACATTTTTAGGCACGATCGTTACACGGAAGTGCCTTATAATGTCATCACCGCAAAATATGTAATACGTCAAAAAAGTATTAATTTTGAGATAAAAATAGAATATATGTAACTTAGAACTCATCCAAACTTCTCCCTAAAATGTATGTATGGATGTGCGTATGTATAAAATCCTGTGACCAAAATAACTCTGTTAATTTTTAACCGATTGAGCTGAAATTTACAGGGTATATTTGTTATAATTATAGAACTCTGTGATCTTATGTTCACTTGTATCGGTCATAAATTGTTGAAGATATGATGCATTTTACAATTTTATGAATTTGGTTTATGCATATTATCTCCAACCATACTATTCTTACGTACATAATGAATGTAGACACAATGTGCGTCTTAAAATTATAACACTTTTTCCTATGCAACACTTTCTGATTCGAGCAATATTTTTAAAGATACGCTCATGAAAACTATGCATGTAAACAAGTCAATCGAAAAATTCAGTAAATTTCTATACTGATTTGGCTAAAGTGTATTTTATAGTAACTTTATTTTTTTGAAACATTTAACGATCGTGCCTGGAATGTAAAAGCGTATAGCTTTACATATTTCGGCCCCTCTAGTTATAATATAAAAGACATGCCAAAGTTAGGATAAGATTTGTTTCCCGGAGGTCAAGTACTCCCCTTGTGAGTAAAATTTCAAAGGGGGATGTCATAGTTCTATACCTTAAGGATCTTTAAGGGGATGTCATAGTACTATACCTCATACCTGTGTACCGCATTATAGATTTTTCGTTTTATGCCGACAATTTTTGTTTAATCGCAATTTCACGAACGTATCTGCATTCCACGTAATACGCATATAGATAATCGCTACGTTGTCATAATTTGGTAATTTTACGTATTCGTGAAACAAAGAGATTACATACAACTGCAGAATTGTAAAATGACGGTCACAAAATATTTTGTCGTGTGACCGAAGAAATAGATTTTCACTTAAATGTTAAATATTAGTACGTTAATTGATTAATACAAAAATCCTATATTTTAGTAAACAATATGCATATACGGAAATGTAACAAATAGTAAGTAAGCATGAAACTAAAAGCGTAATAAATAACAAAGAAGATAATTAATAAAAAACGCGCTTATCATCACGAATATAAACTGTGAGAGAAATATGGTCACATTACGATCGGTCGAGTGACCGTCATACGTTGACCGGTCATCAAAATTCATGACAAGAAGACTAATCGTAAAGGTAATAAAACACATCATGGAGAATATATATTTTACCTGAGGCACGCCATCGATGCAGTTGACAAATTTATCACACGACAAAGGATCCTCGTGTTTAAAATATCCGTTCGCACGTGGACAACCTTTGGTCGGATGTGGTTCCTCTGAAAGAAAAAAAGATAATATTTAAATTCACCTATACGCACACAAACACAAACGTGTATATATATATATATATTTTTAAGAAATGAACGCGTGCGAGACACAAAGAAAAAAAAGTCGAGGGCAAGGATAAAACAAGATGGGTCAGTCTTTAATAATTATTTAAAGAAGAACCTTGAAGACCGGTTTTTCCATGGTGTTTCTGCGTATATTTGTATACATATACATACACATATATATACATATTTGTCCCCGCAAATTTTTTTTTACTTTATATATATATATGCGGTGACTGGCTGTGCAATTTGAAATCGGGGAAAGTTGAGCGCGTGAATATATAGAATTAAAACCAAACGCGGCTCTATATATATATAATATATGTATATAAAGTTGCTCTCAAACATATATATATATATATATATATATATACTTCATGAAAACCTCCAATTTTTATCTTTTTCGTACATATATTTGTATAGACAGTACGTGCCCTCGGTGTCGCAAATAAACATGTGCATCGAGGTAACTTCTTTTTCTTCGATGGAATTCAAGCCGAAAAAATATATATATATATTTATTATAAAATTTGTTTTGTACGTCTATATATATATATATAAAACGTATAGTAACAACTGTATATAACGTTACACATATAATCTCGTTATCGACTGGTTTTAAATACGTGCGTGCTTCTCTTTTTACAGCTTTCACTTACAAATTAGAAAATGTAACCTAGCCTATATATATATATTTTCACGTGTAATTCAAGTACGTTATACATTATATATATATATGTGTGTGTGTGTGTGTGTGTGTGTGTGTGTGTGTGTGTGTGTGTGTGTGTGTGTGTGTGTGTGTGTGAGTATGTGTGTGTGTATAATAATGCGCAAACACATATTCCATTTTAAAAGTTCTCCAAAAAATGTATATTCAATACCTTTAATAATCCGTACCTCTATATATATATATATATAGAGGTACCATATATATGGAAGATTCCACGTAAGTGATAGTGTCGGAAAATAAAAATTATTTAAAACATTTGCAACCTACAGAAAATCACTTGAACAAAAATAATTTTTTTAAACTTGAACAAATACAAATTTTTGTGTAAAATTAAAAAAAAATGTATTTGAAAATCTCTATGTATTATACGTATTATCATTTTATTAAAAATGCCATAACTCGGCTATAAACCTGTCGGGAGTCAAAAGAAAAGCTCAAAAATTTGGTTGATTAAATAATATTAGGTTGTGCGTTTCTTTATTTTTTGTATTGTGATTCATAATTATTCTATAAATTGTAATAAAAATGGTAATTAACATCTCTACAAAATTTTAGAAGATTCGTCTTTAAATGTACAAGATATTTCCCTTTTAACTTATATAACAAAAAGTGGGTAGTTTTTGTGTTAGAAAAGCGAATATTTCGGAAAATTTCAATTTTTTGATTGTCTGTCAACATTGCACCAACGTGAGATAAAAATCCTAAAAAAAATTTTTTATTTATCGTTACGCGTTTTTCTATCAGATTGCAAGTATTCAAAATCATTTTTATTTTTTGACTCGAGCACTTAACGTGGAAGCTACCGTATACATGTGAATGCCCAGTATCTCTATACGTAATATTTGTTGATTAACAAAATTTTGGAGAAAAAACAATACAACAAAAAAAATTATTTTATTCAATTATTATTTTATTCCAACGTGCATATGTACGCGTATATAGTGTATATATATAAAATTCTCCATGCGGCAAAGTGTCCCGTAATATCTGATGTAACGAATCAGGAAGTGCCGCATAGAATTTTCAAGTTGCGCACGTAATTTCATTGGATTATATAGATGTATATGTGTACTTATAATCCCGCCCACAAGTGTCACGACGTATACAAAAATCAAAATTTTTCCAAGTAACCTGTGTCTTTAAAAAAGATTTTTTTGTTTTAATATTCAGGTATTTTGCGTAAAATTTTCAAAAACACCGCTGTAAGAAATTCATATTTGTGGTAGAAAATGCATTTTGTCTTTCGTAATTAAAAAAATGTAAAGAAAATGAGGTTTCTAACAAAGTTACGTAATATAGTATATTTTATTTTTTAATAAATGTTTTTTCATATAATGAACAGATCACGTTGTTCTTCGTATTTTCGATATTTTATAGAAAAAGTGATGATAACCGTATAGAAGCACTGTAAACGATTTTATTATGTACAAATTATATAAGCCATCTGCTTAAAAATCCGTAAGCAATGGATGTTCCTAACCTCAAAACGTTGGACAAATGTTAAAACACGTCCCCAACCAAAGTGCATTATATAATTAAGAAATTAAATGGAATTGGATAACTTCGTTAAATATAATCAAATTGAATGAAATTGGAAAATTTCATTTGATTTGAAGAGAAACCCTAATTTTAACCTTAAAATAACAAAATGAAACTTAATTCTTTGTTATTTAACATTGATCCACCTTTGTTTTCGTTACAATTACATAAGATAAATAATTCAAATGAAAATCATAGTATTCGCGAAATCTTGAATAAAATGGTCTCATCAAAATTCGCGAACTCTAATTGCAAGTATATGAATTTTTTTGTAGTATATAAATTTAACCATAATTTTTCGATTGATCCTGGACGAAATATATTTTTTACCGAAAATTATGCATAGCAGAAATCTGACCATAAAGGTAACGTTTTTTAAGCCAATAAAAAGGTCAAGTATCATAAAATTCCCAATAAATACCCAATTAATGACAAAATTCGAGTTTTATTTAACCTTCAAATGGTAAATTTCTACTAGGGTTATGTCCAAAATGAGAAAAGTAGATTAAATTACAGGATCAACGAATGTTCTTCTAAATGCCAGAAGATTATAATTTAATATCAACCAGATTTCTTCTTGGGTCATATTTAAGAATTCCATTTTAAATAAGAAATTATTTTTCAGTGGAAACGAAACAATTTTGAGGTTAAGTCCTTAATCAATTTTTGGACATTAATTACAGAGTTATTGATAATTTTTTGGCTGATATAGAACTGCTTTAATTTCCACTGTGGAATCTGTAATTCTTATTGGTGTTTACATCGTTTTTGACGTAATTAGTAGAAAATTAACATTTGAAGGTTAAATAAAGGCATTTGTTTCGTATTTTATAATATTTTTGGTCATTTTTTGTTTTAAAAAAACGTTACATACGTGATCAGATGGGGAAAACAAAATTGTAAAACATAAATGAATAATAATGTAATTTTAAAGATTCAATATTGCTCCGAGGTAAATGTAGAAACAAAACTGCTCAACAACTATATTATGTTGGTTTTTCGTTAAAAATGACCAACAAAAAAAATAATAAAAAGATGCTGAAAGAAAATGCTGAAAGAGATGTTATGTACACATGGAGAACCTATAATTATTTCCTAAATAAAAACTCGGTGAATCCTCAAAAATGTAAACCCACGACCGGAATACGTGAAAAAATAATCTGAATCTGAGCTGAACGTATAAAGGTGAAAAAGAAGCTCCACCGGTAAATCATAAAAATCCTGATGAAAATAATAATACAAAAAGCGCATCAACTTACGTAAAACCGTCCTGTCACCGCACTGTACGTTAGCCGGTACATCGCAAAGTTCCTTCTTCGGATTATCATCCCGGAAGACCAAACCATCCTTGCAAAGTCTCTCCTCGGGTTGACCATCGAGGCATGCGTAATAGAGATCGCACTGCTCGGGATCGGGAAAGTATCCTTTGGGTTCCGGACATCGAAATTGCGCGTCTACAGCCACAAGGAGGCCGATGATCGCGACGAGTAACCTCGTCATCCTCCCTCGCGTATCTTCTGCTCTGTATGCGAAAGGAGGGGTCGGTCGTCCAAAAAAAACAAGGGGACAAAAAAGGAAGGAATGTTGGACAAAAAAAAAAAAAGTTAAACGTTTACAATTTGGTATCTGCGAGTGTCGGGCACGACCACCGCTTGGACTTGGTTTCGCTCGACTGCGTTTTAACATCCGATGGAGTTCTTGCTTACGGGTTGCACATTTCACAAAAGGCAATCGGTCTACCTTTCCCCTTCCCACCCACTCAGCCACAGCCCCCTTTCTCCGAATTCACCTATCGGGTTACGGGGACTTACTTCTATATATATATATATATACACAACTCACTCTCTTTCTCACTCTTTCTCTCACTATGTATTATATACATATATATACCTAGAACTCTTTTCGTTCACGTTGTCTCTTGATCTCCTGTTGTTGTAGTTCTTTCTTTTTTCCTTCTCACTGAAGAGACAATCGCATTATTATTAGCCTCGTGGGTGATCATAGTTTTTTTTTTGTTCTTTTCTTTTTTCTTTGGAGCTGCGTTGTTTACCTTCCCACTGCCCGTCCGCACGGTGTGTATTATCCGTTTTTATGGTTTTGTCTTGGATTAGTGTGTATCAGTCTCTACGATTTTCTTTTTTTTTCTCCATTTTCAACGGTTAATCGTGAGTGCATTCTAGAATTGTTAATTGTTTATAAATATTGTTTATTAGAAATGTTATATTTGTATAGTTTTCCACACTTTTAGCAGTCGACGCACTCTAGTCATCCTAAAATGTCTTTTTAAAGATTTACAATAATTATTATATGATTGACATGTATAGCGTGGTGATCAATAATTTTTGAAATATTTACTTACAGTGGAATATGAAGCGTTTTATGGACAAAAACTGGGAGTTTATTTGAATAACGGATTAACCTTGAAATGGTTTGATTTATAGTAGTAGGGTTTCAGAGATTGATAAAGCATTACGCAACATTTCTAAAGATTTCTGCGTGTTCCTAGAGTATTTTATAATTTATATGAAATTTTTAACAATCTGTAAAAATCTTTGGATAGTTTGGTAAATTTTTTGTTAATTATTAAATTATTTTTGGTATCGGATTTTTTCGGTATTTTTTAGTAAATATTACTAAAACATTTCTTAAGATTTGGAAATCTAAAGGATTACTATAAATGTATCAACAATATTATTATAATAACTGAATATACGTATTTAATATAAAATAATATATCAATAAATCAGAGCTGAGATTACAATGATTAATATGATTAATTGACAGTGGCAAGTTTGTGAAATTCAAACAATGTATTGCTGAATAATAATAATAGTACCCTAGTAGAATTCAGAATATAAGAAATAGCTGGGAAATTAATAAATAGACAGCGAAAATGGTTAGGTATTGACTCCCGATGAAACGCTTTTTCGCCCATTTCTTGCACATTTATTGGAATGAGCATAACCACCAAACATAAAGTATTAATTTCTGGGTAATGTTCTAAACAAAATGCGAAGCATGTTGTGAAATTTGATCCCTTGTACCATTTCCGATCGAGTCCGACGATTGTTTGCGTCGTACAAACACTCATTTTCAAGATATTTTAACTTTTATAAATTAATCACCAAATTGATCCGAAACATTTTTGCAGCCTTGTTCATAGCCTATAATGCGCCAGGTATCCTGCTTACGGAAACTAGTTTTACAACCTTCAAAATACTTAGTTCAATCCTAACATTTATAGATTATTCTATAAAATAGCTAGGAAAGGTTAAAAAAAGCGTTTCATCGCAAGCCCAAAAATATACCTAGTTTTAGCCTATTTCTAGTTTAACTGGCTTGGTACTGCTCACTAAATGGATTTCAATTCTACTAGGGTAATGTTAATACTTTTATAGTAATCCTTCAGATTAGTATCATAATTCTTGCAGGAGTTGTAAAATTAAAAATTTAGCATTATAATGTTTAAAAATTAATTTTTTATAATTGTATAATAATATTTGTATTTTTAACAGCTTACATGAGATTAGATTGATATTGAAAATAGTGGATTCATCGTTATAAGGCAACATATAAATTTCTATTGATATTTCAGACATTTTCCCCAGATATTTGCAGGCACTTTCTGACTATAAAAAGACATGTTTTAAACAGTATTTGGTTTCCAGAGTCCGGAGCAGAATTGTTGATTTTCACTATTTAAGGTTTAAATGGCTTACAAGAGTGTGACAGCATACATTTATAACTTCAAAAGTATTTTTAATGAAAAATTGAGCCCCTGGGAGCTACAAATTGATGAAAATGAGCATATAATGCAAAAAAGTGCTAAAATGTCAACTTTGACTCTCTGTAGCTTAAAATAATGGCCCAGAAAAAATCTGAAAAAATTCAGGAGAACTACTGGATACCTCTAAAACATATTCCCACAGTTATAGCAATATTTATTTTTTTCATCTTTGATTTCACAGAGACCCACTCATATATATATATATATATATATTACCCGTTAAATACGCATTATAATATTTCCGCGTAAACCTCTATATGACGAAATTTTGAAAAGAATTTCCAAATCGTTTAGTACATTGCATAGCTCAATCAGTGCATAAATGCCGTTAAGACAGATTAGATCGATAGAGCCCATAAGGAAGTAACAGTCGCGGCGTTATCAGCTGTCACAAGACATATTACCATTGTATATAGAAAGTGAACCAGAATTAATAATTTTCAATTTTCGAAATTCCAATATATTTTGTTAATTAGAATATAATATTTCACTGGAATTTGTACAATTGTCGGTGATGTAAATTGATTTTGAAATTTTAATACCGGTTAATGGAAAATTGTGAGTAAAAATTTATGATTATTCTTTTCATCGAAGTCTTTTTTAATTCCTGTGCTGTCCGGTAGAAATGTTTATATATAGTGTTATTTGATAACTACAAAATTTCGTTTTTTATTTTCTATTAATTTTTTAATTTTATTGAAGTATAAGAAATCTGGATGAAGGTTATTGAATAAATTATAATGAATTTTTTTTGTTCAAGTTTTTAATTTTAAGTTTCTATTTTAAATTTTTTTCTTTGTTTCTTCTCTTCCTTTTCTTTCCTTCTTATTCTTTTTTCTTTCTCGAATAAAATTTTATTGAATTATAAAGATGTTAATGCTGATTGTTAAATAAATTATAATGAGTTATTTTAGGTTAAGATTTTTTATTTTAATTTTATATTCTGATATAATCAGTTTCTCAAAAGGTAACTATAATGTTTACCTCCGTCAGAGGTCAATGTACACTCGTTTTGGTTAAATAAACAAATAAACAATACAGTTGTACAAAATAATTGAATTATTCTTAATTATCCGCAATTTTTGTTTATTCTAAAGAGCTTTTTATAATTATACTAAAGACATATCGTTTTCTATAATAACATTCAATTTTAGAAATTTGAAGAAATTATATGTGAATATATTTTAATTAATAATTACAGGGGAAAACTCGTAAAATTTAATTTTATTTGGTGGGTAAGCAGTTTACTTTCTCGTTTCCTTGATAATCCCAATATCCCGAGTAAGAAAAATATTAATCTGGCAAATAGTCTGAGAAAATTGTTTAAGAAAAATAACTTCAGATAAAGTCTCGGAGTGGTTTCCCATTGGAGATTATTCTAGAGTTTTTTTTATTAAAAGTTCCAGACTTTTCTAATTCATAAATAATTAAAAAAATTATGTATATGCATAGACGATAATGTAATATTTTATTATTGTGTCGTGAAAATTGCATAAGTTTTGCGCAAAAAGTTGCGGTCCATTTGTGTCTTGTCATTTGATTAGTTGTAGTTAGCTACAATGTCGAACGACGAGGACATATAGACATGATTAATTCCAATGCGGTAAGTACAATGAATTATAAATTATACTAAAAAACGAAAGCTCTTTCGCTTACACTACGTTAGTGTTACGAGAGTTTGCATATGAAAATATTGGCGGTTTCTCTTCGCGAGGTAATCCTAACCTCAAAGTAACCGCATCTACACGTGTTTCAGAACTTGCTCTCGGGAGAAGAGGAAGGTGACGAGGAAGGGCCATCACAGGTAGTTTTATCTTAAGTCGTTGTGGAGGTTTACTTACGTAGTAGTACTGAGTCTTGAGCATATTTTAAAATTACCCATCACGCTCAGTAATGACTCATAATAGTGATCATTGCCGGAGCTGTACTTTTCAATATTTAAAAACAATCCAGTATTCTCAGACCAAAATAGCAAATTAAAAAGGTCTTTCTGCAGCAGCACATAATTATTACTGTTATTGATGCAGCTTTACGTCAACTGCATACATCAATATATACGATTCAATGTCGATAATAAAAATTAAAAAAAACAACCCGTGTAAAAAAAAAAAGTATGGGAAACGTCTGGGAAAAGTCTGGCTTATAAAGTCTTGGCAAAGTCTAGCTGGTGAGACTATCCCATACTTTTTGCCAGACTTAATATATTTTAAATCAACCAGACTTTCTCCCGCACATTTTGCCAGACTTTACAATTATTTTGAAAGTCTGGGATAAATAAGCCATACTTTCACCCGCACATTTTACTAGACTTTATAATAATTTTTAAAGGTCTGGGGAATTCAACCAGACTTTTTCCAAGACTTCCCCCTCGTCGAATCTTCGTCGCATTGCATCTTTCAAACATAAAATGTATATTATTTCTAATTAACAAAAACAATACATCCTCGACATGTTTTGAGCTATCGAACTCTCAAAACCAGATACTTATCTATCACATATAAAAAAAGTCACTAATGTGTTTCATGTATCTAGCGACAACAAACTGATGAAATGGTTAGGGTACAAAACGATATGAAAACCAACTTCAATTTGATGATTGTGTTTTTATAATTGTAACCTAACCGTTTCATCAGTTTGTTGTTGCGAGATACACGAAAAAAATAGGTGACTTTTTCATATGTTAGATATGATAGATAAGTATCTCGTGGTTTTTGAGTTCGATAGCTCAAACATGTCGAGGATGTATTGTTTTTATTAATTAGAAATAATATAAATTTTATGTTTGAATAATGCAATTCGACGAAGATTCGACGAGGCGGAAGTCTGGGTAAAGTCTGGTTGCATTATTCAAGACTTTTAAAAATGATTATTAAGTCTGGCAAAATGTGTGGGAGAAAGTCTGGTTGAATTCTCCCAAACTTTTAAAAATAATTATAAGCCTAGTAAAATGTGTGGAAGAATGTATGGCTTATTTATCCCAGACTTTCAAAATAATTATAAAGTCTGGCAAAATGTGCGGGAGAAAGTCTGGTTAATTTAAAATATATTAAGTCTGGCAAAAAGTATGGGATAGTCTCACCAGCTAGACTTTGCCAAGACTTTATAAACAGACTTTTCCCAGACGTTCCCCAGACTTTTTTTTTACACGGGAACTCTTATAATCTGACGTCTATTAGTTAAATAAGATCAGATAACTAACTGTAAGATAAAATAAGAAACTAATTTCATAATTTTTATTATAATAATCTGTCACGATTCACAATATCAAATGCCTTAGACAATTCTGTAAATATCACATTACCTGACTAGGCTCTCCAAAGAAGAAGATACGAACTCTGTGAAAGATAATAAATTAATCAGTGTCGACTACCCCTGATAAAGCCATGTTGCTGGGGCGATATTTTAGACATAATAAATAAGAAATCAACTTGTATACTGCCCTCCTAAGCAATAACGTACTATCTGACAAAAATATAAAATCGAGAAAATCAAGTTTTCGTAAATAGTACGATGCCGATACGATGCTTTTTGATAGTTAGGACAATCTTTCTTAGTGTTTTTTACTAACTTAAAAAACATTAAGAGCCATTTTACTTAGAGCAATAGCTAGCGTATACGCATATTTATCTTTCCAGACATCCAAAAAACTCAAAATTTTTAAAAATTGTAGATAGGACGTTATTGCTTAGAAGGTAGTATAAAAACTACATAAAAGAATTTAGACAAAAAACCGATTATAGATATTGGTCTGTAAATAAGGCACATCATGTCTGTTGCTCCGATTTAGATAGGGGAATATATACTAGATATGTTTCACTTGCGGGAAAATACCCGCTGAACTGATTATTTAAATAGCAAACCAGATACTTATCTATCACATATAAAAAAGTCACTAATGTGTTTCATGTATCTAGCGACAACAAACTGATGAAATGGTTAGGTACAAAACGATATGAAAACCAACTTCAATTTGATGATTGTGTTTTTATAATTGTAACCTAACCGTTTCATCAGTTTGTTGTTGCGAGATACACGAAAAAATAGGTGACTTTTTCATATGTTAGATATGATAGATAAGTATCTCGTGGTTTTTGAGTTCGATAGCTCAAACATGTCGAGGATGTATTGTTTTTATTAATTAGAAATAATATAAATTTTATGTTTGAATAATGCAATTCGACGAAGATTCGACGAGGCGGAAGTCTGGGTAAAGTCTGGTTGCATTATTCAAGACTTTTAAAAATGATTATTAAGTCTGGCAAAATGTGTGGGAGAAAGTCTGGTTGAATTCTCCCAAACTTTTAAAAATAATTATAAGCCTAGTAAAATGTGTGGAAGAATGTATGGCTTATTTATCCCAGACTTTCAAAATAATTATAAAGTCTGGCAAAATGTGTGGGAGAAAGTCTGGTTAATTTAAAATATATTAAGTCTGGCAAAAAGTATGGGATAGTCTCACCAGCTAGACTTTGCCAAGACTTTATAAACAGACTTTTCCCAGACGTTCCCCAGACTTTTTTTTTACACGGGAACTCTTATAATCTGACGTCTATTAGTTAAATAAGATAAGATAACTAACTGTAAGATAAAATAAGAAACTAATTTCATAATTTTTATTTATAATAATCTGTCACGATTCACAATATCAAATGCCTTAGACAATTCTGTAAATATCACATTACCTGACTAGGGCTCTCCAAAGAAGAAGATACGAACTCGGTGAAAGATAATAAATTAATCAGTGTCGACTACCCCTGATAAAGCCATGTTGCTGGGGTGATATTTTCGACATAATAAAATAAGAAATCAACTTGTATACTGCCCTCCTAAGCAATAACGTACTATCTGACAAAAATATAAAATCGAGAAAATCAAGTTTTCGTAAATAGTCGATACGATGCTTTTTGATAGTTAGGACAATCTTTCTTAGTGTTTTTTACTAACTTAAAAAACATTAAAAGCCATTTTACTTAGAGCAATAGCTATAGCGTATACGCATAATATTTATCTTTCCAGTCATCCAAAAAACTCAAAATTTTTAAAAATTGTAGATAGGACGTTATTGCTTAGAAGGGTAGTATAAAACTACATAAAAGAATTTAGACAAAAAACCGATTATAGATATTGGTCTGTAATAAGGCACATCATGTCTGTTGCTCCGCTTTAGAATAGGGTGAATATATATAAGATATTTTTCACTTGTCGGGAAAATAACCCGCTTGAACTGATTTATTAAATAATTCCAGGATTGGATCAACTAAAGCTGTCTATTATTTATTAAGAACGTAAGAGAGGATATCATCAACAGGCCCGTAATTCACTAATATTTTACAGCAAGTTCAAAGCAGAATAAAGTAAATCCCAATCTATTCAAAATAATTCTAATATACTTATATTTTCTATATCTACATCATCAAATTTCGTATTCGGCAGAACATTATCTTTAAATACTGATCCAAAATAAGAGGCAATAAGATCAGCAGAATCAGATTAATCCTGGGCATAAACATTATCACAATGCATAAACAATACCTTTTGAGGTATATTCTCCTCCGTATTGAGACGTTTAATATAAAACTAAAAAGATATAATATTAGTATTTACTTAATTACAGTGCAATGTATATTATAATCGGAGTACGTAGATTTAGAACAGTGAATACATTTACCCCGTAGCATTTTAAAATTAATAAAATACTCCAAGTAAACCCGTTTCCTTCAAAAATTTATGCACCCTCTTCTTCTCCGATGACGAAGACGATGATTCGGGTCCACATAATCAATCATACTGAACGATAAAGTGTGAGAAGATCACAATTTATTGGCGAAATTCAATCCTCAAACAACATCAGATTGTAATCGATATTTATATCCATAATGCTTTTAATGAAAGTTATACAATCAGCCAAAAGGTTTGTTGAAGGTTTGAAGCCATATAAAAAACTTTAGTAATAATTTTAAACTTAGGCAATTTCACGAATACATGTTCAAATTTTTACAAACATTGTAAATTTATAACTTCTATGATACTATTAAAAGCAATAACAGCCAATAAAACTCCTCCATCTCCAGCTTTATCCATTTTTATGAGCTTCTAATACAACAGAAAATATTGTAATTGGAAAGTTGGAATTCAGAATCGCGAATGCGTGGATGAAGCCATGCTATTCACACTACGAAAATAATTAAATACAATAAACGCAACCCAAAAGATACTGATAGGTCAGGACAACTGGAGTTTGATAGTAAACAGAGAACTTCTTGAAATAACCCGCTTGAACTGATTTATTAAATAATTCCAGGATTGGATCAACTAAAGCTGGCTATTATTTATTAAGAACGTAAGAGAGGATATCATCAACAGGCCCGAAATTCACTAATATTTTACAGCAATTTCAAAGCAGAATAAAGTATGTAAATCCCTATCTATTCAAAATAATTCTAATATTACTTGTATTTTTTTTTTTTTTTTTTTATTCTTGATTTGTGCTCTCTTTTTTCCTGGCACTTCCTACCGTTTATCCCCTGGGGGACTTTAACGGTGTCCACCTACCACCTATGTGTGGGTGCTTTTTCCCTCCCTTAAAAACCCCACCATCTCGCATTCGCCCGGGGTTATGCCCGTGGATGAGGGAAACCTGTGAAGCAGGGAAAACCTCACCCGAGATGGCCGGTGTATTCGAAACATTCTTTTTGGGTGTCAAAGTCACATTGCGTAGGCCTTGACACCGAAACCGAATGTTTTCACACCTCCCGCTCACGTTCTAAAGTGTGAAAAAACACCTAACCCGCCACGAAAGCCAAACCCATCCAAGTGCGAACCGCACTCAGTGCTGCTTAACTTCCGTGACCGGCCGAGGTGCGTCTCCGCCACTCCGCCACCGTGTCGGTCTCTAATATACTTATATTTTCTATATCTACATCATCAAATTTTGTATTCGGCTAGAACATTATCTTTAAATACTGATCCAAAATAAGAGGCAATAAGATCAGCAGAATCAGATTAATCCTGGGCATAAACATTATCACAATGCATAAACAATACCTTTTGAGGTATATTCTCCTCCGTATTGAGACGTTTAATATAAAACTAAAAAGATATAATATTAGTATTTACTTAATCACAGTGCAATGTATATTATAATCGGAGTACGTAGATTTAGAACAGTGAATACATTTACCCCGTAGCATTTTAAAATTAATAAAATACTCCAAGTAAACCCGTTTCCTTCAAAAATTTATGCACCCTCTTCTTCTCCGATGACGAAGACGATGATTCGGGTCCACGTAATCAATCATACTGAACGATAAAGTGTGAGAAGATCACAATTTATTGGCGAAATTCAAATCCTCAAACAACATCAGATTGTAATCGATATTTATATCCATAATGCTTTTAATGAAAGTTATACAATCAGCCAAAAGGTTTGTTGAAGGTTTGAAGCCATATAAAAAACTTTAGTAATAATTTTAAAATTAGGCAATTTCACGAATACATGTTCAAATTTTTGCAAACATTGTAAATTTATAACTTCTATGATACTATTAAAAGCAATAACAGCCAATAAAACTCCTCCATCTCCAGCTTTATCCATTTTTATGAGCTTCTAATACAACAGAAAATATTGTAATTGGAAAGTTGGAATTCAGAATCGCGAATGCGTGGATGAAGCCATGCTATTCACACTGCAAAAATAATTAAATACAATAAACGCAACCCAAAAGATACTGATAGGTCAGGACAACTGGAGTTTGATAGTAAACAGAGAACTTCTTGAAATAAAGAATCTAGAATCAACAATATGTCGCTCGGTTAGCAAGGAACTGAAGGAAGCCATCAAAACAATAAATAAAGGTGAGTTAGAAAATTTCGCGGTATCCCAAAAATTTGTGTAGAAATGTATACCACTCGACGAGCCAATCTCGATGCTTGGGAAAAGCTACAGTTAGTTCGGTGAAGGTAGTGTTGTATGCAGTCTTAAATGAGCATGTTGTTTAGGAGGAGGTGTTTTATATTTTGCTGATAGACAATGAACAGTCGATAAATACACGACCATTGTCACTGTACCCGTGGATCCGCAGGATAGCGAGGCCCACACCCCAAATTATTTTTTGTTCAGATCCTCTTCTGGAAATTTGACTTTGTCGATGTACGAAAATTCTTTGATCTGCCTACGACGAGAATTTGCTATAGCGCAGGAACTAGCCGATAAATTCTCGACACGTTGATTAAAAGAATACTTGTTCACAATTATATCTCGTAGCAAATGGGTAGAGAAAAGAGAACCGTTAGAAATCGGTGATGTTGACATCATTGCGAATAACCAAACTCCACAAAATATATGTAGATGTGGCACGGTCATAAAGATTTATCCTGGGCAAGGATGGTCAAGTTTTACCCTGAGTATAAGAATAGTTTTCAGAAAATTATAGATTCTTTGTCGAGAAAATCAAAGGACGCAATAGCGCCCGACGCAAGTATGGGCGCGTAAACCATATATACAGCTAACTCAGTCCTCATATTTTTCATTTCATAACCGTATATTATATACTATTTATCTTCATGAAATCTATGAAACATTACTATTCCTATTTATTTATTTTTTGTTTACATCTAATTTTGTCCGAATTCATTCACGCATAATAAAGAAAAAATAAAGAAATTGGATGTCGATTTCCGTTACTCGATTTATGTCTTCTCCCTTTTTATGCATACAGTCAACTCGAAACAAAAAGTGATAAGGTAAAAGTACCAGTACTGGAACAGTTTTTGGGTGGGTATACGTATATTATTTATTTTAACGCGAAATAAAGGATTATAGTATTAGTTTTTGTTTCTTTTATGATAAATTATTATTTGTTCTTATTAATTGTATTTTTTTATGCCTATTTTGACTCTTAATATTAAATATGAGATAAAAAACTGATAATGTAAATTTGTACGTAAACTGGAACATTGAAAATAATTTTTTAGGTTATAATCTTGTTTTTTAAATAATTTATTTACAACACATAGTTGATTCTTCAAACATGAAATAAAATCTTAAAATAGTTATTAGTTTATTATAATAACTCGCCAAAAGGCAATTAAAAAATGTAAGTAAATGTAAAATGCGTTATAAAGTGCGTTCCACGAAACGGACAAAATATAGAAATATGTACCAATAGTGAAACATTGTTTCTTGATGTTCCGATCTTTAGGGACATGTGAAAATGGTGTACGTGTTCCGGAACAGTATAAGTTATAAATAAATTAGATAGAAATTTGATTTTTATGTAAATCATATATAAAAATGTAGCATTTATAACTATTATATGTTTATAAAGCATAATGAAATATGTTTAAATAGCTTGAAACAAGGCTTTGGAAATTAGTACTATTTGTTACCATAGCCTTAAAAATTAGTTACCTGTTGATCTTTTATTATTTTTTTTGCTGATTAATTATTTTTTACCTGCTTATATTTATAAATCTACATTTTTTAACTTATTTGAAATTTGATTTATTTTTTTCAATTAAGAGAGACTTAAAGGTTTGTTGGATTATAATAATTTAACTGTATTTTCCACAATAGGGCACGATCCGCTATAGGTACTTTTACCTTAGCAATAGTATGGAAAATCCATAAGATAGAAAGAGATACAATGCTTTCCAGTCCGTGAGAGAAAGCGTACAGAAGTAAAAACATATAGAAGTAGTTGACACGTGGCCGTGAGAGGGAGCTAGTTTCAGGTGAACACTTTCGTCACAGCTGAATCGTCCGGCTGATTTTGTGTGAAAAGTTATGAATTACAATTATTTATTTACGTAATTATTTCCAATACCTCACATTATTCATTATTCCGTTTCGGTATTTTTTATTGTACTGCAATGCAGATACTATTGCAAGATAAGGACTTCATAGTCGCTCTTACCGTATACCAGCATGTCAACCTTTGACTTCTCGACGAAAGAGAGAGTGAGAAAGACAAACATTGATAAAATTCTAACCATGAAAACAATGTTTTCATTTTCATGCAAGTGATGGTATAACTTTTTTTAATCTTAAAGTATAATGTTATAAATATTGTACAAAAAATAAATGTATATTATTATTACATTATTTTAATTATATTTATTATATTATTATTTCATTTTATTTACATAATTTTATCAATAAATTGAAATGCATCAACTATATTGTCAAAGCAGGGAATAGATAAATTACCAAATTAAACACAAAATTTTAACAAAAATTATAAATTAAATTTAAAAATTTTTTCTGTAATTAACAAAATATTTTTTGTAATAAATATTATTTTAAATTATAGAATTTATATGATATAAATTTAAATAAATCTGTTCCATAATCAGGCTTAGCCCTATCCTCTTTCCTAATATTGTAGCAAGAGATATTACAATTTTAAAATAACATAATATAATAAATCATATTCTATTTTTTGGTGCCTGCAATCATCGCAAGACCATGACTGAGCAATAATAAAAATATATGCAATGAATATAAAGGAATCTTGCTTTAGAACTAAAAATCAATGAACGGTTTAAAAACTGTCAAAAATTGTATAAAGGCAAACATTTGTTTACGTTATAAACGTACATATAACATTCAATTAATTTTAATAATTGACATTATATCTATTTTAATTTTTTTTATAATTTTTATCTCTGAAAACGTAATTTTAAAGACTTACTTATGAAGGTTGTTTTTAAGTTGTTTTAGTAAATATAAATAATTGTTATCTGTACGGATCTATAATTTAAGTAAAATAATGTGAATTATATGTATTAGAAAAATAACCTTAGATCTTCCAGTTCGGAGTTCCTAAATCAAAATGAAGTACGAGCGTAGCTTTGACAACAAAGAAGTTGTCAAATTATATATTTTCATAAATTACTTTATGTATATTGGTAAATTTAATTTTGTAATTATTCTAAATTATATGTGTAAAATGAGCACAAATTAGTTATAATAATTAATTAAAAATTAAAATATGAGTTTAATTCGAACACTCGTACGAGCAAGACGTGTTTATAATCGCTCTTCGTAAACATTATAAGCGCGTGATTGTATAAGACAAGTTAGAAGTGCTGAGTGCCGAGTATGGCAATTTATCATAAACATTTCAATTTTAAAATTTAATCTATATCTAATTAAAGTGATCTCGCTGAGTCTCTGACTACAGAGACTCGCGTACATAATTACTAACGTTAAAAAATGGCAAGTAGTCAAGTAGACCCAATGCAATCGTTTGCATCTATAGCTCAGTATGAAAAAGTACTAATTAGGGAACATGCTATCGTAGTGGATTCAGTCGAAGGTTTTTCAGTGCAAGATTATGCAATTGCTCTTACAAATGTTGTTAATCCAAAGAATATCCTGTATGCTTCTCGCATAAATCAAGGAAGAGTGTGTTTTTATTTAAGTGACAGAGAACTGGCAGAAAAACTCGTTAAGGTTAAAACTGCGATAACCGTAGGTAAAAATGTTTTATCAATTAAACCCTTGGTATCAAAGGCAAGAAGACTCCTAATCTCTAACGGTCAACCCTGCATACCCACGGTAGTTATTCTTCAAGAATTGAAAAAACTAGACATAACACCGGTCTCTAACATAACTACGATCAAGTCAAGCATTCAACATCCATCTCTAAGTCATTTACTAAGCTTTAGAAAGCAAATGTTTATAAAACTTGAGGACATTTCGAAAATACCTGGAAATATAAAAATTACGTTAGACGAGGTGAACTTTTGGATCTACTTGTCGACAGAAAAACCAACATGTTTTATATGAGACTTCATAGAGTTTCTGCAATAGAAAATACTGAAATCAAATCGACATAAGCAACAAGTATCTTTAATTAAATATTTATATATATTTTTTGCTTAAGACGATGTGATACCCAAATTACAGGAACCTACATCTAAAATCCCAAAAATTTTAAAAACTAATGGAATTAAAAATCTGCAACAATTTACAGGTAATGTTGAAAGCAAATAGAATACCGTTACAGATCGATTTTTTCAACATAATTAATTTAAAATGAATTATATCGAAATAACCATTTTTTGGTCGGTAATATATAGTTAAAAACAAAGCTGCACGGCTGCTCAAAAATCTCGTTGAATTATTGATAAAAAAATTTGAAAAAATTCATAGACTATCTTTAATGTAAATACAACACCGTTACAGAGAGTTTTTTTCGATAAAGTATACTGTTTTCTTGAGAAAAAATAAATACTGATTTTGTTTTAATGGGTTTAGATCTCCTTAAGCTCCATAAAGTTTCTGCAATAGAAAATACTGTAATAGAAAATCAACCTTCGGTAACAACATTCAAATTCCAGTAGTGAATACCAATATTGGTCCAACGTTGGATACCAAAGTTCAAAATCAATAATGGGTACCATAATATTGCTCCAACGTTGGATACCAACGTTCCAAACCACAATGGCTATCAATATTGGATAAACGTTTGATACCAACGTTCAAAACCAATAATGGGTACCAATATTGGTCCAACGTTGGGTACCAATATTGATTCAACATTGGTTACCAATATTGATTCAACGTTGGGTACCAACATTGGTCCAACGTTGGGTATCAATATTGATTCAACGTTGGGTACCAATATTGATTCAACGTTGGGTACCAACATTGGTCCAACGTTGCGTACCAACATTGGTCCAACATTGGGTACCAATATTGATTCAACGTTGGGTACCAACATGGGTCCAACGTTGGGTACCAATATTGATTCAACGTTGGGTGCCAATATTGATTCAACGTTGGATTCCAACATTGGTCCAACGTTGGGTACCAACATTGGTCCAACGTTGGGTACCAATATTGATTCATCGTTGGGTACCAATATTGATTCAACGTTGGGTACCAACATTCCAAACCAACTATGTCACAGAGATGGGCGATTCTACTCGATTCTCTAAAATTTATTCGATTCTTGAAGAATCGATACTCCAGAAACAAAGAATCGATACTCCAGAAACGAAGAATCGATACGACTATACAACAGCACTTATATGAATTACGAAAATATTCTGTATTAAGTGGTTTACAAAACTTAAAACACGGCAAGTGGTTTACAATACTTAGAACACGAAAAACGGCAAAGAAGCACTGAGAAGAGCAGGATGATGTGAAAACCATGCGGTGCCCGACCGTATTCCAATTTACGACGTTGAAAAATGTATAAGAATCAAAGACTGAGTACTGATAATATGATAATATAAAAATAGTAATACTGAATTAGTGTCTATAAGTAAACAGAAATCTGTATAATCATAGAGGCTATTAGTATGTACAGCATAGCTATTACATTACAGCATAGATTAACGAAAAACTTATTTTGAAAACTTAATCTCCAAGTATTTTTAATTTCAAATTTTCAACCCAATTTTTTGTACAAGATTATATAAATGTGTATCTAATACAACGGCAAGTATTTTGTAGATGTCAATAGAAATTTTTTATATATTTATTAGAGTTTCACTTTCAGTAATTTTATTATTCATTATTAAATATTCCACATAGATTTGTGCTTCTAGACAGTACTTTATATAAAACACCTTCCACGAAGGTGTCAACATTCGCAAGTATGGTTTCCAATCACACTTTTAAAAATGTTATCTGATAAAAAAATCTTTAATTCTTACTCCCATCCTATTTCTACTTATATTTTGCTTAAACTTCATAGAGTTTCTGCAATAGAAAATACTGAAATCAAATCAACATAAGCAACAAGTATCTTTAATTAAATATTTATATATTTTTTCTTGCTTAAACTCCATAAAGTTTCTGCAATAGAAAATACTGTAATCAAATCGACATAAGTAACAATTATTTTTAATTAAATATTTATATTTTTTTTTTGTTTAAACTCCGTAAAAAGTTTCTGCAATAGAAGCGGAATAATCGACAAGTATTTTTTATCATGTAATACATTGTATTTTTTTTAATTAAACTTATATATATTTTGCTTAAACTCCGTTAAAAGTTTTTATTAATTTCCACAAAACTGATAAAAAGGAAACTTCTTTTTTTTATTCTCTTTAAATAAACAATGTCTATATCCTTTCCGTGCTTTACATCAGTAGATAAAAAATTTTAAAGAATAATAATAATTCATTTGTGCAAAATTTTTTATGTTCTTTAAATAAAATAATATTTATTATGCGTGCTTATTAATAATTAATCCTCCATAATAAACAAGAATCTTTGCTCTTAATTAGGATTTATCAAATTACCTCTAGTAGTTTTCAACTTATTAAACAAAACTGATCTTTTTGATTTGGAAATATCGTTGAATGAGCTAGAAAAAAATCATGGTGACAGAACATAATAGTGGCTGTATGCTGAACAAATTTGCTGAAAAAAAACAGAAAAAATTTAGATTTCTATATCCAATGTTTTTAGGGGTAAAAAGCTTACAAATCCACTTGAAATTTTGGGAAAAAATGATCATTATGATAGCAACGATTCCAATATATTTTGCAGTTAAAAAATATTATAATCAGCCAATTTATAGAGTATGTATTATATATTTTTTTGATGAAAATTGTGACTGTCCATCGCTTTGAAATTGGTCAAATAGGTTGAAAAAAATCGCGGTAATGGAACATAATATGGACTATATTCTTTAACAATTTCACCAAATGGATCTTGAAAAAAATAGCTCTTTAATAAAAACTCTTTAAACGGAACAAAAATGACGGGTAATGATAATTCCATATTAAAATTAATTAAAATTTTAATATACCATCGATTTCTGCCAAAGCACAGAGATTAAAAATTAGATCGAAAAGCCATTTCAACGAAAGGAATAATGACCTATATTTATCATTAAATATCAATTTAGTTTTTACTTACTATTTTCTACTGGAAATCTCAAAATCAATTTACGTCACCAACAATTATCTGAATGCACAATAAAAACAATAATATTTAACAAAAATATATTGGAATCTCGAGAATGTTAATAAATAAATTTATACATTATTATTATTAGTAATCCCATCTTTTCCGTGAGTAATACACAATCAAACTTTTCAACAATCACTCAATCTCATATTAACGCTCCCAATAATCAATATTAAAGATAAAATACATCCAAATATTCTATGAATGAATAATAAACATCATTTCACGCCAAAAGAATTTTTATGTATAGATAATACGTACACTCACACCTACGCACACGTACGAAAGAATTGCACTATCAGCTGTCTGCCCGAACGAACAAGTCTGAAGAATGTACATACAAAGTCTATTATATAAATATGTATCAAGTGGGCGACGTCTGCGAATTTTCGCGTGCCACACCTATCGATATATTGTCATTCATTCTATGGTAATGAAATAACTCACTGAAGGATAATATGCACTGTCAATGACGTATATGGGGTGAAAGACGATTGTACAGTGAAAAACGAAAGTATTTGAAAAACGAAAGTATTTGAAAAAAAAAAAAAAAAAAAAAAAAAAAAAAAAAACCAAGGACCCATAAGAAGGCTCACTCAAGTGTGGCAACATTGCTATACACTTCGGGGGGCTAAAGATGGGAAATGGAAAACAGGGCGCAAAGGGAATACCAAGTGCCTGGCATAACCTAGTCAATAGGAGGGTGCCAACTGAGTAACTTAATAATAATAATAATAATATTATTAGTAATCCCATCTTTTCCGTGAGTAATACACAATCAAACTTTTCAACAATCACTCAATCTCATATTAACGCGCCCAATAATCAATATTAAAGATAAAATACATCCAAATATTCTATGAATGAATAATAAACATCATTTCACGCCAAAAGAATTTTTATGTATAGATAAATACGTACACTCACACCTACGCACACGTACGAAAGAATTGCACTATCAGCTGTCTGCCCGAACGAACAAGTCTGAAGAATGTACATACAAAGTCTATTATATAAATATGTATCAAGTGGGCGACGTCTGCGAATTTTCGCGTGCCACACCTATCGATATATACATATATATATATATAAATTTTTTAATCAGTCATTCATTCTATGGTAATGAAATAACTCAACTGAAGGATAATATGCACTGTCAATGACGTATATGGGGTGAAAGACGATTGTACAGTGAAAAACGAAAGTATTTGAAAAACGAAAGTATTTGAAAAAAAAAAAATTTGTGATTATATATTGTCTTAAAAATAAAAATAAATAAATTGAGAAAACGACATAGGTTTTCTTTCGAAACGTCGCATTTCAACATATCGACCGCAAGCTCGGTTTTAAGTTCGCTCGAGATATACATATATACATATGTAAGTGAAATAGAATATATTTTCATATATATAGATATATGCAGATTAAAAAAAAATTAAATGAAAAAAATGTATACGATATATCTGTAAAGATATATACATAAAATTAAAATGATCAATAAACCAAATGATATCTTTTATATATATATATATATATATATATATATATATATATCATTTGAAATGGAAATATATATATATATCTATACATCATGATTTTTTCACGATGACCGATCAAACTTTTCCTCCGGATAAACATACGCGTTTATAAATTTCACTTACATATACACATCCAAACTAATTCGATAAACATTACGTTTTTAATAAAAAAAAAAAGATCTCGATCAATAAAACGTCGCACCCACACGCGCGATTCGTTATATGTATATATCGAGAGAAACAGGAAAGCGGAACCGATTTGATATTAAGACACTTTTACCCGGTAGATAAATCGATTTTTACATATATATATATACCTACGCATCGAAAGTCTGGGTATATATATATACACGAGAGGGAATATAAGAAAAACAAAAATTAAATGAAGTAAATACAAAAAGAAAAAAAAATTGGAGACGGTGTTTTTATCAACTCGAGAGAGAAAGTTCGTTCGGCATGAACGAGCCAAGGTCTCCTTGTGCATCCTTGCCACTTGACTCGGTTTTTTTTCTTGTCTTCTTATAGCGGAACTTTTTGAGGATCGATGATCTGAAATTGATTTTCGGAGAAATTTTTCGAATGTATTCAGAAATATTTGAAATAGTTATTTAAAAAGAATTGTTATATCGATAAAAAAAAATTAAATTTCGATAAAAGAAGATTATATGGAAGATCTATATGCAAAACAAATAGTAACACCGTCGCGAATACAAAAACATTTGTGATTTTTACTTATATTGTGAAATAGAGACCTGGAAACGTTTAATTCACATATATATTTAAAATAGTAGTTTTTGTAAATTAACTTAACTTTTTCTATCGTTGATCTGAATTTTGATACGTATTTATCTTAAAAGTGAACAAAATTTTTTTAAAGACAGAATATCATAACGTAAGTAAACATTTTTAAGAGTACTCCAAAATATTTCTTCTAAAAAAATTACCTCAACAACAGTTCTTTAAAAAAATATTTAAAAATAAATTAAACACTTATCAATGACATCGCAAAAGAAAAATCTCATGCTCTCAAGATATAATAGGATAAAAGCACAATTCGGCTTCGTTCGATTTAATATTTTATTAATTAGAAAAAAAGGAAAAACAATTTTTTTACACATCTACAGGATCGACGATGAAACGAAGGTACACATAACGCGAAGATATATATATATATATATGTACATATACATATAATTATAATTATTTATACATGTATGTATAAGGTATCCCGATGCGGGACAAATCGATGTCGCAGTAATGATTTATGGCTTCTTATCGTCATCTTTGTACCAGTCCTCGCTGTAAAAAAAAATAATGGGAATTGATTAAACGATCGAAAAAGAAATTTTTGATCGATGATCGTTCTAAATTTGTTTATATACGAAAACTCACCAGCCAGGTACGTTTTCAGGTGCGTCGCACCTTTGCTGCTCCTCGTTGTAGACCGTACCGTCACTGCAACCTTGCTCGCGCGGTGTCACGCCGTTCAAGCACACGTAGAATTTTTGACAATCTTCCGGGTGTGCGAATTTCGGGTGATCTACCAGTAATCCTCGGCTATCGACCGCTGTGTCTTTCGGGCACTCGAAACCGTCCGACAGTGTCTTGCCCACTACTCCGCAACCCTGAACAGGTATTTTTTTTTATTTTGATTACTGATTTTTAAAAAATTTTTTTTATTAATTTATTAGTTATCTGAATAAGGAGGTTCTTTTTGTGTTTCGTATATCACTGATTTCATTAAAGTATTTAATTCTCTTAAATTTATTTATTATTTAATTAATTTTATTAAAATAATTTAATAATTATTTATTAATTACCGATCGATCGATTAATCGGTAATCAATTTCTTTTTCGTTGTTGCGTAATATAATGTGAATAATTAAATAGGATTTTAAAATATTTGATTTAAAGATCCTTGAAACTTTCTCTATTTAGAATATCGAATTAGCATTGTGACTATATAAACGTCGAAACGTGTCGATTAAAATCAATTTGCATTTCTTTTTCAAAGAATGATAAAAGTGATAAATTTTATTGAATTCGGAAGAAAAGTAAGAGTGAACGATACAGATAAAATATTGTGTAAAAAAGTTTTGAGAAAAAGAAGAAAAATTAATGTAAAAAAGATTTTGCGTGTAGAATGTACTAATAAAAATTTGAGATAATTAGTGTAGAAATGTGTAATACGTAAATAAAAAAAATTAAATATACGCTTAAAAACTTATTTCACAAATTTTTATATTTAAGCATACTTATACTTTATAATGATTATTATACTATATTTTATATGTCAATAAAAATTAAAAAAAATTCATTAAAATGCAATGTATAATAATAATATATATAATTAATAAAATAATTAAATTATATGAAATTTTATTTTTTAATTTTACGTTATTTTAGTAATCTTTATAAAGAGTAATGTGCTTAAATAAAAAATTTTAATTCCATGTCATATTTTCTTTATATATATATGCATATAGGTAAATATATAAAATGTCGAATGAAACGTACCTTTCGTCCAGCGCTGTCGGGCCAAACGCAAGTGCCACTGTACTCGTCGAAGTGAAGCCCAGTCGTGCAGGTAATTTCGATAGCTTCACCATCGATACAATTGTAAAAGACGTTGCATACCGCCGGATCGGGATGAGCGAAGAAACCATTCCTACGTGGACACTTCTTCGTCGGTTGTGGAGGTTCTGCAAGAATTAAAAAAAAAATTTTTTACACCCTAATCGACGCGTATATACAGGGTGTCTCAGAAAAGTACACTAAGAAAAATAAAATTTATTAAAAATACTTGGATGATCACAATATTTACTTAATTTTATAGATATAGATAAATTGTAATAAAAATAACTATGTACGTGTTAATATTTGGTATCAAATATGTATACAGTAACAATTATGATAATCATCTGCGTTACTATAACAATATATATCGTAATTTTTTATATTATACTTTTTATTTACTAAAAAATATATACATAACCATTTTGTTACTTTTTTTGGAACCCTGATATACATTTATTTATTAATTTATTTAACCAACGGAAGTATACATTGATCATTCAGCAAACTACAAAATTGAAATAACGTATAATATAAATTATAATTTATTCAATGTACATCATCAACTTTAAGAAAAAAAAAAATTTTTATATATCAAATAATAAAATAACAAAATACTCGATTAATTAATATAATTCATAATTTGTATAATAAAAACATGAAAAACAAACTGCTAAAATGAAATATAATAATAAATATAATAATATTTGCTAATTAGCACCAAATTAGGAGCACGAAAAGAGCGACGTTAAATAAAATAATACATCTTTATACTTAATAACAATTAAAAGATTTCTTTCAAGGTTCTAATATTAATCTACGAATGTAATTATAAATTTGATTATTTAATTCAATTTTGTTTATTGTTTTCACTTTCTTATAGTTAATATTTTATTTTTTTTTTTTATAATTAATCGACTGTTTTTTTTATACACATAAGAATTAACAAATCAATGTATACACGAACAAAAAAAAAAGAAAGATTTCATGTTTCTTCTATCAAAATCGATTTGTATTATATTACCACATAATGTAATCGCGCGGGGAAAGTAAATCGTAACCGAGAGGAAATTACGTTAACAGCTTCGTATTTTTTTTTTCTCTCTATAATTCTTGGAGCGCATAACGCTAAATAGACACGAGTTGTAAACAAGCGGTAATTAAAAGAGCGGGTTAACGGGTGGTTTGTGGATCTATCGAATACTTACGGAGCTCGAGTCGGTCACCGCAATCTACATTGAAGACGTGATCGCATTTGTTGACTTTCCGGTTTAACGGATCGAAGACCAAACCGTCGGGACAGTACTTTTCAATCGGTAGACCGTCGATGCATTCGTAAAATTTGTCGCACTGCTTCGAGTCCTCGTATTGACCGTCTTCTTTTGGGCAGTTGTATGCGCCGTCTGTTCAGTAATTGTATAAACAAATTAAATAATTTAATGTACAATTATATTTTACCCATTGCAATTATTTATTCATTTTAATATCTATTGTTTTTTTTATAATTTATAAGGTATACGAGAGATTCCACGTGATTGGGTACAAAAATTAAAATCGTGTTAAACATGTTGCGATGTGTAGGAAATAACTTGAGAGAAAATTTGAGCAATTTTTTTTAAAAAAAATAGTAAAGTTAGCATTTTTTAAAATTTATAACTCAAAAACTATATCAACTTTTTGTTGTATATGTTACATAGGAATCTAGTGAAAATTTAATTGTAGCAATGATGAATATAAATTTTATTGTATTTTAGAATCGTAAAAGAAAATAATGTACGATCAAATATTTTTTACTGATACAAATTTTTGACTCCTGACAGGTTTACGATAAAATGATGACATGCAATACATAGAAATCCATATAAATTTTATTTATATTTTTATTTTATTTAAACTTTTTCAAACCCTGTTAAGGTTTATATAATTAATAAATTTTATTTGATAAAAATCCCAAAAATTTTTTTTTACTTTCTCCTAGTGATTTCCTGTAGGTTCCAGCTATATTGAACGTGAAATCTCCCACATTTATACCGTTATTATTCATAACCAATTTCTGATCAGTATGTGTATATGTCCAATTTATTTATCCATCATTTTACAAGCGTGCCGGATAATGAATTATTTTGGATATAAATTATAAAGTATATAATGGATCAGATTATAATAAAATATTGTATTATTTTTTTCGAACTATATTATACATTTATTATTTATTTTTTTATATTTACCCTGGTAGAAAATAGCGCAGATTCTGACCAGAATTTCTGGTCAACACATGTTAAATTGGTGTATATCTAGAAATTCTGCAAATTTTCTGAAAAGGATTTCTAACAATATCTTATTTTCAAAAATTTTTACCAGAAATTCTGACCAGAAAAAGGCTCAATTTTCTACCAGGGTACATATAGAGTTATTAAAAAATAGTTATATTCCTGTAATTAAAAAATTGAATAACTGACCAGAAATCGGGTAAGGTATTTGCATTTTATTTTTATATACTCATTAGAAATCCAACGTATTTTTGGGAAAATATAGCGATTTTCACCAATAATCGGAACAAATTATGATCAAGTTGCTACCATTACAAAAATTAGACTATATTTCCCAAGAAAAAGAAACGATGAACCGTACAAGTATCTTAAAATTTGTTTCACGAATTTACGTTAAAAAAATAAGAAGATTAAAATATATTTAACTTTTAAAATAAAAATATATCTCCTAGAAGCATTTAAAGAACTTAAAAATATATATTAATGACAAAATAAAAAATATGGAATTATTGAGTTATTCCATAAATATTATATTAAAATTGCCTTGGACTAGACGACACGTATAGATGAAAGAAAACGAAGTAGTTGCCATAATATGAATACGACCATATTTTGATTAATTTAAAGTGAAAAAACGTCCAATTTTTGGATAAAATAGGTCTTATATATATAAGACGAATGGTGTAAAAAAATAATTTTTATTTATTTTCCGGTAAATTGGTTTAACGTTGTTGTTAAGGGGGTACCAGAATCAAGTTTCATCCTACCTAGCTTAACAGCCTCAAAAGTCATAGAATGTGAGTTATAATTAGGAAAGTAGAAAATTTGAAGTAAAAGTATCGATTGGTTATCGAGTTCTTCCTTACCAAAATTTATGATAATTTCGTGCAATCTGAGGTTGTACGCTCGACAAATTAAAAGGCATGTCAATATATTTGGTAAGGGTTTTCTCGAAAACTTGTCAATATTTTCCCTTCAAATTTTAATGCAAAAAAAAGCAAAAGATAGATTATCAATAAAGGAAGGGTACTGTTTTCCTAGATTTAAGTAAATTAATTTTCTTTCTTAATTAGAATTAATTTTATGTAATTTTTGAGGTCAGGTAGAGATTATAAAACTTGGCTTTAGCCAGTTCTAGCCTTATATATACATATATATTAATAACTTAAAAGAAAATTTATTACCGAAGAAATATATTGATAAATAAAAATAGTATTAAATAAAACAAGAAATGTAACCAACCCTGATATAGCTGATATAAAAATATATACCACATTTTTATTCAAATTTACAATGAAGATAATTGAACACGCTAAAAAAAAACAATACCTTACAACGAATTGAAAAAAATCAATAAAAATATAATCATTATTTAAAAAATCAAAAATATAATATTTTAATTTTTTGAGGACCAGGTATAGGTATCTTTAGTTTAAATAAATAAAAAAAAAACATTTTTCGTCATATATATACAACGTATCATTTGCCAAATTCGCCAATCTCTTCAATTCAATTTTTGTAATTATTTTACACATTTGAAAACGTATAGTACAATTATTTTTAAATGTGTAATATAACATAAAAACACCAACATGGGCCCTCAAATCAATTTTTTGAATAAACAATGGATGGTGAAAGATAAAATATGTATTAACCATTATACTCGCACCAAACCGAACGTACGCCAAACGTTAACAAACTAACTAAAAAAATTCATAAGATTACATCAGATATATACATAAATAAATAAAAACCTAATAAAACAATCAAGGGTCATCTCTTTCTCTCACTCTCTCCCTCTGTACTCGATGCAAAATTACATAGATACATAATCTCCAAATTTACGTAATTACTCCTAAATAAAGTAATATACCGATATAGGTATATATATATATATGTATCGAACAGCTATATATATATATATCTACACGCGTTATACTTCTTATATATATATATATATATGAATTTTTCATATCCCGTTTTGCTTTCGATTTTTCGAGCGAGAGTGAGAGAGACTCGCCTTATAGCAGCACGAAATTATTTTACGTAATCCTCGCACAGCCGTAAGAGAGAAAAGAGAAGCAGTTCTGACATTTACGCTTTAGAAAGTATATATCACGTTTATGCGTATATGTGCCTGTGTGTTTCTGCGTCTGATGTATTTTTTTTCTTTCTGCCCGGGTATTTTATACATATATATAAATGTATAAAACGACTATATGGAAACTTTATAAATTTATCGTGGTAATGGAGGGTGCAGTATATATATATATTTATATTTTTAATATTTTAGGAATTTTTATACATATAATTGTTCATTTTCTTTCTTTCGTATTAGAATAATTATTTTTTTAGATTTTTTGTATAAAAATCTTTAAAAAATTTTTCGCTAATTTAGAGGTTTTGGATGAACGTTACACTGTCACTATATATATTTCGTTGTTAACGATAAATTTTTTTTTTTACAACGATAAATATTAATTTTTGTTCCACGTGAACGTGTTCTATTGTCCGTAATGGTTGAACTTATATATAATCGTAAAGTTAGTGTTCACACGTTTTTTTTTGTTGACACGAGAAAAGAACGCGTTGAACAACGAGAATCTTTTAGTTTACACAATTTTATTATATAATTATAAAATGTCCAAAATATGGAGGTTTGAGGTATTTAATTTAATTCCGATGGGTTGTTGTTCTAATCGATTTTCATCGCTGCACGGATATATTCTTAATAGAAATCTGATCGTAATTGTAACGTTTTACGGAAAAGAATGCCAAACTACTGTCATATAATTAGAATTTTATCTACTTTACTACTAATTTCTGCTGTATACAGGGATGCAACGATATTTTTTATCAAAAAGTGGGTGAAAATTTTGGAATTTTTACAACAATAATAAAACGCGTTTGCTTTCTTTTTTTTGTTAAAATTATTGTTTTTAGGATTTTTAGATAGCGGTAAGTTGAGCTTAACCTTGAAACGCGAGAAAAATCGGTTCATCAGTTTCAAATTTAAAACTTTGCAGAAATTAAATAATTGACCACGATATAGAAAAAAAAAACGTTTTATCCTTTATATATATATATATGAATTTTTCATATCCCGTTTTGCTTTCGATTTTTCGAGCGAGAGTGAGAGAGACTCGCCTTATAGCAGCACGAAATTATTTTACGTAATCCTCGCACAGCCGTAAGAGAGAAAAGAGAAGCAGTTCTGACATTTACGCTTTAGAAAGTATATATCACGTTTATGCGTATATGTGCCTGTGTGTTTCTGCGTCTGATGTATTTTTTTTCTTTCTGCCCGGGTATTTTATACATATATATAAATGTATAAAACGACTATATGGAAACTTTATAAATTTATCGTGGTAATGGAGGGTGCAGTATATATATATATTTATATTTTTAATATTTTAGGAATTTTTATACATATAATTGTTCATTTTCTTTCTTTCGTATTAGAATAATTATTTTTTTAGATTTTTTGTATAAAAATCTTTAAAAAATTTTTCGCTAATTTTAGAGGTTTTGGATGAACGTTACACTGTCACAATATATATTTCGTTGTTAACGATAAATTTTTTTTTTTTAACGACAAATATTAATTTTTGTTCCACGTGAACGTGTTCTATTGTCCGTAATGATTGAACCTATATATAATCGTAAAGTTATTGTTCACACGTTTTTTTTTGTTGACACGAGAAAAGAACGCGTTGAACAACGAGAATCTTTTAGTTTACACAATTTTATTATATAATTATAAAATGTCCAAAATATGGAGGTTTGAGGTATTTAATTTAATTCCGATGGGTTGTTGTTCTAATCGATTTTCATCGCTGCACGGATATATTCTTAGTAGAAATCTGATCGTAATTGTAACGTTTTACGGAAAAGAATGCCAAACTACTGTCATATAATTAGAATTTTATCTACTTTACTACTAATTTCTGCTGTATACAGGGATGCAACGATATTTTTTATCAAAAAGTGGGTAAAAATTTTCAAATTTTTACAACGATAATAAAACGCGTTTGCTTTCTTTTTTTTTGTTAAAATTATTGCTTTTCAGGATTTTTAGATAGCGATAAGTTGAGTTTAACCTTGAAACGCGAGAAAAATCGGTTCATCAGTTTCAAATTTAAAACTTTGCAGAAATTAAATAATTGACCACGAAATAGAAAAAAAACGTTTTATCCTTTATATACATATATTTTTTTAATCATCATAATCAATCTGTACCCCGTTAAATAGACCAATAATTCGATTAAAACTTGAGAAAAAAAAAGCGAAAAAAATAACCCTTCGATATCCGTGATCGTAGAGGTATTACGCAAACCCCCTCCCCGCAATATGTAAAATATATAAGAAAAAGGTCATTGGACTCGAGATTCCTATACGTGTTTATGCATGTATATATATATATATATATTCCGATCTAATAATCCAATACGCGTGATACGTACCGGCGAAATTTCCTTTCTCCCAACTTTCCGTCTGACTTTCAACCGTTACACTTACATATAAAGAATTTACTACATAACAATAATAAAAAAAAGAGGTATATATATATATATAAAACAAATACTTACGAGCAGCCGCGACGACAGCCACTAGGCAAACGATGTGTACAGCGAACTTAGCCATCCTTTGGGGACAAAAAAAAATTGCGATTCCTATGAGACTCAATGTATATATATAAAAAAAGGTATATATATATATATATACCGGTGTTCTGTCCTCGTTGAAAAGTCGCGCCTCCTCTTGTGAAAGACTGCAGTCCTGAACACTCGTCGGTCGGGTATACTTTGTCATCCCCCACTTTCGACGTTTCCCCACTTTCGACTTTTGGTACACGCACCTTCCTACCCGTACAACTAAATTTTCTCGCACGCCCAATCGTTTGTACATATATATACATATACAAAACGGGAGGGTCAACTTCTTTTTTGTTTTTTTTTTTCAATTTTACGCCTGTGCAAGTAGAACCTTTTTTTTTCTTTTCGATTTGTTATACTATATATACCGTCACATACCCAATTGTTGATCAATTAAGGTAAATCTGTACGTTCATAGAATAATTTTATGTTAAAAAAGCTAATAATTGTATATATTTAGACGGATACAGAAAGTATAAGTATTAACTTCCTTTTAGCCATCTCAGAAAAAAAATAAAATAGGTGCATTTTTAAAGTAAGCAACAACCTAAGAAAAAAAAGCGGGAAGTACCAATTTCTGATCAGTAAATTTTCGGTACATATACCACTTTCTATTTAAGTCTACTAAACAATTATTGATTGTTTAACCTTCAAATTGTGCGTAGCAACGTGTAGATTTATGTAAATCTTATTATTTTATTGAAATAATACACTGATCAGAAATTGGTTCATGATCAACAATTGGGTATGTGACGGTATAGGTTTATAAATAGAAATCGATGTATGGAAGGTTTATCGAACAATCGTTCGTTTCGTTATTTGTGTAATTGAAAATTATATATATATTTCGACGGTGAATGGAATATTCAATTTTTTTCATTCGATTGAAAACAATTCGAATTTAATTCATTTCATTCGAAATTTCATTTTTAACATATATATATCTCTGTGTGTGTGTGTGTGTGTGTGTGTGCGTGTGTCTGTGTATGCGTCTGTGTGTGTTTGTCTGTGTGTGTGTGTGTATATTGGGTTTAGAACGCACACCAGTGTCCGTTCCATCTGCTGTATACAGGGATGCAACGATATTTTTTATCAAAAAGTGGGTAAAAATTTTCAAATTTTTACAACGATAATAAAACGCGTTTGCTTTCTTTTTTTTGTTAAAATTATTGCTTTTCAGGATTTTTAGATAGCGATAAGTTGAGTTTAACCTTGAAACGCGAGAAAAATCGGTTCATCAGTTTCAAATTTAAACTTTGCAGAAATTAAATAATTGACCACGAAATAGAAAAAAAAACGTTTTATCCTTTATATATATATATATTTTTTTAATCATCATAATCAATCTGTACCCCGTTACGCAAATCCTAATAATATTCATTTAATCACCGGTAAATAGACCAATAATTCGATTAAAACTTGAGAAAAAAAAAGCGAAAAAAATAACCCTTCGATATCCGTGATCGTAGAGGTATTACGCAAACCCCCTCCCCGCAATATGTAAAATATATAAGAAAAAGGTCATTGGACTCGAGATTCCTATACGTGTTTATGCATGTATATATATATATTCCGATCTAATAATCCAATACGCGTGATACGTACCGGCGAAATTTCCTTTCTCCCAACTTTCCGTCTGACTTTCAACCGTTACACTTACATATAAAGAATTTTACTACATAACAATAATAAAAAAAGAGGTATATATATATATATAAAACAAATACTTACGAGCAGCCGCGACGACAGCCACTAGGCAAACGATGCGTACAGCGAACTTAGCCATCCTTTGGGGACAAAAAAAAATTGCGATTCCTATGAGACTCAATGTATATATATAAAAAAAGGTATATATATATATATATACCCGGTGTTCTGTCCTCGTTGAAAAGTCGCGCCTCCTCTTGTGAAAGACTGCAGTCCTGAACACTCGTCGGTCGGGTATACTTTGTCATCCCCCACTTTCGACGTTTCCCCACTTTCGACTTTTGGTACACGCACCTTCCCTACCCGTACAACTAAATTTTCTCGCACGCCCAATCGTTTGTACATATATATATACATATACAAAACGGGAGGGTCAACTTCTTTTTTGTTTTTTTTTTTTTCAATTTTACGCCTGTGCAAGTAGAACCTTTTTTTTTCTTTTCGATTTGTTATACATATATATAGGTTTATAAATAGAAATCGATGTATGGAAGGTTTATCAAACAATCGTTCGTTTCGTTATTTGTGTAATTGAAAATTATATATATATTTCGACGGTGAATGGAATATTCAATTTTTTTCATTCCGATTGAAAACAATTCGAATTTAATTTCATTTCATTCGAAATTTCATTTTAACATATATATATCTCTGTGTGTGTGTGTGTTTTGTGTGTTTGTGTGTGTGTGTGCGTGTGCGTGTGCGTGTGCGTGTGCGTGTGTGCATGTGTGTGTGTGTGTGTGTGTGTGTGTGTGTGTGTGTGTGTGTGTGTGTGTGTGTGTGTGTGGTGTGTGTGTTGTGTGTGTGTGTGTGCGCGCGCGCGCGTGTGTGCGTGTGTGCGTGTGTGTGCGTTTGCGTACGTGTGTGTGCGTGTGCGTACGTGTGTGCGTGTGCGTGTGTATATTGGGTTTAGAACGCACACACCAGTGTCCGTTCCATCGTGTGTCAAATTAATTCTATCGAGTTACGAAAAATGAAAATCATCTTAATCTTTGATTTATTATTATTATTCAATTAAAATAATAAAAGCTGTAGAAAAGTGTGGTAAAAGAAATATGGTATTACAGGTAAAACTACAAGTTGAATGCTATATAGTAAAAAAAAATTCTTCTGCTTCGTTCTATTTTAATATTGAAAATAAATATATAAATTAATATATAAATAAATAAATAACTAAATAAATAAACAAGAAAAATCATAATTCCAAACAGATAAAAAAAACTGTTAGTGTATAGTAAAAATATAGTTTCAAATAATTGAATTCCTCGTTTAATAAAAAATAATTATTTTTCTGCCGCAAATTACAGGGATCTACTTTTAACAATACATGTAATTATCGTACCAAAAATCTGGAAAAATTCATACGTAACACTTGTGTAATAGAAAAAAAGCCTGCCAGAGAGATTTTTTAGAAACAATTAATTTTAAATGAATTAAAAACAAATACCGACTTTTCGTAATAGGTGTGAAATTGATCCTCGCAGTTGCATGAAAATCTCGATGATTTAGCTGACAAAAATTTTGAAAATAATCATACGTACTACCTAAGCAAACAGAAGAACGTATCAGAGAAAAAGTCAACTTACTGCTAATTAAAATAATAGAGATTTTAATTTTTTTATCTTGTATAAATCTCCTTAAAAAGAAAATTGAAAGAGTATGGATAATATTGGATGTTTAACATTTAATTGTATTATTAATAGAGTATATTATTTTATCTTTTTCATATATTGTACTTTGTTATATTGTTATTTTACATAAAAAAATTTTCTTTTTCTCCTTTTTTCTATAATGTTCTAAAATTTAATTTTATTCAGTAGTATAGAAATGTTGATGATGATCATTGAGTAAAATATAATCGCGATTTATTTTAGATAAAGATTTTAATTTTAATTTTGCAATTTGATGTAGCCAGTCCCACAAACAGGTATAACTATGTTTACCTCTGTGAATGTAATCAAGCTATACTTCTTTTGGTCAACTAAATAAATAGATTAATTATCAATTAATATCGCCGTTAAATATTGTTTTAACTAATTAGTAAATGTCTAATATAGACACACACACAAGTATAAATAAATATAATTTTGATAAATTTAGTTCTTAAAAATTTTGTTAATCAATAAAAAATTTTCCAATCACACAAATGTGTATATTGATTGGCATCGTTGCTTTATTTGAGTGCCAATTAATTTTTTAAATATTAATAAAGAAATTTTTGAGAATAGCGTAAATAAATAATTTACTTTTTCATTGAATATAAAGAATATTTTCAAAATATACATAACAAACACATTGATCGATCGATCATTCATTCATTTGATCGTCAAATTTTAATTATTAAGAATTTTTTTAAATAAATTAAATATTTATTCGTTAATTTGTCTTATAATTATTATCCTTTTGTTTAATTTTATGTATTGAATAAATGTTAATAATTGGTTAAATAAGAAATTAAAAATATAATTATATTAAGTACAGAACCGTGTGAATAATTATACGAGTACGCGAGTTTACCAAATTACGCGATTAAAAAAAATATTTATGTCGTTCTAATCGAATAAAATATCATATTACACACAAATTTATGTAACGTATTGTGCACTGATTATAAAGAAAATTAATTATAATTTAATAATTTGAAAAAAAATGAAATGGTAGTACATGAAATGCATATATATATATATATATATATATATATATATATATATAATATACATTTCGTATATCTGGTACACATTGAAATTTATTAATTGTTTTTTTTTCTATTCGTTCCAAAAATGAAAGTAGATACATATATATATATATATATATATATATATAAAATAATAACGTCTACAGAATGTAATTCATCTCTCTTTCTCTCCGATACTTTTACTTTGATTTTCTAATTTGAACTCGAGTCATAGGGCCAACGATCACTGAACCAAGATTCAAAAATGTATACTTTCACTTTTTATCGAATATTGACCCCTTTCTCAATATCACACTCCCACTCCTTTTCGTTCACTCTTCTTCCTTCGACTACGTCAACGAAATTTCAAACGGCATATGTATTTATTTTATTTATTTTATTTTAAAAAAACATACACAATAAACGCGTACGATAAAAACATGATATTTCTTTTTAATATGCGTTCTTGTCATTATTATTACAGAAATCGGTAATTCTACATAAGATAATTCTTATTTTATTAAGCCGTACAAAAAAATTTTTTCTTAACACAATATATATATATATTTAATACACTAAAGTAGAAACAGTTCAGTCTTTGCGCCGCACATTTGAATAAAAATCCTAAGGATCAAGGCACAATCGGTATATATATGTGTATCGTGTGTTCTTCTTTGTTGTTTTTGTTAAGATTCGACGCTTTAAAACAAAATTGACCTGCGTCTATAGATTTATCATGATAATGTAATTAAATTAATTTACACGCGTGGCTCTTCGGTTCCTCGTTTCGGTCCCTTTCTTCGGGTGGATCCTGTAGCCTTTGGTTTTGGAGGATTTTCTAGAGCGTCCAATTCAGCATCGGTAAGGACACCTTTGTACCAGTCTTTGCTGTGAATCGCATGAAACAATATATTTATTCATTATTTTTTTTATTATTATTTATTTATATTTTTATTCAATAATACGATGATCGAATGTAAAATAATTTGTTCTTTTTTTTAATAGGGATATAAAATTATATATGTGTCCATACGCGAATAATGAATTTTACATATTAAAGTTGAAAAATAGTTATATTCAAGAAATTTGCTGAATTAATGAACGTAATTTTGTTATTTTGGATTATTTAATTCTTAATATTTTTTATAATTTAATGTGATTTGAGTTTTAGTAACTAACATTTTTTTAATTTATTATAATGAAATATATCAAGTTTTTAAAACCAAATTATTATACTATAATAGTGAAAAATTATGTATATAATACCGTGCAAAAATTTTAGATATGAGTAAATAAATTTTTATCCCAACTTTAAACACGTGTATCTCTGCGAATTGTCGTATAGAAATGAAAAAAAAAAACATGTAAAGTAATCTTCAAGAGCTTTCTTTCTGAGAGAATAGATTTTTTTATATACTTTTTGTTAATTTTAATAGTAAACATAAATTATTGAATTTTTCAATTTTTTTAATTTTTTTCAATCACTCGTAATTTTTACGTAAATGTAGAGATATCAACATTTAAACAATAATATTATTTGAAAGTTCTTGAAAAATGCTACTACCACCTATTTTTTGTTTAAAATCTTACGATAGATAGATACGTTGAATTCATTTAATGTTATACAACTGTATTTTTTGTACCGCAATTAATTTCAATACATAATTTTATGTATATAAATCATTAATTTCTTATAAACTTAATTATATTAAAAACTAAAAGGTTCAAACTTGATTCACTCGTATGTATATTCCTATTAGAACAATTCAGATAAAAATTGTGAAAAAAAAAGAAGAAGAAAAATTACCATTCGGGTATTTTACGAGCCCAGTCGCACTTCCCAGTGCTTTCGTCGAAAGCTTGGCCGAGCTTGCAACCGCTGCGTCTGGGCGTCTCGCCGTTGATGCACACGTAGAAAAATTGGCAATCTTCGGCGTCCGGGTAACGTGGATGAGTGGCGGCGACGGTTTCGTCAACTTTCGGGCACGTGAAGTTGAAAAGCTCTCGCGAGCCGCAACCTTTTTTTTGAGCTTCGTCGGGCCACGTGCATATACCCGTTTTCTCGGAGAACACGAGACCGTCTGGACATTTGATCATGTTGAATTTACCCTCGACGCAGTAGTAAAACGTGTTGCAATTCGTTGGGTCTTCGTGCGCGAAGTATCCGTGCATACGTGGACAATGGGCTGTTGGTTGCGGTGTCTCTGTAACGTATAATCACATTAATATTTTTCATATAATTTTTATTTTATTTTATAACAACATATTAGTATAATCGATTTAATTTAATTTTTTTAATTAAATTTGCAATCGATATAAATTATATTTTTGCGACTATAACAGTCGACATGCGACGTGAAATAAGTGAATAAAAAAGAATACAAATATACTTTTCTAATTACCCTAGTAGAAATTTACCATTTGAAGGTTAAATAAAACTCTAACTTTGCCATTAATTGGGCATTTATTGGGCATTTTATGACACTTGACCATTTTTTGGCTTAACAAAACGTTGCATTTATGGTCAGATTTCTACTAGGGTAATTATATAAGTAAAATACAAAGTGTTCTGTTGTACAATAATTTAGATTTAAAACTCGAATTAAAGATATTTTGTTATAAATTTTCATTGATTACTTCAATTTTAAAAATTAATAGAAAATAATGTATAAACATTATTTTGTCCTGACGTATAAATGATATATTAATTTTTATAATAATTTACGTATACAAATGAAAATTGCATTGAGTAATTAAATTAATTTAATACAATATATTTTTCTAATTACTTGAGTAATAAATAAAATATTCTTTAATTAATCCAAATTAATTTACAAAATCTAATCAATTAAATGAATTAAAAAATACCTTTTAATAAGATATAAAATGTTTGAGGATAAATCTAAAATTGCGGATGCTCTCGAGTAATTAAAAAAATAGTTCAAAAAATTATTAAATATATTAAAAATAATTTTTTCTCTGAGAAATTTTATAATTAAAAAAGAATAATTAAATTTTACACATATATAAATGTAGAAACAATAATTTTTTTCTATTATTATTATTTTAACGTCTCTCTGTTTATCCTCCCAAATTGGTGCTAATCAA